>JAKOOJ010000001.1:287043440-287643440 GCA_022577455.1 Arizona elegans | reverse complement strand
ATTCTTACTTGGTTAGTTGAGTTTTGTAAATTAAAAAAAGTACAGTTCTGATCTATGAAGCATTTCAGAATAAACTACAATAAAATTAGGGAAAGTCTATATTAATATGCAGTGGTGTCAACAGGAAATATCTGATTGGGAAGCTCATGGTTTGTGTTATCTAAATGATAGACTACGTAAGATGTGTTGTACCTTCCTAAGATAGATAAACACGTGCTTTGCCAAAGCATGATTAGAAGAGCTTTAAATTGAATCCAGTGGGGATAGAAATGAAACTTCTGAAGTAAGGATCTAAAATAAAGACTTGTATACTGCCGAAAATCTCTTAAATTACTAATTGAAATATCAGAAGGAATTTTTAGCTCAAAAATCCCCGGCCTCCATTGTCTATAAATTGATGCTCAATGAATGGGACATAGGCAAAATGAACTTGAACTCCTAGTACAGAAAGGCAAATATGATTTAACAATATAACAGAAACCTGATGAAATTACCCTCATTACTGGATTATTACAACTGAAAGATACTGTATAATTTGTTCAAAGCAACAAAAAGAATTTAAAAGTTGGCAGGGTTGCACTATTAGTTAAAAATATTACTTTCTATTTGGAAATTTCAATCAATGAACTTCATACTGCTACAGAGAACATGGGTAAAAATAAGCAGAGGAACTAATAAAAGCAATATTGTTGCTGATGGTTATTGTTGTCCATCCAGTGTAGAAAAGGTAGATAATTACTCTCCTATATTCCTTTAAATGAGGCATACATTTTAATTACTTTGGCCAGAGATAAATTCTGCCAAGCATGGTTATTGACCCATCAAGACCAGACACTCCTGACTGGTCTTGATGACATCTTTTTTCTTCTATCTTCAGAAAATAGAAATTAAGCTATCAATTCACTAAGAAAGTGAATATAGGAGAGAAAGTTAAGGAAAACTAAAACTAAGTTTATCTTGGACTTCAAAGTAAACTCAGGGAAATAATTAGTAGATTTCACAGCATGAAAAACTAATGGGAAAAGGTGCTCCAAATTGATAGAAATTCCTAAAGAAATAAACAGTAAAAGCACAATTGCAAACAAGTTCCAATGAGGGAGAAAATGAAGGACAGCAAAAGAAGCCAATATGGCTACACACACACACACACACACACACACACACACACACACACACCTACCTTTAGTGCACGTGTGTCAAACTTGCGATATCACGTGATGTATTGTGACTTTTTCCCCTTTCACTAAACCAGGGGTGGGCATAGCCAGTGCGTGACGCTTATCTGGCCCACAGGCCGTGACGCTTATCTGGCCCACAGGCCGTGAGTCTGACACCCTGCCTTCGGGAAAAATTGAATACAGAATAAAATGGGCATTCCTGAGAATGGCTTTGGGGTGGGCTCATTAACAGGCAAGAAGAGTCAATGTTATTGCCCTAAATAATGTATAAAGATAGGGGGGGAACCTAATTATTTTATTGCTACCTACTGAAGGTCAGAAACAGGTACATAATTCAGTTAGAAAAGGATTTTTCTGTATTCGAAGTACAAATAGTTTTACTCTCTAAAATAAGTAAGAAGAATATTAAAGCAGTTTTCAAGTGAAAGCAACCAAAATTCAAAATTTCCTAGCTCTAATTTTTATTATACTTTATTTGGAGCATTTGCCCTAAAATAAACTACCACTATAAACTACCAATGACTAGGAATGCACATTGTAGCATACTTATTGTTCTTTTCTTTTTTTAAATAAAGACGGCTAGCTCTTGATCACAGTACTCATGTTGCAGACTGCAAATAAAATCATAATCTGGCTCAGACAAAGAGTGTCCCAGACGGTGGAAAATGACAGATGCTAGAAACTGGCAGAAAGTCCAAGCAGCTGACTATTGGCTCAACTGAAGAAGTGTGGCTTCATTTGTGACTAGTCCTATTAAATGTTACTTGAAACAGTTTCTATAGTGAGGAAGAGCTTAATATACAAGGAATATCTGAGGGACAGTTCCATGAGATCACACATGTGATATTTACAGCTTGTAATTTTAGTGTTTCTTGATACCCTGTCTGCTTTGATTGATTGAGCAGGTCATGTGTAGTTCCACATCTTTCAGCAAATATGGTGCCAAGATCACAAAACTTTGCCTGTTCGAATATTATAAGAAAACTATTTGATGTTACTGATCTAAAGTTACTTCCCTGAAAGAAATAAAGTTCTGCCCCAAAATTGAGTGAGATGTATCTATTTCAATTTGGGGAATTGTTGGGCCAAATTATGCCAAACCTTTGGGCAGGGATTAAACACTCACACATACATCCCTTTGTAACTTTTTTAGTCTCAGAACATGATACAGCTCTCTGCGCCAAGACTAGTCAATCTTTAAAGAGTACATACACTGACCGGAGGAAGAAGCAAAAATAATTTAGGCAAGTAGCTTTCTTCACAAAGCACAGATGAGCTTTGTTAATCTCAGATATTTTTAAACAAATGTGTTTTGTATGCCAAAGACGAAGGGCCAAAGGCACTTATTTTTCTACAGCTTGATGGGAAAGATGTCACATCAAACCAAATCCTACATCATTTCACCAAGTTGCTGACTTCCCCTTAGTTATCACTGACATAACTGCCACTATTTCTGGTACATGGGCAAAAGTTCACTCATTTACCTCCCTCTGAGCTAACTCTAGTGAATATATTTTAAGGAATAATATTTCCTGAGAAAGACAAAAATGCTAATTTTCTTTTTAGCCTGGGAACTGAATATATAACAAATGGGGATATTCATTAAATCAAAGAGGGGCCACTATATTTTTGTTAATTAAAAATGATGGACTTCTAACAGTTACGTAGTGCAAAAAAGACTTTTGAACCCATAGATGCTTACATCTTCTAAATTAAAGGAGAAAAATAAATACACAATGTATGGAATAATCACAAAGGAGAAATACATTAGAGAAACATCTGCCCCAAATTAATACATTGTCTTCTCTACAGGTTAATTTGAAACAAAGCTCCTTAATCAGACACTTCTTTTTAAAATATATGTTAAATAATTCTTGCAATACATCAGCAGTTTGCATCTGTTATTCTACCACACCGCCACCCTTTTCTTCCAAACCACAAGATTTGTATCAGAACATAAGTCACTTAGGACACCAAATAGGGCTTAGATTGTCTAAATTGGTGTTTCCCAGTTCACAGGACAAGATAAACTAGATTATTAATTTCTGTTATTACAAGTGAAACACAAATCAAACTAAGTGTAAGTTAAACCTAATCATTATACATCCAGTAGCTGTAAAGATACCTTTACAGCTACTGGAAACTAAGAATCCCTTCAAATTAAAAGTGCACTGCTGCTTATTATTTCAAAAATGCTGCATAAATGTTTTATTATAGGGGGACAATATAAAAAATATCAGCTGAAGTGAATTTCTTCTTTTCACTTTAAAAGTATTGGAAATACTTTTTCTTGGATATTATTAAAAGCTTGTGCTTTCTAGTGTTGCCAGGTGTCCACTATTTGAGCGGACAGTCCGCTTTTTTCACATTATGTTCACTATTTTTTTTCACAAAATAGTGGACTTTTTTTATTCAAAAGCTTTATGATGAAATTAAAATGTAATTTAATATTTTACATATTATTATAATATATTTGATGTTTTGAATTTTAAGTAAAGTTTTGAAGTGATTATTTTAATACGTGTTAAAATGTTTGTAAGAAAATATATAATTTAATTGTATTTTTTTTTTTTACTACTTAACCCCCCCCCCCACGCCCGCTTGTCCGCTATTTTTTTGGAAGCAGACCTGGCAACCTTAGCTTTCTCTTCCTCTCCAGTTTTGAAGGCCACAGCAAGTTATTCTTCTTTACACAACAACTTTTTTTTCTACTTTGCAGTGTAATGTTATTAGTCCATGAAATAAATCTGTCATTGAAAGCTGTTATACACAAGTTCTTTGCAAAGAAGAAGGTTGGCCACCCCTGGCAGAGATGAAATCACACAATCACTGCATCTTTGCTCCACTCTTCCTCAGTGTTGCTAGTAACCAGGAGAAGGCTTCAGGATTTAATTGCATATGATATCTACAGCTAATTACACTGGAGCATGCATAAAATGTTTGCCAGGAATTACCAATCAGAAAACCCCTATGTTCCACATGATCATTTGGTCATTCTACATATGATTTTAAATGTCTGGGGAAGCACTTTCTATCCTTGTTTTCCTACACAACACACAAATATAAATATATCTCTTTTATTTGCCACTCTCTGTAGCATTTTAAGTGGTAGCTGCTCTCAGTGATTTGAGACAAGTACATCGGACCAGCTTTTTTGTTAACCTTAGTAAGAAAAACTGGCAACAGAGCTGTATTCCTGGTTAAATTGATTGTACTGCCCATATTTAGAAAATCTTGTATTCCATTTAGAATGGAATGACAATGCCTGCATATTATTATCCTGTGTGTTTTAATCAGCAGCAGAGCTCTTGAAGGAATGGTGAGGAATAAACAAAAACAGAGCTATTTCTCTCCTGTCTCCATGCTGATTGATTATCAAATGAACTTATGGTATACCATCCAATTAGTGAACATGCATCAGTTCTTCAGTTAACAAATGAGCCTGACTAGCCACTAAGAGAGTTCTCAAGAATTTCAAATGACAGCAGAGCATAAGTAATTAAAGATAGCAATCATAGATGCTGCAATGCTAATACACATGAAGTATCTTGGCAGCAGAAAAAAGTGTAAATGATTAGTCTATAGTTAAAGCAGGATTAAAAAGACAGATCTAGCAAACCTGATATGGGATGTGGCATTTTTTCATTCTGAGGAACCATGGCATGTGAAACAAGGCAGTTCATGTTGGACAAAGGCAGAGGTTTAAGCAGAAAAAATTTACAATGTTTTGCAGTGTGTGCTCCCTCTGCATGTGTTACTTCCAAAACAACAGTGTGTGTGCTCCCTCTGCCTATATTCAATGCCTTTCTCCCTCTGCTGAAAGAGGCTAAGGGCCATGGAACAACTCCCCTTATCCCCAATTCTAAACTATATTTGGCTTGGGCTTGGACTCCTGGTGCTCACCTCAACTTGCCTGTATATTAAGCTCAGAAAGAGAGATTCTTCACCAGATGCTTCTGCCATCTGAGGTGGGGTAAGCCAGAATGGCAAAAGGCCCATTCATGCTGGCTATTTTTAATTGCTGATCTTGCTTATTTATGCATGTATGCATGTATGTCTATATCACTTTGTTTGATGTTGTTGGTCTTAGAAACAGTTGGTGGAAGGCTCTTGCATTCATCTACTGAATACACAAACACTTGAGGGTTCCATCAATAAGGAAATGTATTTTGGACTATGGAAGCCAAAACAGTAAATCATATAAAATGACAACACCCTTTATTTACTCTTTTGATTATCATGACTCACAGTACATTGTTTCAATGCTATTTTCCTTCTCTCTCCCCCCCTCTCTCTTTTTTGCATTTACTAACCTTTTCTCTTTCATTTTTACGTTCTCATGTTGTGAGAGTCATAGCAACATAGATTGGTAAACTTTCTAATAAGGAACTTTGTGGCAAAATATTTTCTGTGGGACCCTAAGACAACCATTCTTGGGGACATTTTAGATCAGCGTTTTTCAACCTTGGGAACTTTAAGATGTATGGATTTCAACTCCCAGAATTCCCAACCAACTTTAGACGGTTGATGAAAAACAAATGGTATTTCTACCCACATCACAAAGTTAGTATATAATCCAAGAGAAGCCTAAAATGTTAAGAAATGCACAAGCAACCAACTCAAACTTGTAAGACATAGAAAAGATCACTGGTGACCAACATATTCAGTAACCATGAAATCCTGAAATTCTAAGCAGGGAATTTTATATGTACAGCAGCAAATACTACTGTACTATGGATATATACATCTAAACATTCAGAAATTCATTTTCTGACCCTTGATTATAATTGCACACTTTTGGTAATAGTTCAGGCCAAAACACCTATGCTCACAGACTGAGGTTTCAGCATGTTTATGTAAAACTTTAATATCTTTCAAAAAATTCATTGGAGAGATTTTTGTTGAACACAATAGCAATGCAATGACAAATATCCTTAAAAACAGCATAACAGGCTGGCTGGCTGGAACATACAACAGCAATATTTTAGATATATGCAAAGTCTTCCTGTCTGTTGTCTATATAGTACTGGCAGAGAACTTTGGGAACTTAGACATCTGCCATGGAAAGGTCAAAATCTGGCATTTTACAGCAGCATCTGCCTGGACACTGAAAACAGATTGTTGCTGTACTTGTTTGGATTTAGCAAGGCTTCTGCCTTGTTCACACTAATTTCTGCATTAATAAAATGTTTACATAAGTACCATATTGTCCAATATGCTTATCTATTTTCCACGAAGGAGATACTATTTTTTTTATGAAAGCTAGAGTAATTCAAGTCTTGCATCCATTTTTTTAAAGTAAATAGATTTAGGCTGTCATTTTTTATTCATACTGTGCCATCAGCATGTAGCAACTGCTGTAGCCAACATGAAGGTTGCAACAATAAATTTTATTATAGACTGGTAATTTAATTGAACAGATTTACATTTGAATAAATGGCCTCCTCTGGCATGCTGCATGGGAATATTTTTTTTAAAGTATACATTTAAAACAAACCTGAGGTACTCAGTCCTATTCTACAATATACCCAAAAAGGGTTATAACAAGAATAAATATGCTTGATTCTCCCTTCTACTGTATTTTGTAAGCACCCTAAAGTAGCAAAATAAGCAGCATATTTTCCTTTTTTTAAAAAGTACAAACTTTCATTGTACAGTATTTGCTTCTTAAATATAATTTAATGACTCCCTTTATTTCACAAATATTAAAACATTTAATTAACTGAGTAAGACTGAATAAAGATTAAGGGTGACATCTCCTTTTAGCCCCTGAAACTGGGTCTTAATATGTTGTTTGGGTCAAATCTGTGAAATGTAAAAGATAGTTAAGAAATGCTCCAACACTGGAAGTTTTTAAGAAGATGTTGGATAACCATTTGTCTGAAGTGCTGTAGGGTTTCCTGCCTAAGCAGGGGGTTGGACTAGAAGATCTCCAAGGTCCCTTCCAACTAGGTTATTCTATTCTATTCTATCTCTGATGATAGGACAGATATTCTCAATAACTAGATTTTTGAAGGAATTTCTAGCATTGTTAATGAGCATCAACTCATTAGTTACCAAATATAAAACTATTTCTTTGAGTAATTAAGTTGCACATTGATTCATATTATAATGAGTTTCTTCCACTTCTCTAGAAATTGGATCAACCAATTGTCTCCCTGAAGCTCAGTTAAGAAAAAAAAATCATGGTAATATTTGGAAATCAACCATTTAACAAACAAAGTAAGTCAAATAAAGGTCAATTCCTGCAGATGTCACATATTCTTTAAGGCAGAAATGTCCTCAAATTTCATGCATTTCAAGACTAAACAATTAGAACTGCTGAACCCTGCTGAACCCTATACATGGAACCTATTATACATATCTGAGATATCACACTTTAAAATGAAATAAAGCCTAAAATGAAATGAAACAAGAATTATTTGTTTAGGGAACCTCCATCAGTCTAAAAATTGATATCTGCAGAAGCATATTCTATCAGGTACCAGCACCTACATAAGAAGGGAAGTAAAGTTCCCTCAAGGAACATAGGGGATACTTTTTGTCACAGCTATCTTATTGTAACTTCATTTTTAAATTTCATTTTGTTTTCCAAAGATGGAAGAGATTAAACAGTGAGTGTTTAACCTTCAATATTTCCCTAGCTTAAATTGCTATTTGAAGCTGTCATTAGCCATGCTGGGGAAAAAGAAAGGCATGGTTTTGCACTTATATTTTCAACTGTGAAATATCGCTTTGTTGTTTGATGATGGGAGATCCCTAATCCCTAGTTTGGGGATGAATTTTCTACGAGAATACTTATCTTGAAGACAGAGGACAAAAAGCCTTCTATTTACAAAACAAAAGAAAAGAAAAGAGAAACAGTGACATAAATAGCTTGAGGAAAAGATCAACGTTGATCACTTTCACAAATCTTGGTTACTGAGATGACAGGAAAAAAACAAAAACCTATTACATGAAGAGAAAAATGGCACTATGACTCAATTTGCACAATGCCTTTTTCCTTCAGCTGGACAAATAGATTTTGCAGTAACAACTGACTGAAAAAGACTCATATTCAGGATGTTGTTCATGTTTGACTTCATGTTAAGCTTCCATTAAAGGTTTTTGTATTATAGTTTCATAACATGAAACAAATTAGGGTTTCCATATGGATGAAGCCCTGTCCAGATCTGAATAAAAAAAGCCAAATCCTGAATCTCTTAATAAGGTAGAGTCCCCACTGAATTAGAAAGGAATTTATTCAGCATAAAACTAAAGGCAGCAGGATTTGGCTCACAGGACCATCATGCCTGCCAAAGCAACCATACACAAAATGAGGTTTATTCTAAGTAAGTATAATCCAATAAGAGTATGTCTGAAAGGGTGTGATAGGCCTAATTTTTCTGCTATTGCTCAGTTAGTCCATGTTTGTTTATTATATAGATTTGTAAGGTCACTCAACTCAGCAATGACTCTACATGCTGACTTGTGAACAACAGTCATAGGGAAATTGGTTTCTGAGGAAAACAAAATATGAACTTCAGTTTCTGAATGGAAAAATCAAACCTTATTTTCAATGCAAACTGCATTTAAGATACAGTAGATGCTTAATCTACATCATGGCATTTTGGGGTATCTCTATATGGATTTCTCTGAATAGGAGTGGAAATTTGTGACACTGTATGTAATTGCATCATATTTGCCTGAACCAGGCATACATGAACATATAAAATTGTATTCTTCTTGAGGAATACAACCTAAATCTCCAGTATTCTGGTTTTTTTTTTAAATCTAAACTGCTATTCTATACCTACATCCAGCAGTAACATCTACTCAATTCAAAGGCATTTCTAAACAAACCTCTAAATGACCAAATGGTTAAAATCTGTAGTTCTCATTTTTCTTGCTTTCACCAATACAAAAGTTTGCCTTTTTTTTTCTAGATTAAGGACTGTTGAGCTGGTTGATCAGAAATCAATACTAAGTTACAATCGAATGGAAGATGAACTGAAATAATGGCATTCTAATATATGACAAAAAAGCAAGTCATGAAAATAATGTCTGTGAAAAAAATGGGTCCCTATCTAAGAGGTTGATTGTAATGCATAATGCTGCTGCAGGAAGATAGATGCATTACAAACAATTTTAGATTTCAAAACCTCAGGTTGACCAATTGCTGTAGGAGATGTGTAGATCATATCATACTACCCAAAAGAACACAAAAAATAGTGTCTACTTGTTCAATATTTTTGTATTTGATGGGCAAGCACCATCAAAATATGTCTTAAAATTATAGGAATTGTGTATTGAATTCTTAATAGTTGTAACAAGCTGGGTTTCGAAGAGGCAGAGGAACCAGAGATTAAATTGCTAGTATTCACTGGATTATGGAGAAAGCAAGGGAATTCCAGAAAAACATCTATTTCTCCTTCATTGACTATGTATGCTAAAGCCTTTGATTGCGTACTGTAGATCACAATAAATTATAGCAAGTTCTTAAAAAATGGGAGTACCAGACCACCTTACCTGTCTCCTGAGAGCCCTATATACAGGTCAAGAAGCAACAGTTAGAACTAGACATGGAACGATTCATTGGTTTAAAATATGGAAAGGAATACGAACTGGCTGTATATTGGAAAAGATTGAAGGCACAAGGAGAATTGGGAGGGGGAACAGAGGATGAGATGGTTAGATAGTATAATTGACACAATGAACATGAATTTGAGCAGACTCTGGGAGACAACGAAGGACAGGGAGGTCTGGTTTATCATGAGGTCAAAAAGAGTCAGGCAAAACTCAGCCAATGAACAACAACAAATTATCTACCTGCTGTTCTGATTTGTTAACTTAAGAAGTCATAGATGACTACTGTAACTGCCTGAGTTTTTAAGAACATTATGTACATTGTATGAAGCATGTTCCCTCAGATGTTCATTTTATAGGTATTTCTATTGGATAACAGCATTTGAAAATGTACAAATATCAAAAAATAATGTTCAGCTGATGTATCAGAAAAAATACAGTTTGCTTGCAGAAAACTGAAGAAATTTATCTCCATCTCTATGGAGCAATTATATTGTTTTATTTTTAAAAACAATTGTAACGTCTGAAAATGATACATTGCATTTCTCAGATTAAATTATAGTTCTAACATTGTTTATGAACAATTCTATAAAGGGAGTTTTATCAGCCTTACCTTCTTTAAGCATGCCAACTTTTAGACACTTCATAAAACGACAAGCTTGACAGGATTTGCGTCTGCGCTTTGTGATTTCACATTCATTTGTTGCTGGGCAGCTATATTCTATGTTACCTAAAATATTTAAAGCACATAAAAAGAAAAGTCCATTAAGAAAAATCAGCTCTAATTTTGTTAATCAACTAGAAGAAATACAATTGTAACTGAAAGTCTAAACAAGAAAACCATGAAATTGAAAATGTTAGTAGCTGGTCTTAATTTCTTTTACAGACTTTCTTTTGTTTTTGCAAACAGTATCTTATTCTAAAGAAAACTACAAAAGCAGAATATTAAAACCACATATCTTGACACAGTTTAAAAGTTTAAGTGGGGTATTGTTTAGCATATTTTTTCCACAAAATAGTAAGTGAAGAGTTGTTCTACCTAAACATTTTAAGTACTTTGCTATTGTATGTGTCTGCAACCTTTTATTCCCTAAAGTTTTGATGTGAATATAGCACCCAAATTTGCTTCAGCCAGAATTCATGGTGGAATTCTTAAAAAGAAATTCACTAAAGCTTCAGAGACTTATAAAATGACATATTGGGCTGGATAGTACAAAGCAAATATAAAATCATCAAAGGTAGAGGCAAAAAAATTTCTCCTATTTCTAGACTTCAGAATCAAATGCTGGAAGAATTTCATTCAACTTATGGAATTCACTGCCATCAAATAAAATGGTGATAATTGCTTAATATGTTTAAAAAGGCCGAGATGCATTTAGGAAGAAGAGAGTTATCAATGTCTTTTTATTAAGATACATTTTGTTGAGAAGGGAGAATTGGGTTTGAGAGGCAGAATACAACTGAATATCACCTCCTGGGACCAAAAACCATGAACCTTTTCTTGATATTATATTCTGCTTAAGGAATTCCTGGAAGCATCTGACTTTATGAAGTAGGAAAAAAATTCTGCACTTGCTAGAGCTTCAGTCTGCTTTAAGAGAGGTTCTCTTGTGTTCTGTTTCGATATCATATGCTAATTCAAACAGAGGAATAGTGTTTTTTAAGATTAATTTAATTGTTTGACTAATATATATGTTCTTACTGCCTTGGACATTCACAATTACATTTAATAGATGCAATCTGTGGTAGTAGTACTTCATGGAAAGAATAAAAAATGCTTTTCCCCAACAGTGTTTCTCCATCTTGCTTTAGAAGTATTTTGTTACTTTCTAACCCTTTCCCCTTGTGATTAAGTGCATTAGTATCTTAATGAAAATGCATTCTCTTTATTGCTCTCTTGGGAAGTGGGAGGTCATCACACCAAATGCATAAATTGCCATCAGAGACAGCCCAGGCATAATTGCAATTTTGCTGCTCCATGTTTGCTGCACTCTGAGCCTCAAGACGTCCCCTGAAACATGCACAGATTCTAGTAATTAGCATAGAGTATGCCTGGGACCAGAGCATTGATGAAATATTTCAGAGTTAATCACACTTTGTAAACACTGATTTATATTGACTACCTTTCTCCAGACTGATGTCTCCTCATTAAATATCACATTAGCAGGTTGCAGGATTGTACAGATTCAAATTCTCCACAACTGCTAACTTAACGAGGAGTAATACTATGCGCAACACTATGTCTGTCTGTTATAACATATAAATGATGAACTAGAGTGAAAACAATGCATTAAGAAGGAATTCAGTATCTACTGTGATAAAGCACAATTAAAAAATGTGCATTGGTGGCATCAAAAGTTTAGACCGAACTATATACTCCCATGGGTTCCCTGATCTCCTATTTTGAAAGAAACTGTTTACATATATATTACAGCAATTCTATCAAACACAAGAAATTAAAAAAAAAAGTACTCTTAATAACACCTACATAAAATTTAATTCCACTAAATCTAATAGATACATCTGTGTATTTATTAAAAATAACAACACTGATTTAAAATGTACAGTAATTTTAGAAACAAATGACAGAATACTTGTACCAACCTAGCAATGCAGTCTGCCCTTTTTCTGCTTTGATGGACAGACAGACAGACAGACGAGCAGGCACTCCTTTGGCAGAGAAAGTACCATTTTTGATGTCTGCCTAAAGTAAATTTAAGTTGAAATGTGTTGCTTTGATTTTTGCAGGGAGGATTAGATGTGATATTTATGTATACTTATTATCATCATCTCCATCTCTACTATAATCATGATGACTGTTAGTCCATGCACACAATTAGTTAAAAACAAAACCTGACAGAAATTGCAACATCTGAAGAAGCCATTTAGGCTATTAAGCCCAAATCACTATTCAATATTGGAATCCAAATTAGAACATCCCAGACAGATGGCTTTCTAGTCTGGTTCATCATAACCTACCAAAGGATAACTGAGTTCACCATAGACCTACCAATAAAAAGAGAGAGGTTTTTAATGACGTTAACCCTAAAATCTCCCTTTCTATATCTTAAATCCATGGGGCACAATGTTCAGTGGTTAAAGAAAACTGTCAGGAAAACTGACAGCCTGGATTCAAATTCCAAGCACTGTGCAATAGGTTGAGAGCTCTTTACTTGCTCCAGTTTCTCCCAACCTAGCAGTTAAAACACATGCAAATAAATAAGTAGGTATCACTTTGATAGGAAGGTGAGAACCATGCTGGTCTCTCAGCTAAGAAACGGAAATGAGCACCATACCAGTTGTGGCTTAATACCGGTTCATCCTGGTTCGGGCGAACCAGTAGTGGAGGCGGCGGGAGGCTCCACCCACTTGTCCGGATGTCATCAAATACGCTCTGTGCATGCGCAGAAGTGGCGCATGCGTGAGCGAAGCAAGCATGTGTGCACAAGCAAACCAGTAGCAAAGGTAAGTGAAAACCACCACTGCACCATACCCTAGAGTTGAACATGATAGGACAGGGAAAACCTTTAGCTTTATATCTTAAATCCATTCATTTCAAATTCTGTACTCTGAGGTGAAAGAAAACCGGTCTTGATCTTCTTTAGGTGACATTCTTTCAGATGTTTAAAGAGTACTGTTATATCCTTCCCGGTCACCTTCTTTCAATTTTATACTCTATTCCTTCAATCTCTCTTCACATGGTTTGTTGCAGGAAGCTTGCAATTTCTTAATTCTTATGAAATTAAGAATGTCTTAATTCTTTATTAATCATTTCTCAACCTCTTCTAATTGTTCTGATTCCTTAAAACGTAATGTCCAAATCTGAAAATCATACTCAAGGTGGTACATGAGCAAAGCTGAACTAAACAGAATATAGTAGATGGGTTAACACATTGAGCAGAATAGTGCATTACAGGTAGTTCTCGACTTACGACAACAATTGACCCCAATATTTCTGTTTTTAAGTGAGACATTTCTTAAGTAAGTTTTGTTCCGTTTTATGACTTTTCTTGCCTCAGTTGTTAAGTGAATCACTGCAGTTGATAAGTTAGTTACCTGGTTGTTAAGTGAAACTTGCTGCCCCATTGACTTTCCTTGTCCGAAGGTTGCAAAAGATGATCACGTGACCTTGGGTCATAAATATGAACCAGTTGCCAAGCATCTGAATTTTGATCACATGATCCTAGGGATGCTACAAAGGTTGTAACTGTGAAAAATGGTCCTAAGTCACTTTTTTCAGTACTGTTGTAACTTCGAACAGACACTAAATGAACTGTTGTAAGTCAAGGACTACTTTTCAAATGAAAAGTGGACGAAGTGCTTTAGATCTTGGTGGGGGTGGCTCCTCATTGTATTTTTCAATAGCTTCTTAAAGAATGAATCAATAGATTCATTCATGAATCAATAGACTATAGTTTCTATAACTGTAATATAGCTATATAGAGCTATATAGCTCTATAGTAAATTATTGCATGGGAAAGAACAGAAGTCCATGCTTAGTTCAGTAAGCATGTCCTTGAAAGTCCTCCTGGATATTTTTTTTTTCTTGATGATCTATAAATGAAAAAAGAAAACTTGTACTAAAAATGTGCTGTTCAAGCACCCTTTACTATTACATCAATTTTAATTATAGTTCACATTTCAAGTACACTAACAACTAAAGGTTCCTTGTATTATTTTTCTTTTCTTTTTTTTTTTATTAAAAATGTTTGTAGATTCCTAGTTCAGCCAGATACATACAGTATAGAGTTTTATAGAGCTTTTATGGTTGGCATTTTCCCTTTATGCTTTCAAAGTCAAAAACAATGGGATCTGAGAGAGAATATTTTTAATCAAATATACTATATTATTTGAGGGGAAAACTATTAATGATAGAAATTGGAATGTGCCTAGTTTTTCTAGGAGTTGGAAAAATGTTCTGCAAGGAATAATAACATAACAGCCTGGCAGCTAAGATTTTTTTTAATTCAGGAAACAAGAATGACAGTACAGTTTATAATGCCTTCTGATTGCTCTTTCAAAAACTTATTTAAAGTTCTTATTTAGTTTTCAGGCAATATAGTTTTCTCATTTACAAGCTTACATCTAACTGACTGAAAGAATAACAAACTATGTGCAAGGGCATAATTTGCATTTTTTTTATACTTTGGCAACAAAAAACTCAGCAACATAAAATATAGTGTGATGTTTTAAAATGAAAATTCTTGCTTCGTGCAGACAGTGCCCTGAAGTAAGATTTATGTCAGCCAGAAGTTTCTATACTTAACCCACATAATACAAGAATGTTTAAAAGTGCTTTTGTGAGCTTTCTAGCAATGTTACTAAACATACAGCTTTAAAATAATACAACCAGAGGTAAGCTTGAGGAAACAAATAAAAATAAAAGTGCCAAAAGAAATAATAATGATAAGCTTTCCTCTCATTATAGGCCATAAAGTCATTGTTGTCTATTAATGACCATAGAGATAGATCTTTTCCAATATACTGTAAATGGCAAAGCTACTATTCAGATCAATGTAAAAGCAATCCTAAAGGGTGCTGACTTTTAGATAATGAAAAAAGTAGATCATTTCCTCTGATCCACAATTATTTTATAAATGTGGGTACATGGATATGTGTATATGTGTATTGATGGTGAGACAGTTTTTTTCTTTTCTGAGGTAGCCAAGTTTCTATAAGGACAGCAGAATAATTAAGGGAGGGAGGGAGGGAGGGAGGGAGGGAGGAAGGAAGGAAGGAAGGAAGGAAGGAAGGGAGGGAGGGAGGGAGGAAGGATACTATTCTCTCCTATTTTATGTCTAACTGACAAAGTCAGCCAGTATTTGAAGGAAGATATGCTTCTAGACTACAGTATATGCTGATACCTCCCTTATCATAAACCACTTGGAACATTATGTTATTTTAGGCTCCAGAACAGCTCAGTTCACTAGGCAGCTCATTAATTCTCCTTGATCTATCTTGGCTATCAATACTTTCTGTGATAAAAAGAAGTTGGTAAAATAGATAAGGAAGTTATCCATATTAGAATGTAAAGAAATTTCTTTCACTACAAAGGCTCCAGTAATGAAGTCAGCTGCTATGAATAATGTATATGTGGGGGGGGGGTGGAGGGAAGAGCTTTGATAACAATGTTGAAAGCCTTAGTGCCACATTAGTTAGATGTGTGATAAAATCAAAAAAAATGAAGCAGTGCTTACATTTAATTAGTGAGAAGATGCTGGATCATGGGTAGATTGCATCAATATCTTACACTTTCTGTACTAACAAATGACATGAGAAAGGTATGCCCCCAAACAGGAAGAAAATGAAAATAAAACCTGTTCAAGCCATATTTTATCTTTTGACTGATACCTATTCAAGTTAATATCGCTAGAATTAATAGTATTAAAATTATTGAAATAAAATGTGTAAGGGCAAAGTGTAGATTTGGTGATTTGCAACACTAAGATAAGGGCTAGGCAAATAATTAAGCACTTCACCCTCATATAAACAAAGAAATGCATAGTTATTGAAGGAAAATATCCCCAATATTTGAGTGCAATTCACAGAATTACAGAATGTATGAAATGGAAAGGATTCTATAGGACAGCATAACTGGGCACTCAGTGCAGGAATCCACTAAACAATCTCCAACAGCTGGCCATCCATACCCATCTGAAAACCTCCAGTGAGGGAGATGTCACCATTTACATGCAGATTGTTCCATCACTATATGAAAATTATTAACAGGAAATTCCTACAAATTGTAACAATGGGTAAATTAGAATCCCATTGTGCAATTACAATAGCAACTGATTCAATATGTGTGGAAAGGCTATCTTTATCTACCAACCGCAAAGAGTCCCATGGGACTCTTATTTGATCAGCTCAGAAATAACCAGGGGCCTCTAAAAAAGCTCAAAAGTATAACCATTCATGCCACTAGGCAGAGAGAAATTGGCACTTGAGCAGCAGATAGTGTGTATGACAGGCATAATATTCAGGTATGGTGGAAAATATTGTCCCATGTCTAGCTAAAATAAGATTCAATTCTCTATTTCCCTTCTGGATATGAAAGGCAGTGTGGCCACTTCTGCCTGGGAATTATGGTCATCTATGTCTTTTCAAAGTTTTTGTTTCCTTCTGCATGTCCACCCCTTAACTCTATCTGATCCTCAATTTGAAGAGCTGAAGCATTTTTTCCATAGTCTGTCTAGTCTTTTCTCCACCTAGGCAACTTTAAGATAGGTGGATTTCAATGCCCAGAATTCCTCACCTAGCAGTTTTCCTTGTTGCCAAGGTGTCAAAATGCTGGTCTAAGGTAACCCATCCAGATGTTTTTTTTAGATTCTACCCACTCTCAGAGGAAACTTCAAGATACAGGTTGTCCTCGACTTACAACCATTTGTTTAGTGAGCATTCAGTTACAATGGCACTGAAAAAGTGACCTATGACCAATTTTCGCACTTACTACCAAGGGTGGGCTTCAAAAATTTTAGCACAAGGTTCTCTGCCAGGATGCTGGGTGGGCTTGGCCATGGTGGGTGTGGCCTAGTCGGCCTCCGGCACAATGGGAGGGGGGGCGTTTTTGCCCTCTCCAGGTTCCAGAGGCTTTTCTCAAGCCTCCAGGAGGGCGAAAACGGCCTCCCCAGGCTTCGGAGGTCCTCTGGAGGCTGGAAACAGGCCCATTCCCGGCCATCCCAAACTTCCAGTAAGCCCATTTCCCCCCCTCCCCGAGCCTCTGTGCACTTCCTTGCATCCAAAATGGGCCACGTGGAGACTCCTGGGAGGGGTGGGGGCAGAGTGGTTGCAGCCAGCTAGGAGTGGGATTTGGGGGTTCTCCGAACTGTACAGAATCTTAGCTAGAGGTTCTCTCAACCCCCTGCGAACCCCCAGCAGCCCACCCCTGCTTACTACCATGGCCGCATCCCCATGGTTATGTGATCAAAATTCAGACACTTGGCAACTGGTTCATATTTATGATGGCTGCAGTGTCCCTGGGGTCATGTGATCATCTTTCGCAATTTCCTGACAAGCAAAGTCAATGGGGAAATCAGGTTTACTTTACAACCATGTTACTAACTTAACAGCAATGATTCACTTAATAACTGTGGCAAGAAAGGTCTTTAAATGGAGCAAAAGTGACTTAACAACTGCCTCACTTAGCAACAGAAATTTGGAGCTCAATTGTGGACGTTAGTCGAGAACTACCTGAATATCTATAAATGTCTATTTTTAGGATACATTTTCTACATGAATATTATGTAAATATTTATTTATTTAATATCCTGACTTTATTATTTTTACAAGTAAGTCAAAGCAGCAAACATATGCAATACTAATGCAGACTTCAGGCTACAACAAAGTGGCATTTTGCCAGCAGTGAAGGAAAGAGACTGAGGGATAACAACTTCAAAACACCAAAGAAACCAGGGATAAAAACTGCCACTTTGTCCATTTCCTCTTTCTCTTCATTGTGGGGCAAATCTGATTCCAACCTTAGTTTAGATTCCACTTTGACTAATGCCGCTTCCTGAAAAATTGCTGAAAACCCAAGAGATTTATTTATTTATTTATTTATTTATTTATTTATTTATTTATTTATTTATTTATTTATTTATTAAATGTATATTGCTGTCTATTTGCCCACAGCGACTCAAGGCAGTTTACAGAATATAAAAACCACATTTAAAAAACAGTAAAACTAATAAAAAATCAAATAAATTAATGTAATAAAATCACCCCCCACCTCCGCCCCAGTTGATCATATGAGCCATTTAATGGGTTCCATCCCACTCTTGGTTCCCCAGGCTCGCTGGCAGAACCAGGTGTTCAGGGCCTGGGGGCATTCTACCTCAGAGAGAGGTAGCCACAGAGAAGGCCCTTCTTCTGGGTCCCACCAGGTATATCTCCCTCGGGGATGGGACCTGCAGCATTCCCCACCTCCCTGCTCTGATGGGTCAGGTAGATGTGACTGGCAAGAAACAGTCCCTCGGATAACCTGGCCCCAAGCCATGAAGGATTTTAAAGGTGACAACCAGCACCTTGAATTGCACCCAGAAGCAAATCGGCAGCCAATGCAGCTCCTGCAGGAGAGGTGATACATGTACACACCAGGGTCTGCACAAAACTGTGCAGGCCGCTGCATTTTGCACCAACTGGAGCTTCTGGATGCTCTTCAAGGTCAGCCCCATGTACAGTGTATTGCTAAAGACTATGAAATAGGCAAATCTATTTTTCTCAATATATACATTTTAAGTCACGGGTAGAACAAGTACAACCTAGGGGAACATAGAACCCACCAGCATATCTTTTTTGATCCTAATAATCCTCCACAATGGATGTAGGGGAAAAAAGTGTCTTGCATTTTGAGATATTTAGAGGGGTTAAAGGGGGAGATTGGTACATCATGTCTTGCAAAGATATGTATTTTATCTCAGCTGTGTGGATAATTGGTTGGATACCTGATGTTATGCAATTTATGTATATACTTTATTTATTTGATTAATAAATAATTCTTTGGATGTCTGATAAATGCAAGACAACCACCTTTACCCTATTCATGAAAGAAGACTTTCAGAATCGTTTTTTCAGATTCCTGCATAAACTTGAAGAATATTATGGTTGCTTGAAGAAATAAGCTCATTAAAACTAATGTGAGCCAATAAGTAATCATATAGAGATTGAATAGCATAGAGGTGTTCTATTTAGATATATGGGAATGTCCTGAACATTGGGGGGAAATGATATTTAGTAATGAGAAAGAAAATGCACACAGAAGAATAATTTACATAATAATTGCATAATTTACAGTCACCTACCTGTTATGTGTTATGTAGGAAGATGATGCCAGTCCCAATTTGAAAAATGCTGAACTAAATAATAATTTCTGAAATAATTGATGTTTACTGTATTACTGGTAATAGCAATAATACTTATCATTTATAAATTAATTAATTTAATAACTTATAATAACTTATAAATTATAAATGATCAGCTAATACTTTGATTTTTCAAAAAACTTGTTACAATCTTAGAGGACATTCTTAGGGGCGAAATGGACAGATCACAATTTGTTCTTTAGCTCTAAAAGCTTCACAGATAAGGTGAAATTTAAATCAAGCACCTGCTGCCTAAATCAGAATTTAAATATTTAAAAAGTATTAAGAACATATTTAAATACCCCTAGTTAGACTAACGACTTGCAGTGCACTAAGCCAGTCCAATGAATTTCAACAGGACTTTTGGTAGGTAAGTGGCTGTGAGGGTTAGTATATTGAATGTTTGATGTATCTATACAAGGGCTTTCCTTATTTATTAGATCACTTGTTTATATTTCATTTGTTCTACAGTAATTACTGAAAGTTTAAAAGTTTAAAGAGGAGGAGACTTGTTTAGTAGTTGGTTAATCAACTTGGAGAAATAGGGCAAGACAGGCAAAACAAATCTGTCATTTCTTCTTTAAAATGTTCTTGGAAGGAAATGCTGATGCAACGAGTTTTTTAAAAAACTTATATAAGGAAGGTGAATAATTTAATCAGGTAATGATGAATTCAGGTTACACTTTATGTCAGGTTCATTGGACATCTGCCATGTTTGTACTGAAGACAAGAATGAAGTATAGCCTTTTCTTTTACTTAAAAATATTAGTTAAAAAAATCTGCAAACCCAAAAAACTGATTTGATTTTTTATGTTCTTCAAGACAATCTTTTAGACTTTACAGCATATTATCAACTAATCATTGTGTAAAATGTAACATTTGGAAGATATAAAAAATTTTGAAGACAGAAACAAAATATTTTCCCCTCATTTCAAAGGGTTTTTTCCCCTTTTTACTTCTATTCAATCTTGTCGTAGATTTCTTGGCAAGGTTTTTTTCAGAACGGTTTGCCATTGTCTCCTACTTAGGGCTGAGAGAAAGTGATTGGCCCAAGGTACCCAGTTAGTTTTGAGCCTAAGGAAAGTTGCCAGGCATCTGCCAAAACTCTCCAATGTCTAAACTCTATTTTAATTGATCCACTTCTGAATTAATGCTGATATAGAAAATGACAATTATAAATCCAGAGTTTACGCTAAATTCAGAGTGGCATCTATTTTCCATTATCGCATCTAAATTTGTATCTAACAATTGGCTTAACTTCCTCAATTGTTACTTTCTAAAATCATTTTTTTTTTTTTTTGGCAGAATAGAATTACAGTTTCTCTATGTCTTGAAAAACATTTCATGATTAATAATGGACTCACATAACTAATCCATGCAACACTTCTAGGAGTATCTGTCTCATCTTGTATCTTTAAAATGTGTTAGATTATACCTCCCATAATACAGTAACAGAACAGCAATATAGACTATTTTTTAAAAAAAGGTTCTGGGGTTTATTTCATCCCTTTCGCTCTGGATTTTGTTTTTCCTTTGTCAGGGCTAGAATACTCAAAGGAAGGAAGATGTTCCATTGTTCACAAGAACTTCGTTTCTCAATAGTCTAGGGAGAAGCAGGAAGAAACCTGAAGAATGGCATTTGAGGAATGGGAACAAGTATAAACTAATAGCATTTTTCCTACCTCAACAAGCCATGGGTGGGAGAGGGTGGATCTAAATAATTATAGAGTTTCTCCAATTTAATATTGGAAAATATGGTAATCACTAAGATATGACCAAGCTGAGCTCGAGGGACAAGTTAAATGTATCATCATGAGTCCTTTCACACCCACAAGAAATCTAAGTTCAGACCACTTTGAATTCCTTCTACTCTTATTTCTGGCTAATTTCCCTTGGCTGTTAGTAGTTCAGATTCTTGTACAGAGCTTAAGCTTGCAATAAATATCTACACCCATTTGAACTGTCTGGATCTCTTGTTTTCCTGGCAGTTGACATTAATGTACACCTAAGTGTTGATGTCCTCCCACCCCCAATGATGCTGCCCACATATTTCTAACTGAATTGCCAGTGTGCTGCTCCAAGAATGGCATATGTGGGGTACATGGGGGAGAGGATTTGTTTATGTACATAGTACATAAGTAAACAAGTGAATAAATACAGAGATAAATTTAAACAAGATGAAAACTAATAGTCAATTACAATGAAGATTTTGGCTCAGTTTGTGATCTGTCACCAAATTGCTTTGCCTTGCCTTGAGCTCTATCAGTTTGGTAGGAACTAAAGTGGTAGTCCTACATGGCAGGATGCAGATTAGCTATTCTGGGTGGGGAAAATCAATTGGCCAGTTCACTATGGAAACATTGGAGCCAAGATTCATTTTGAATATGAATAATACAATTAAGGAGAAAAATTAGTTCTATGGAGTTACTTTCAACAATAACGGTGTCTTTTGACTATTAAATCAATCAGTAGTGTATCACACCCACAGAACAGAGTTTATCAACAGTAGCATAGCAGGGAAGTAATCTCATACAGGACATAGTGAAACACACTGCATTGGCTTATATCTTGAGGTCTCATACCTAGTATATATTTAGCACATGCTTTCCATGTAAGAAGAAACAAATTCTATCGTTAACATCTCAAGGTAAGGTTTGGAAAGAAATTTGCCTATAAATCTGAAAAACTATTTGGTAATTACTACATACCAGTTTGAGTTATCCAGATATTTGGAATTACATTAATCAGCATTCTCTTTACACCTGATAAAGATATATGAGAATGATGTGATATGTGTCTCATTCAACTGGATGGCTGCTGTAAACAATATAACATTATATAACAATATAACATTGACAAGGTATTATCTGATTAACAATAATGTTAATCAGATTCCATCTCTTAGGGATGTTACCAGCCACGGAACCACTGTTTTTTCTTGCATGAAGAACAACATTGCCTTGCAGCCAATGAAGTAATCCACATGCAAGGCAACAAACTCTATCAGTAAATTAATTTAATTCCTCTAACACCACAGTCTTTCCAATATATCAGCTTGCAAACACATGAAGGGTGATCACAGATTCACAGAGCTTAAATGGGGCAGCACCAACTACGATGGAAACATTTTTTCTACTTTCTATCACACAGTTCCCAGTGTACAAATCAATGAGTTATATGACAATACTTTCTGATTGAACTGTAACAATGATCTTAAATAGGACTAATCTTGAAAACAGCCTCAGATTTGCAATTGATACAAAGCAATAGTACAGAAATTAATTGGGATGGATCGTATGGAAAGTACACATACAAATATGGATCATGTGGAAAATACAAATTTTGATTGTTCTGACTTACTGTTCCTGCGCTTTTATACATGAGCTGTTTATGTCATGTTTAATAAATATAGTACTTGGATTGTCAAAGAACCATTATCTCAATAGGGAAATTTGTTTATTGATGAATCAAATTCCTTCTCCTCTCATATGTAGGTTTCCATTCGTCCAACACTCACAAAACTAATGAAGGTCTTCTAATTAGAACCATAAAGAGGACATCAGAATTGCCAAGCCATAAACCAGTTCTAATATGCCTGCCATCTGCAATGATTAAAAAGTGTTATTTGGCTGTAGTTAAATGGAGGCAATATCACAATGGGGATAACTAAATATCCATTTACCATATATTTTATGTGGATGGGAGTGATTAGGAAGAACTAAGATTATGAGTGCATAGAAAGTGAACCTACTGGTAACCATGGATTTATTACCTATAAAGGGGTGAAATGCTCCCGGTTCGGACCGGATTGCGCAATCCGGTAGTGATTATGGCAGGTGGTTTGGAGACCCGGCAGCGATGGTGGCGCAAGGCTCCGCCCACCCGCCCGGGTGTCATTACTTCCTGGTTTTAACCGGGAAATAATGTGTTTTTTACCCTCTGCACATGCGCAGAAGGTCTGCACACACATGTACTTCCGAACTGGTAAGGAAGATAAGTAGAGTTCACCCCTGCTATAAACTAGCAATTTCATTAATCTCAGGTTGGCAAAGTGATAAGGTACAAATAAAACAAATATTTATTTATTTATTTATTTATTTATTCATTCATTCATTCATTCATTCATTCATTCATTCATTCATTCATTCAATTTATATGCCAACCCTCTCCAAAGACCCAGGGTGGGATAAATGTATCAATAACTGTACATGGACCATTAATGGCACTACAGAGTTCTCAAGATCAAAACCCATCTCCCTGCATAAGCTTCAAGCAATGGTTATGCTTCTAGCTATTTCCTCCTACAAAAGTATCAATTTTGAGATTTTATATCTGAGGTGCCTTAAGCTATGGTAAACTTCAACAATGTGGCTTAAGCCCAAAGACAACACAGTGATATCCAATTGAGTTCAGTTGAGATATTCAATTGAGTTCAATTCTTTATTTGCTTACACCTAATCGACAGAATCTCACCAGAGTAAGGCTATATCCTTCTAACAGATATATTCTGGGAAGTTCTAGACTGACGCTACGCTGAACCTTTTCCTTGTATTGCTGACATTCTCACCCATTCCTTCTCCAGGTGCACATTCCATCACACCAATTCATCCAGCATAAAAAGTGTGCAATATATCTGGATGAAACTAGATTGAGGAAGACTTGTCCATTCTTTCTGTCTCATTCACTCACTCACTCACTCACTCACTCACTCACACAAACACAAACACCAACTTGGCCAATCGACTATAGATTGGTTTTAGAACATCTGGCAAAAGTAGGAACAAGCTACCATGACATTTAAGAGGCTGATTAGAAGATCAGATATTAAGTCTGCCATGAGAACTGTTCCATTTGACACATTACATGGTATGTAAATGTATCCACTGGCTTTCATGATACAAGGTTATACAAGGTCTTTTGACGTGCCCATGAACTAGAATATACCTGTATCATGATTTGCTACTGAAACTACTGTCAACTTTAACTGGTCACTACAACATAAAGGGTCATAAGTTCAAGGCTCACTTAATTAGGCAGAGCTAGTTCTAAGGAATTAGCATTCTGTAATATAGGGACATCTTTCTCTGCTATAATTCTAGGGCATTATGTTTTGTGCTTACTGCCTGTAAAGAGAAATTTTGAATTTTATTTACTTCTTTATTTAAAGCATGCCATTTTTCAAGTTACTACTGAATACAGATAAAATTGACAAGCTCTAAAATCAATGCACTATTTTTAGAACTTGCTAGTTTTCACTTTTCTATGATGTGAAGTCATCATAGTTTGGGGTAAGATATAAATTGAGAGGAGTAGCAATACATTTTGAATAAATGGGATTACAATCATGGAAATAGATGTAGAAAGAGAAAGGAGAATAATATATTGCCTGTAGGAATTTTGGGTTAAAGCATGCAACTTCGGGTGGCCTTGATATAGTTACTCTTTTTGCTATTATGATAGGTCATAGATAATTTGGTTCATTGCTTTTGTTTTCAGAGAAACAAAAGTTGACCAAATCCAGGCAATTAATTTGGCAGAAACTATTACAACTCAAGAAACAAATGATCTTTGATGGGATCCTTGATGCTCTCTGAACTTGGTTGTTTGCTTGCCGAAGTTTCATTGTCCAACTAAAGATCATCATACCAGTTAATGTCTGTGAGCAATCAACCAAGTTCAAAGAGCATCAAGGCTGCACACTTCAATCCTGAGCAGGCGGGTGGGTGAGCGGGCTCGCTCTCTTCCCCCCCTCTCCCTCTCCCTCTTCCTCTCACACACATACACTTTTAAAAAGTCTATCCGTTAATACATGAACTAAAGATTCTATGCAGATTCTTTATTGAACACAACTTTTATCCATAAAAAAATGAGAATTCAATATGTTTCATGTTATTCTGCACTTAGCATGCTATAACTTGGGCTCAAGCCTCTAATTACGATGTTATTATTTCTACCACTGAAGATCAAAACTCTGTTTAGAATAACTAGGCAGACATTTCTCTAGGAAGTCTTGCATGAATCTTCACTGCTGCATGGTCATTGGCTTTTAGTTTTAGAACTGCGAAGAAATCTTATTGAGACCACTTTGGATTTGGATTTGGATTGTGACCTGTTTTGTGCTCTGTTTTATTTTTGATGCCTCTGCTTGAATTATCAAGAGCAACATGTTCTCTGCAGGGATTTTCTGCAGCTTAGCGGGGAGAAATCGTAGCTCATTGACAGAACATATGTTCTGCATTCATAAAGTCCCAGGTTCAATGCATAGCATCTGTAGCTAAAAGTGTCAGGTAGCAGCTGATGGCAGATCTTTCCATGAGCCCCTGGATAACTGTTGCCAGTCAGAGTAAATAATACTAGCTTAGATGGGCAAATAGTCTTAAGGAGGTTTCCCAATATTTCTTTTGTTTTGAGGTTTGTTCTGTTATTTTTCTGGGTTAATGTCTGATAGATGGCCACATTAAAAACCATCTGATGACTTTTGGGTTCTTTTTTAACTGTATAATTATACCAAAGATATACTGGAATCTATAAACATGTATTAGACTGTCAGTATTTGATTAGTGGCTGGAAAATTCTAGCCTAACTTGGTAGGCTTACCAAAATGGGACAGCAGGAATGCAGAGAATGTAAACTAGTAAGTATTATCAACAGACACTACGAGAGCTAGAGATAAAAGGAAATATTTTTTTTCTCTTCTGTGACAGTGGCATTGAAAGAGAACATGAAGGGTGTGAAAGCTGACCAGGTTTAAATTCTGAATGACCATTCAGAACGTTAGCTAAGAAGTTTTCAAGAAGTGTACACACTACCATTTTTTTGACATACAATAAAGATATAGAATAGTCTTGGCAATATGTATTCTGGTCTTTGTGGGAGCCTGGTGAACATTTTCTTTCTGGTTACTGTTATTTTATAACTAAGCAGAGAGCAGTAATTTTCATTAGTAATCATGTCCTAAACTTTGAAGCAGGAAGGAACTAAAGTGAAACTCTACATATTTCAGATGGGATCTTATTATTGGTTTATTTATTATTAGTCAATAAAAACACATTTTTATAACCTAGAGTAATGCATAATATCTTTAAGGAAACTGCACAACAATCCAAAATCTATCTTACCTGAGGATGTGAAAAGATCTAGGAGAGAAATAAATAGTATTTGTACCGCTCTATAAAGCCTTAGTAAGACCACTTATAATACTGCATCCAGTTTTGGTCACCGTATTATAAAAAAGATATTGTGACTCTGGAAACAGTGCAGAAAAGAACAACACAGATAATTAGAGGGCTAGAGGCTAAAACATATGAAGAACAGTTGCAGGAATAGGGTATTTCTAGTGAAAAGAAGGACTAGGGGTGACATGATAGCTGTGTTCCAAAATTTGAACACACAAAGAAGAGGGGATCAACCTATTTTCCAAAGCACCAGAAGACAAAACAAGAAACAATGGATGGAAACTAGTCAAGGAGAGAAGCAACCTAGAACAAAAGAGAAATTTCCTAGCAGTGAGAACAATTAACCAGTGGAGCGGCTTGCCTTCAGAAGTTGTGGGTGCTCCATCACTGGAGGCTTTTAAGAAGAGACCAGATACCCATTTGTCTGGAATGGTATAAGGCAGGGGTGTCAAACTCGTGTCGTCTCATGTCGTCGTCACATGACATATCACAACTTTTCCCTAAACTTCACTAAACCAGGCATGGGCTTGGCCAGCATGTGATGCATCCGGCCCACGGGCTGAGAGTTTGACAACCCTGGTATAAGGTCTCCTGCTTGAGCAGGAGTTGGACTAGAAGACATTCAAGGTACCTTCCAACTCTGTTATTTTGTTATTCGGTCAAATTTCATGAGATTTCATTAAAATCTCTTGTTTTCTTGTGATTTTTGGCAATTTCACATAAGAACTTGCCTGAATTCTCTCAATATTTCTGCATTTTTACTTATAAGATGTCTGATATAGCATAATTGCTTGATGGTACAAGAGCCAAAAAAATTGTTGATCCCATCATAGCCTTTAATACTCAAGCTGTACCATTTCTATAAACAGAACTACTTAAGGTAGGACATGAAATTACCTTATAAATAAAACATAAGAAATCACACAATAACCTGATTCATACAGTATATGATAAGCTATACCATACCTTATTTGATTTTGACTTAGCGGGTTATGTGATCCTAATGGTTACTCTTTATAAAGTAAAGAGTAACATCTTGTGGAAACGAAGACAATGGATGAATGAACAATGACAATGAACTTAGCACAACGTGAAAGCATATCAGCTGTAATAGTAGAACAGCAATCATTACAAATATTTTAAAATTTAGCTAAAATATGTAAAAATACTTACAAGGCTTATTTGCTAACTTGCATCAAAGAAGTACATTAATGTGTTAAATTATAAAATGTATTTTGGAACTGGTCATCTTATTGTTCAAATATACTTTTAAAACACACAAACATACACACACACGAGACAAAATAAAGGCTAAGATAAACATGACAGAGGGTATCAGGAGTTACTTCTGGAAAGTTGTATTAACTTTTGTAAAGGAAGTCTCCCGCATCCAAAGTAGACTGATAAGAAAGAAAGAGGCTTCTATGGATAAAACATCTTAATCTAAAATTTTATATCAAAATAAAAACTGGCAACCTAAACTGTGCAGCATTCACTCACATAACCGTATCAACAGACTATACTGGATCCTAGCACAAGCATGATTTGATCCAATCAAATTATACAAAATGGTTCCATAGAAAACAAAGGGAGGGGGGAGGAGAGATAAAATTGTGCTGTGGTTTTCTTCAGCTGTGAAAAAGGGTAATCAAGTACTGACCTTGAATTGTCCTCTTGAAGAAAGCCTTGCAGGCCTCACATGAAGCCACACCATAGTGATACCCTGATGCAATATCACCACAAACCAAACACAATCTTTTGGGCATTGAGTTCAGCATGTATTCACACTTGGTTTGTGAATCTTCAGCAATGGTACTGGAGCAATCATCGTATCGTTTCCTGACAGACCCATTACCCCCAAGACCGGGGGCTGAAGAGTAGAGTGGTGGTGAATCTAACCCATTCTGATGTCCATTCATGGTTGAACTGTAGCTTCCACTGGCGTCAGAGGAGCCACCAGGGCTATGATGGTTGATGCTGTCCGTCAAGGAGGCGGGGCTTGATGGTTCCGTCTTGATATATGACGAACAGCTAGAATCAATGTGTCGATCCTTGCTTGACATTCTGCAAAGAAGCCTGCATTGTAAAGAGAATGGGAGAGAAAGAGGTTTCTGTGCATTAAAGACAATGATCTTTAAATGCGTGCTGCAAGGGCTAAAGACTGTACATCATTCATTCATTAGTCAATACCTCTTGTTTTACATGAAAGTAATCAGCAAAAGCGCATGACAGAGCTGTAGCACTCAAACTGGCTGTAGACAAAAATTATAAAATATATAATACAATATATTTCTTTTAAATCACCTCTCCAAATTCTAAAATTGTCATATGCAGTAATAAATGAATTCACTGCCAAATTGTTCTTAGAACTTCTTTCCTCTATGACAACACATTTATCCTCTCTGGTAACAATAAAAGCAAAGAACATCAAAATTGTTTCTGTATCTATCAGATGAATGTTTTGCTCAGTAAATTCTTTTTTGTCAGCAAGTTTCCTAAAGCATGACTGTACATTCTGTATTGATTGAATCTCAGTATGAAGGAATAAATCAAATTTAAAGAAATTTATAAAGAGATTTTTGATCTCCGATTACAGTGGATAATTAAGCTTGATTTTTGTTTCACAAAATCTAAATGGAATAATTCATAAGCTTTGTCTGCAGTTACATTTTAGTTGTTGTCCATAGGATTAATCAATAATAATGTAAGCATCCAGTACACCTGGAAGACTATATGACATGAAAGCTAATATTTGACTATTTGGAGGATGGGGGGTGGAATGCTGTTGTTGAAAGAAGGAAACAGAAGTTTTACTTGTCAGATGATAAGATCATTGATTTCTTCTTATTAAAAAGGAGGTATTCAAAGTAGTAAAAAACATCTGAACTTGCACATTTTCTGACTGTGAAAACTGGAAAAAAATTCTGCTAAGTGGCAGATTGATTGCTATGTGCTTCTTAACTGAAGAGACAGTGCTGTCATGGCAAACACCATGCTAATGTACTCTTTGAAAGATTTTCAAGAATGCAGCGAAATCTATTTCACTCATGACAGAGGTAAATTTGAGTTGGGTCAATATTCAACAAAAAAATAGCTTCTAATCCTGAAGAACATATCAATCTGACTGATTCATCTATGTCATTCTTATACTAAATTTTAGGTGAAAAAAATACTTTTGGATAAATCGACAGAGTTCTCGACAGGCTTCATGAACTGTTATCAACTAGAACATGTTACCTTTTAAAAATATGAGTGTTTAATCAAATTTGGAAAGGAAATGTTTTCAGTGAATCTCTTAGTTATCAGAACTTTGGTTCCATCTTCTCAATTAACCAACTATCTCTTGTCATGATATTTTACATAAGAATTGGTTTATTTCAGCAGAGTCAAAGAAATATATTTACACAATATCCCTTCCAAAAACAAAAGTATAGCTGAAATTAATTTGTTAGAATTCTCATATTCCTTTGCTAAATCAAGATTAAATAAAATATTTATTATCATCTATATACTAACTTAATAATTTAGCAGTCCTGCTAGCTCAACGGATCAAAGTTTGAGATAAAGATATGCAGTACAGTAGCCTAAATCTACTACCTCAGCTTGGAGAAGAATTTAAGAAGAGAAGCAATTTCTTATCTTATGAACTCTAACAGGAAATAAAGTGATCTCTTGTTGCCCAATCTTCTAACAAAGAACTTGGAAGAGAAAAGAACACTTTAGCAAGTTCATTTAGAGATTTTAGAGATTTTGTTAGTAACTAATACAATGCTGCCCTAAACATCCAACAACTCAAGAGGACTGTTTTCTGTACCTGCCTGGTTATTGTCTAAAGCAGTGTTTCCCAACCTTGGCAACTTTAAGATGGGTGGACATCAGTTCCTAGAATTCTCCACTTAGCCATGTTGAATGCAAATTCTGGGACTTGAAGTCTATCCATTTTAAAGTAGCCAAAGCTGAAAAACACTGGTGTAAGATGTGATTCTGATTGCCTTCTATATTGCCTGTAGTGAAAGGACAGTCATAAAGCACAGATATCCCCTTTTAAATTACCCTTTGAGGTTTCTTAGGATGATTTTTCTTCAGCGATTAATATCTTATTTAACAATATGGTTTTAATAATTCAAATTTAATCTGAAGTTTATTTTATTATCTCTTTGGTGCGCTGTCCAAAGCTATTTGCATTTTTTAAAATATGCATGGATCTGCAAGTATTTACCGCATCCCCCTCAATCATTCTTCCCCAAAGGAAAAAATAACATGGGGCAAGAACATGGCACCTGGAGTACCAATTTTGCTTAGGAATTCCAATAAAGATGCAAAGACTGGGGTAGATTTTCAAGTCCCAAAGTCAGTGCAAATTCTGATTGTTAATCAGAGAGTTTGTCATTAGTTACCTGGACAAATATTATGTTAATAATGAGGAACAAAATCAATATGATATCCAACTAAGGAAAAAGCCCAGCCAAAAATATACTTTTCCACTATTTGAAGAGAATAATGTTTCATTATTATATTGTATTCAATCGGGTTTCCTCTCCATTTTCTACCTTGTGGTGACTAGTGTAATTAATACATCTATAATTAATAAATCCCTCATTTTTTTTTCTTATTGTCAAACATTTTTCTCAAGACCATTTGAAAGAAGATGGATCATTACTGAATTACTGCAATCTTATGAATTCCTTTCAGTATAGAGTCTTTACAAAAATACCTAATTTATTAATTTATACTTGTTAGACAGCTCTTAAATACATTACAATCTGGGATACAGCATGAAATATTTGGCCACTGAAGCTTGGCTTTCTTCTTGCTGTCTATCAGCAAAAAGTCTATGTCTTCATTCTGACACAGGATTTGGTATGTCCATAATTAAAATATCAAATAATTCTCTCACAATCTAGTAATTACAGAACTTGACTGTAAGGGCTGGATGCCTCTGAATAACATTTCTCTAGGTTTGAAAAAAATACAAGCTTTTTAAAATGTTTAGGAATTCATAGGTTTTCTTTCTTATAAAAAAAACTTCATATCACACATAGCTTTTTTTAAAAAATAAAAGATTTGATACGAGTGAAGATTTAAGGCACTTAGGATGATTTTTCTTTTGTCCTGAAAAAATGGATAAGGAAAAGATCCTGTGCTCAGTTCTCTGGAATGGATTATGTAATTAATTCGAGCAAATTTAACTGGAAGAAAAACTGCATAATATATTCTTTATATGTCTTATTGTTTGATTCTGGAGATTTATATCTGACTCCTCCACCTAATTCCACTTTGCCATTCTAATCATCACACCAATCACATCTTGTAGGAGATCAGGAAAGAGAGGTAACACACATTCCTTGAAGCAATCTGTGGTAAAAATCTATCTCTGGCTACTGAAGGAATAAAGTGCTACATTAGAAAGTCCATTACTATTCAGGTAACACTATTAAAGCAGCAAAATGGTAAATTCCACTTGTTAGATATGAAATCCTAGCTACTGTGGTTGGTGGCTTTGCATTACTTATAACCAAACCTAAACCATGTGTTAATCATAATTATTTGTGTATGTATATATATTTGATTTATATCCTGCCTTTTACTTAGGTGTACTTCCTCCTCATATTTTTCTCTACAGCCACCATCTTGTGATCTAGGTTGGATCGAGGCTGAGTGACTGGTTCAAAGACTTTCTGTGGATTTCCTTGGCTATGTGACTTTGGACCAATCTCTTTCTCCCAGCCTAACAGACAATTATTCTGGGGGAAATGGAGAGGAAAATATATAAACACAGCTACAGGAGATATAGACTAGGTATGCATATCAATATAGTTTTATCATGATTTATTCAATAAGCCACCATTAATTCAGTTCACACAAGTTAGGTCAATATGAAGAAACCATATTTTGGCCTGGTACAATATATGAACCTAATCACACTATACCACTCCAAGACACACTAGGAGTAAATGGCAGTGGAAATGTACTAGCAGTAGCTCAAGTATATCACTAACATAAAAAGGAGGGAAATAAAGACAATAAAAAAGGGAAATATAATTCAAAATCACCACTGTTGAAAATTTTGTTTTGCTCCCTGAAAGTTAATTTTTCTCTTTTCCCTCTTTTTTGTTCCCATAAATGTTGGAAAAAACATTCCAATTGCAACTACCAGTAGTTAGCACAATACTAATATGCGTATTTCCAACCTTGGGATGGATAATACTTCTATTCTGTTTTGGCTAAACCTGTTAGCACTCATTATTTGACCTTGTTATGAGAGGTACAGTAGCGATAAGTAAAAGAGATCTTTATAACAGAGCAATTATTTCCTAATCATTATTTACTCATTACATTTCAAGTTCCCTTATTAACCTTCCCCCCAAAAAGAGTTTGATTCCTATTTCCTTTCTGTACCAGATTTCCTGCAGTCTTTTTTTATATAAGTCTGAAATATTAACAACTGTCTTTAAATTCAGTCATCAGCCAGTGGTTTTTATTCTAGACCTCACTTCAGTCTAAAATTAGAGGCACTAAAATTCATATTAAGTCTAAGAGGACTATAGTGAATAGAACTTTATTTCAAAAAGAACACTTTTTTTAAGAAAAAGCTACTCTTACAATGATGACTTTATTTATCCATAGTCAATTTTACATTGTACTGTTATTATAAGGGGGTTTAGGTCACAGGAGATTAATAAAAATATATAATTGTAGTTAATATTTACAATGAGAAATAATATGTCTCATATTTAAGTGCACAGTATTTATCCTTAAATAAATGTAAATAAAATAAATATAAAAATAAATTATTATTTTTATTTAATAGATTGTACCTTATAGGTACACCTTGTAAGGATAGGAATCAGTCCTTTGTTCTGCTAGCAAAGGAGCAAGGAAATAGACTTTTGAATAATTCTGTTAAATTTTTTGAGTTATTTTGTAAGTAAAATAAATTTTCAACCTATTTCAACATTTTTTTAAAAAAAAATCTTCCTGTATGAAACAGGGAATTTTAATGTTGTGTTTGTATATGTAATTTGTTTTCTAAGATGTATCTTGGAGGGTATTTTGCTCCTTTAAAATAGACAACTGAGAGCATGTTGTAGGCCACTGGGGAAGTTCTATGGGAAAACAAAATATGTGAGTTAACCTATCTTTATATAGCTTTATATGTAGCATTCTAAACAGGTTTCATGATTATTCTAACAACACAAAAATACAGATGTTTGTAAAAACAAAAAAGGATTAAGATACTCCTTGATTTACAAAAGTTTGTTTAGTGACTGTTCAAAATTACAACGGCACTGCAAAAAGCGACTTATGACCGTTTTTCTCACCTACAACCATTGTAGCATCTTCATAAACACATGATAAAAATACATTTGGCAATCAAGTCATCTTTATGACAGTTGCAGTATCCTCAGGTCATGTGATCACTTTTCTGATAAGCAAAGTCAAGGGAAAGCCAGATTTACTTAAGAACTGTGCTATTAACCTAACAACTGCAGTTATTCACTTAACAACTGCAGCAAGAAAGGCTGTAAAGTGGGCCAAAACTCACTTAACAAATGTCTCACTTAGCAACAGAAATTTTGGACTCCCTTGTGTTCTTAAGTCTTAAATCAAGGACTAACTTTAAAGCTATCTTTTAATTCTTTTTCCTCCCCTCCAGGTTCTATTTTCCATTTGAGCTTTGCCATATTTTATACAGTAAAAGATTTGAGGGGGGGGGGTAGCTCTAAAAATTGCTTGGAGACATTTTGAGTCATGTTCTAACTGGCTTTCACCTGTACTGACTATCAGCTTCTTTTCAGCATTGTAGCTGGGCAATAGAAAGAGATGGCAAAAGTTCAACCTGAACCCGTCTGGTTATAAAGAATGTGCTCTAATAGTGAGCTATAACCTGATTTCCTTCAGACTCTTAAAAGAATTAACTTGCAATTTGTACCGACAGCCATCATCCAGATAATAAGGACTATCTAATAAATTTTATCATAATAAAGTAGCATGGATCTGATACTGTAAGACTAACAACTACCCAGGGATTTAATATATTTTTAAACTTATTTACTATATTTATGTCTTCTTTCTTCTGCCAATGCAAAGGGGTTTAAAGAGCAGCTGATGCTTTCATGGTCTGAATAGAGATGGGAAGAGATACAAGAACAAATTTAACTACCGTAGTCACTGCAGAATTTCTGGGAAGACATTTCTGGGATGACTTCATGAACCATGCTAATAGCGAAGCATATGTTCCGTCCTTGATCGCCACTCAGAATTACTACACGCTTCTAGGTACAATGTAAATGGTTGTATTAACCTTTAAAGCTCCCAATAGTTTAATGTCTAACTTTGAGAGACTACGTCTCCCCACCCCCACCCCATTACAAGCTGGTCTGGACATTCAAATGTGAAGGAGAAACACTTCTGAAGACGCCTTTGCAGTGGTGGGTTACCGCCGGTTCGCACCGGTTCTATAGAACTGGTAGTAAAACCGGCAGGAGGCTCTGCCCACCGACCCTGATGTCATCAAAATGCTTCTGCGCATGCGCTGAAGAGCGTGCATGCCGCCCCGCTGCGAACTGGTAGTAAACGTAAGTAGAACCCACCCCTGCGCCTTTGGCTTTAGCAACCTTTCCTATCAGGCATACAAGGGAGAGCCTACTTTTGCATAGTTTCAGACTATGAAATGCATCTTTGCTTTTTCCCATTTTCTCTCAAAAATCTAATGTTATTATTATCTTTGGGAGGGGGTGTCATGGGAAATTGCACTGTTTTGCTTGATAAGCCACTTCACTTTTCAGTTTGAACAGAAAACAGTCATAGAACTGAGTAATAGTTTTATTTATTTATTTTAATATTTAATTTAATTTAAATGCCACCCATCTCATCAACAAGGTGACTCTAAAATAATCTGGAGGAGAGGAAAAGGAGAGGAAGCAGGATTTACTGGTAGTTCTAGGGCTAGAGATTTCTCCAGCAATACAGAATACATTTGCATCTCTAAAATATATTAAGGCAGTCATGGTACACATATGTACCCTAAGTTCATCTAGCCCAAATAAGTTGGACCAGTATCTAGTTACCCATAGAGTAACTATTCATTTTACTTATTTACTCAATGAATATCTCATTTTTCTACCAGACAAGAGTGGTGGAACTACCAGAATGGTGGTTACACTTATTTAATATTTAGTTATTAAATTTATATGCTACTCATTTCACTGTTCTGAAAGAAACTAGGTGTTTATATTTAGCATAAATGCATACATATAAATAAAAACTTTAACAGTATTAAAGTTAAGGTTAGCAACAATTAAATAAAATGTTAATACCAAGAGTATGGATGGTATAGGAATAGATTTTTTTCTCTCTCTTAATCTACCACCTCCAGCATAGCGCACCTCTATCAGGGTCCGAAGCGAACTAACAGAGTCAGGTTTTAAGGCCTTTCCAGAAGACCAGAAGAGTGAAGGCACATCTCACCTTTGGACGAAAGATCTTCCATCCTCTGCTGAGAAACAATTTCTCCATTAGCCATAATTCTTTGGCTGACAGGGTCCAAAGAAGGCCTCTCCTGCCAGTGTGAGTGGGAATGATGAATCCCACTAGAGTAAGAAAATACCTCGGATAACCTGGTCCAATACCATGAAGGACTTTAAAGGTCCAACACCTTCAATTGGACAAACTGGCAATCAATGCAGCTCACCTAACAGAGGTGTTACATGGGTCAGTTTAGGGACCTTCAGAACTGCCCATGCCACTGCATTCTGTACCAGTAGTAGCTTCCAAATATTCTTCAAAGGTAGCCCCGTATAGAGCACACTGCAGTAATCCAACCAAGATATGACAAGGGCATGAATTGTGAACACAGTTATCCCACTGAAATCAGGTGGACATAAAACAGTTGGAACTAAATAGGTCCAGAATTCCGTGGCTGTACTCTCAGCATGACTAAATCTCAAATTAATTTAATAAGATACAGACACATCAGTATTAAGTAAATGAAAACGGGCTATATATTTTAAATTTCTGTTGCACAAATGAGGAAGAGGGGAAGGGGAAGGAAGAGGAGGAGGCAGCTCTAGCAGCATGCTGGAACTTGTAATTTATATTTGGAAATAAAGTCAACAAAGAATGAGAACATAGAAAATTGTTGTGGCCCACCAGCTGCCAGCAGAGCTGGTGGCAGACTCAGACCATGAGGAGGTTGGGAAGGAACTTAGGGCAGTTCTGGAGTCTGGGGAAGGTGCTGATGGATGCTCTGCATTGGACGCAGAGATAGAGCCAGGGTCAGCCAACATTTCCCAGCCACCGGAGAGGTAGCTGCCTTTGGAGGCTGATATGAATGAGGAGGAAGAACAGCTGGGGCCTGTTCCAGATGCACACATGCACAGAGAAGTTAGGAGAGGTGAACAATGGAGGACAAGGAGTCAACTCAGGAAGCAAAGCACACATGGATGCTGAATGGCCCCTCCCTGGTTGGAGAATAAATGGAAGGGGAGTGGTTGTTGTAGGAGATAACAGTTCGTATTTTTGAAGATTTTGCTCATTGTGTTTCGTGCCACCAAGACTGCTTGCCAGAACTTAATTTGCAGCCTTTCGGCTGGGAGCCCATGGCCTTGCAATTATCGCAAGGAACTGATAAGATCTATTACTGCAGTTAACTCCTTGAAGGACTATTGCCTGGACTTTTTGGTGGGTGAATGCAATTAATTCACAAGAGGTAAATAAAGAGGGATTTTTCATGACAAGGAGTCTGTTTCTTGCTTTTGCTTAGGCTGGGTCAGAACAAGAATACCAGAATCCAAAGGGAGTGATTATGTACTTCTTGTGTGAAAAAGCAAAAAATCTCAAAGTTGCTTCTTCTGCCCAAATACGCTGCTCACCTCAAGGCACTGACTCGCCAGCTCTTGTTATGGAGTTGAGTTACAATCTCAGCTGAGCTACTTTACAATGACTCTTTTTTTTCTGCTTCAGCTAATTGCACTCTAGCAAAGTGGCAAAATGTGAATCACTTAGTGGGAAAATGGGCACCAGCTGCTATTGTCAGAGAATGGCAATGCCGAAAAAAAAAGGAAAGCGACTGAATGAAGTGTCATGTCAGAAATCAACGGTGCAACGTGTGATTTGAGAAAACATGACTACTTTACAGAGACAGGGTGTCATTATGGCATCACTGTAATACGATGCTTTGACAACTGCTGTGTCTAACATATCATCATTGCATTAAGGTGCACTGGCTTAGTTGGGAAACGAATAGAAAGTTTTTCCCCCCTCTTTTTTAATAAGAAAAATCTTAAGAGGTCCCTGGTTAACCTTAATGGATGAGACTATTACTAATCATAACAAATCCTATCTCAAAAGGTCCAGGCCCGGACCAGGGGAGAGTCAAGCAAACAAACACAGGAAACTAAGCAACTCAATAATCCTATCTCTAAATGACATTTCACTATATCAAGGTTGTCCTTAATAAATATCTGTACAGAAATAAATAGGATTTTTTTCTTATTTCATTTGCATGTATGTGTGTTTATGTGTGCATACACATACACAAACATATCCTCTCTTGTGGGAGATTCATAACATCCTTTTCTTACACCTATGCTGAAAAGCAAGTATACTGCACTACGCACTATGTTAGTATTACAAATGAACACTGAGGAGACAATAGACCCCATTAAAAAGAGGGCACATAACATGTTTCAAAACTATCCTTCTCTTCACCCTATTCAATCTCTCCCTCTCTCCTTCTCTTTATCTTGTAACACTAATTAATGTGGGGACAGTTTCAAAGTGTTCCTCAGATGAAAAACACATTTGTAGTTGGCACACAAAGGTTATCTCAAATAAGCAAGGATGAATCCATCCCATAACCACAAGAAGAGAGAATCTAGTGTGATGCAACATCACAGGATTCAGAAAATTAGGAACTGCAACAATATTTTAGCAGATATGGGTTAAATCAAAAGCAGGCGTAATTTGTTTTCAGTTAATTTCCTTGGCCTTCTTTGTCTTCAGATTTAGCTTTGCTAAAACCTGCGGTTGCAAATAAGTGTTTCAATCAATTCTGAGTTAGCTTCTTGTGTTTATGCGCTAAATGTTACATGTAAACAATTGATGGATCAATGCTATTGTTACATGCATAATAACAATATGTAATTATATATGCAATGTTTTGCATAATTAACTGGCAAAAATATTCATCATCATAACAATTATTTTGGCAATAGTGTGGAATCTATATGCCTATAAACTATGCACATTTTACATCTATCAAGTTTATAGAACTCTTTTATCTATCATCTCAGTTAGGTTTTGGCATTATATGACAAGAGAGAGAAAGAGAGATATGTGTTTTCCTTTCCTGCCAAATCCAGATCAATTCTTATGTCATTATTCTATATCTAATGTATTTCACTGATAGTCGCCATTATCCTAATGACTTTTAAGCAATGTAATAATTGAAAAAATACACTTGCATTAAACAAACTACTGCTGTTTAATCAATATTAGTGAGACAAAGTGTTTTAACAAGTCTGTATATGTGCACTAATGTAGCTTTCATTAAATGTGTCCTTAGATATGCACCATCGCTGTAGTTGTTGGGGCAGACAGATCTTTAAAGGCCATGACATGATGGTAGATTTTACTTGCAAGGTCAACATTAGCAACAATAGTTCCCTGTCCTTATACTACACAAATCATGACTAGTTCAACACAAAGAAAACCAAATTACATGGCTTTAGGCCTACAGTGGGAGAAGAAAATTAAGGCAATATGCAATGATTATGTCTTTATGATTTAAACAGAATAACCAATATTAAAATTAAATGTAAACAGGTAGTCCTCACTTAACAATGGTAATTGGAACCAGAATTATTCCATCACTAAGTGAAGGAGTCATGGAGCGTGATATCACCTGCGTGCACCATTTAGTGACAGAAATTTCAGTTGCTGTTGTTAAGCAAATCACCATGGGCCATTAAATGAGGATATAAGATGATCAACATTTGTATCCTCAGCCTGCTTCCCCATTGACTTTGTTTGTAGAAAGACAGCAAAGATTACAAAGGAGGGGTCCTTGGTGCTCTCTGAGTTTGCTTGCTTTCTTGCAGACATTTCATTACCCTAACTAGGTAACATCATCAATACTAGTAAGGAGTGCTGTTTGCTGTCAGTTTATATTCTGTTGTCTTACCTGTCTGTGTGGGTAGGAGTGGTCTTAGAGATTCTTTGGTTGGCCTGTTTACTGATGGTTCTTTGGCAGTTTCTTGAATGGGGGATTGCTTACTTGACTGTTGGTCTGAAGCAGTGGTGAAATCTAAAATTTGTTACTACAAATTGGGTGTGGCTTAGTGGGGGGGGTAATGTGACTGGGTGGGCATGGCCAATTTTTTTTTTAACTTTTAAAACCATTTTTTCTACAACCTCTTTGGCAAAGAGGTTGTAAAAAATGCTTTCAAAAGGCTCTGACGATCCCAGCTGAGCCGCGCGATCATCAGAAGCTTGTTTTTTTACTTTTAAAAGCATTTTTTTCATCCGAAGAGGTTGTAGAAAAAATGCTTTTAAAAACGTTGCCTTTCCAATTGTTGAATTTGTACACAGTTTGGTCAGTTCAAACACGTATTAGTTGGGTTAAAGAATAAATGACCACTGATTTATAAAGCAATTTTTGTGCAGAAAGGAATGTGCAATATCTTGAGTCACATGCACCTCACTGCATTCAGTTCCTTTAAACTATTTTATCCCATGTCATGCTGTGGAAAAAACAGCCTGCAGAAACTTGAGGGGGAGGGCAAATTTCACTCCTTTTCTCTGCAGGCATCTTTTAGTATAAATAGTTAACCTCCTACAGCTTAATAGTCAAGCGGGCATTCAGGTGTTTAATAAACACGCACAGCTTTAAATTCACTGCATCCCAACCATGCATTGGGCAGCAATCACGAGGTTCCTGGGAGGAACTCGGACTTAAAGGTCAGGAACATTTGTACACATAGACCAGTCTGGGTTGTAGTAAAGGTAGTTACTACAGTAGTATGAACAACTCATGTTACACAGTGTTCATTCTTCTTTGACTCCCCTAGCATGTTGCTTTTTTAAAAAAAAAATCATTCAAATGTTTCATTTTTTTTTTAGCCATATTGAGCTGCCCCTCTCCTGTATCGTGGTAAATAATTGGGAGCAATCAGCAAAAAAGTTCAGTTTTTTTCCAACCCAAGTCAGCATGTGCCTCCTCTTCTTTTCCCCTCCTGCACGCTCAAAAGCTCACCTGCTAATTCACAGATGCACACCTGGAGCAAGGAGGAAGGATAAGGATAAATCTTATAAACAAAGCTGCCATTCCCTCCCACCCCTGCTCACCCAGCATCCTTTTAGACAGACGGAAATAAGAGAAAGCAATCCAGCATTGCATTCAGTCAAGAAAACAAAATAAAGATACCACAAAAATAACGGAAGATTTATTTTAGGATGTAACAGGCTTTTCAAATAAGGATTATATTGAAGTGATTACAACATCAAAAGCAGTTACTTGTGCCAGTCACAAATCTGGTGCTATGGATCATGTGTGCCTATTTGTCTGTCATTTTTCAAAGAAATAAGAAAAGAGCAATAACATAAAGAAGGAAATGCAGCCAAGAATCTCCAGGCTCAAGACTTTAAATTTCAATTGTTTGCACTTTTAAAAACTGTTACTATCCATGCACTGGAAATATTAAAGAATAGTTGAATATTATAATCATCATCCATAGTTATTTACTCTGTCCCTCTCAAACTACAACCTGTATTTATTTTATCTATTTATGAAATGAATGAAATGTATAGGCCATCACAGTCCATCATGACCATGTGGCTTAAAAAAATAAAAGACAAAAAACACAAATAGAAATAACCTAAAATAGAAATCCAGAAAAATAAGCACAATCTGATAGACCAAAACATTGCCCAAGGAGACCAAGGCCTGTATATGTTAGACGTTCTCTTAAGAACCAGTTGTAAACAAGTAACAGTATACCCATTAAATAAAATGTTTTAACAGAAATATAAACAAATGTATCCCCCAAAGTGGTCATGATTTATCCCCAAATACCTTTGCCTACTTCCCCATTCTTAAAAGGGAAAGGGAAAAAATGCTGGACAGGAGTAGGCGAGAAAAAGAATGGAAAACTAGCACTTGGCAAGTTGTGAAATGACGTTTTCCTGCAATCAGCATTTAAGTGAATGTTTGTCCCAGTATGCTACACCATGCTGTCAGCAAGCAGCAGGGAGTCGTTGAGTTGTTACTACATTTGATTTGACTGCCAGGAGGGAGCTTTATTTCCACTAACTGTTAGTTGCCAGCTCTGAGAATATTGCCTTCATGTCTTCGGAAAGGATTCCCTCCCTATTCTGTATCTATTCCCCCCTCCCCACTTTGCTTTCCAGAAATCACCCCAAATTAACCAGACAAGGCATCCCACTCTGGCCGAATGTAAACCTACTGTAGTGTTATTAGCACCCAGGGGGCTTGAAAGTGGAATTTGCCTTTATGGGAAGAAGCAGCAGAGTTCCATTTTTTTATTGGTGACTTGGTCAAAATAAAAATAATGCCAGTTCGTTGTTTACTATTCTTTCTTCAACTCACTGATTTTGATACTAAAGAACTAATTGGAGTAGATCTGACAAGAACTGTTAGTAATGAAAGCATTTTTTAGAAAAAAATGATTGCACGTGTATCAGCAGGGGGGGAAAAATCCTCCTAGGAGACCGACTAAGAATTCAGACTGAATGGAAAAGTAATTAACACTAAAGAGCTATAAGTGTAATTAAAGAAATTTCATTAAAGGAAGACAGGTGATCCTACTTTCCTAAACGCGACAAGATGCTGTATAAAAATGAAAGAGAAGTCAGTTTCAGTGAGTGGAGCTGGAAAGCCATGTCTTTAACCAGATCAGATTCTCAAAATTGGCTGTCAAGACGGGATTGTTGTGATTTGTACCCGTCTATCAAGTGCACGAAAGAGAAAGACCGAGAGAGAAAAAAGAGGCAAAGCTGCTGTCGCTTCCATTCGCAAAGCACCTTTAATTTCCAATGCACCATCTGTTACAAAATCTAATTCATACTCTCCCCCCCTCCTTTAATCTGATTTAGTCCTGTAATACTAATTCTTTTACTATCCTTATGAGCATGGCTCTCAAGGAAAAGCTTTGGTTCTGGGTTGCAAAGAAATTGAATATTCTGTAGTTAAGGTTCTAGTGACTTAAGTGAAGCATGCCCTCCATTAAAATGCACCCCGGTAAAGAGATTTGTTTCCAGCCAATGCAGAGATACGGAATTTCTTGCAGTAGGGAGGGGGGAGGGGGGGAAGACAGAAGGGGAAATACACAAAAGGGAATAAAAATTATGATAGGAAAGTAGGCTGGGGACATGAAAGCAGAGGTTGTCATAAAATACAATTGTTGTCAAGTTTAGTCACTTTCAGTCCTAGCTATAAAATCTCTTTTTCTATGGTTTCATAAAGAAAACCTAAAACTGCATTTTCATTAAAGGAACAAAAAAAAAAAAAAAGAGTTGTAGATATAATAACAAGGGAGTAGGAAAAAATGTAACTTATCCAATATGGCATGATGAAAATTGTTTTAATTGTTATTGGACCCAAATCAAGACAAGTTTTATTTGTAGTGCAATTGCCTCATGTACATCCAGGCAATAACATATAAGCTCCACTGTAGGAGCCCACAATGAATGAAGGGAAGAAATACAAATCCAGGACAGAAATCCAGGATGCAATGTTCAGCACACTTTCTGGCTCAGCCAGTCATCTAAGAAGATCCCTTCAAGCTTCTTTTATACTTAATGGAAATGTCATGTCAGAAATATCTGAGGATTTACAGTTCGTCAGGAACTGTACTGTATGTAGAACTGGGAGATGTTTAACTGCTTAGAACTTTTTCGAGAAAAAAGAAGCACTGTATATAAAATGATTTTTTCCAGAGTTTGGCCAAAGGTTACAAAATTTGATTATCAAGTTTAGAGGTGACAAAAAAATAAATAAACATGCACCTTAGAAGGCAGTTATCACAATACAGAAGGATTTTGACTCTTTGGAACATTGGACAGAAACCAGAAATATGAATTTCAATAGGGATAAATGTAAAGTCCTACTTTTGGATAGGAAAAATCAAAGGTGGGATAGAACGTGAGCCATGGTGGGGCAGTGGTTACAGTGCAGTACTGCAGGCTAATTCTTCTGACTGCCTGCAGTTTTGCAGTTTGATTCTCACCAGCTCAAGGTTGACTCAGCCTTCCATCCTTCCGAGGTTGGTAAAATGAGAACCCAGATTGTTGGGGGCAATATACTGACTCTCAAAACTGCTTAGAGAGGGCTATAAAGCTCTGTGAAATGGTATATAAGTCTAAGTGCTATTGTTATTGCAACAACACTGGGGTAGCAGTATATGCAAATAAGATTTGGGTACCTTCAGGGATCATAAACTGAACATGAACCAACATTGAGATGCAGCTAGGAAGAAAAGCAAATGCAGTCCTAAAATACATTGATGCAGTGGGCAAGATCAAGATCACTCATTGTTCCTCTTATATGGCACTGGTCAGACAACATCTAGATTATTACATCTAGTTCTGGATACTGAGTTTTAGGAAGGACACTGAGGATAGCAGAGAACAGAAACCAAGTTGATAAGGTACCTGAGAGGAAAGATTTAAGAAGAATGGTTGGATGTATTGGGTTTGCTTATCCTTGAGAACAGAAGGCTCCGGCCGTTGAAGACATGACATCTGTCTTCAAGTATCTGAAAGGAAGTCAGTGTAGAAGATAGTGTAATATTCTTCAGAACTGTTTCAGAAGTCTGGACACAAAGCCATGGTTTGCAAAGAACTGGATCTCAGAAATACATTACCCAGAAGCAGATTTTGGGGCATTGGGATAAATGTCCTTATTCTAAAAGCTGTTCAGCATCAGAACAGACTGCCTCTAGTGGTGGTAGGCTATCCTTTGCTACTGGTATTTAAAAAGAAACTAGGTGGCCATCCATCAGGAAATCCTGTAGAATCTGCAGAATCCTGCATCTAGCAGGAGGTTGAATAACTCTAATACCCCTTCCAACTCTTACACTCAGTTATTTTAATACAACTCAAAACATCACATCTGACAAACAACATTAGGCTTAGTCCAGAATAGCAAAGATTTGCAGACAGGAGAATGAAGACGACACTACAAAAAAATTGAAATATTGAAGAGCAAAGAATCAGATATGGCATCACCAATAGAGTAGAGCCTGATCTGGGATGCAGAAGGGAAGTGAGGGATAAATCATAAAGAGTACAATGCATCACTTTCCAGGCAAATCCAGTTTGTGGCAGCAAATTTATGAGGCAAAGTCTCCTCTTTATAGAATACATCTAGCTAAATAACTATCCTTCCACAATTTGTTTCCTATGTTTGATCCCAAAGAATATTCTGTGAATATGGAGATATATAGTTTTCCATAGTAATTCAAGGGTTTAAAGAACTAATCAAACCATCTGTGATGTATTTACCTAGAAAGGTTCACTGATCCCCACTGAGCCTTAAAATATACACACACATACACATATGTAGAGGATTATAGGAGGAGATACCGACTTTGTCTACAGGTTTTTTTGAACAACTCAATATTTGAGGCCAGTTTTTTTGCATTTTTTTCTATTAATAATCAGCACCTGCTTGATTCTTTCTCTTCAGCCATTCCAGAATCTGTTCATCTTGTCCCTTTATATGATAGCCATTTAGAATTATAATTTCAATCATTGGCTTCTCCAGGGCTACACCTTTAGATCATTTTTCAGCTTGCATTTTATCACACTCTTGATGTCCCTTCCTAGGACTAACAATTTGCTAAAGTGGCTGAATGCTCACCTGCTGATTTAGACCTAGCAATCATCACACCTGTCTTCAGAACTTTTAGTCTTGCAATGCATTCTGAATATGGAGCTTTTGCCAAAAGCTGTTTGAAAGTTACAGATGATACAAAATATCATGTCTTGCATCCTAGAAAGGATAAGCAAGAACGTATTACATCAGAACTGTATTGTGACATATAATTTTACAGACACATCTGTGGTAAATAATGCTATATGCACTTTCAATATATGGCTATGTTACCATGGTTTAGCTTGCATCTTGAAAGACTATACTATGTTGTCATATATAATCACAGCACATACAAGAAATAGTTACATTCTGGCCCTGAATTATGCATCTCTCTTATTCACATATATGTTAAAACTCATCACAGCTTCAACTTTAAAGGGATTTTTTTTTTAAAAAAAAAGTATTTGGGATAATACATGTTAGGACTCATGTTCAAATCTTTCATCTGAAAAATAATTCCTGTAGGAATTATACATATAATGAAGTTCTAATATATGTGAAAAAAAAACCTGGATACACTATATTTTAAGGAAGGACACAATACAGGTCACGGGTGTCAAACTTGCTGTGTCACATCGCCGTCACATGACGTATCACAACATTTTTCCTCTTTACAGAGTGGGATGGGTGTGGCCTGAGCGTGACACACCCTGCCTGTGGGCTGCCAGTTTGACACCACAGGTACAGATGACACTCTGCTGATCAGTTCTGTATGAATTTTGAAATAGTCTTTGTTTGGGTTCATTCTAGAAATAATGGATAACTTTTAGACAAAATATCTCTTTACAGTGAAGAAATCCTTGTTTGTAAATTGTAAATACTCTAGGGGATTGTGGGGATCTTGGTTTTAAAAGAGGTAATTATGGAAATAGATCAATCAAATCAAGATTTTAAGCCATTAACAAACAAATGGCTTAAAAGTATATGGCCAAATTTTACCCCTTAGTAATAGTAGTGGTAGATGCTAAAGCAGGAATCAACATGATAGATGTTATTATCTCTTACAATTTTTCAGATACAGAGTTGTATGTTCAACACTCTTTTTCTGAGAATGACATACCATTGTTTTTAACTGAAGTGTTTGTTTTTTCCTGCAAAGTCAATGTATTTTGTTGTCTATTTTAAAAAAAAAATCCAAAACAAAAGCAACTAATGGCACAAGAAGATACAATTAACAGAAACTTGTCAGCAATGTTGATCTACGTACAGTCCAAAACAGTGGTGAAATGTAAAACTTGTTACTACCTGTTCTGTGGGTGTGACTTGGGGGGGGTAATGTGACTGGATTTAAAAGTTTAAAAAAAACTTTTAAAAGCATTTTTTCTACAACCTTAAGAGATTGTAGAAAAAAATGCTTTAAAAAGCCTCTGACGGTCCCAGCTGAGCCGCGCGATCATCAGAGGCTTTTTAAAAAACTTTTAAAAGTATTTTTTTGGCCGAAGAGGTTGTAGAAAAAATGCTTTAAATTTTTTTTAAAAAAAGCTTCTGATGATCGTGCGGCTCAGCTGGGCATGGGGTGGGGGCAGGGATATTTGTTACCGGTTCTCCGAACCACCCGCCACCATCGGTACCGGATCGGGCGATCAGGTCCGAACCGGGAGCATTTCACCCCTGGTCCAAAATGTGCCTGTCTTTGCACAGCCTATGTATATGTCAATGATGGCTGGAGAATTCTTGGAGTTAAATTCCATGTATCCTAAAATGTTCTGTGCTGAGAAACACTTAAATGTGTATGCCTACTGTGTATATACATGCACATACACTTACACACATAAGCATACATATATACCTGTAGCGTTTAGTGTTTCTAAACCTTGGTCATTTTAAGATATGTGGTATTTAACTCCCAGAAATCTGCAGTCAGCACTGACATATGCATACTGTAAGAAATAAATATTTAAGAGGAACAGCATTGTGGATAAAAAAAAAACTGTTCAAGGAAAATAGCAAATCTGCCCACTTAATACTCAACTACATGGAACATCAACATTCTTTTGCCTTTGTTGTCTGACTTTCAAATGGCTGGAGTGTTTGATTGTATTCATTGTGTATTTGCTTCAGAAGAAAAAAAAAGTAAACTCATGTATGATAATAGTGATATTTGATGTGACTATTTTAGTGCTATAAGGATTGTACTCCTTTATTTCTTGGAAGATCTAAATTGTTTATGAGAGTGAAATGGATTAGGTCACAAGGGTTTTGTACATAGGAAAGAATCAAAACTAGTTTATGCACCTGAAGCTTTAACTAAATTGGCATATACTTGTCAGATCTAGTAAATTGACTGTAAATAACACTGATTTCAGTTTAACAGTCAAACACATAACTGCATGTGCTCAAGACTTAGGGGTGAAACAAGCAAACAACCACAACAACAACAAAACAATTCTCAGGAAGGAGCTAGTATATAATATTAAATATGAGCATAGCAAATTACATTTAATTGAAGAAAGATTGATAAATAGATAAATTGCATGAAACTTTATAACATTCAAGCAAGGTCAGAAACTGAAAAATCTTCCAATACATTTGCAAATATACTTAAAGAAGCAGCACTGAAATAAATTGCTAATGCTGGTACGAGTTCCCATCTTCCTCAATGTTACCCACGTTAAACAACTTTTCCATCTATTGTCTTCTAAATAAACATAATAAATGTAACCTGAAGACATTTTGCATTTTCCATTTCACTTACATCCAGAAAAATCCAGATGCTAAATGAGATATCTGACATCACTGTCCCAATTCTCATTTTGAAGTCTACTTAGCAGATGCATACACCATCAAATTCAGAATTATAAATAGACTGTAAATACGGTCTCTTTCTGTTGCCTGGCTGTATCAAACATGCCATCAAATTTAAACAGGAATATCTTCTAAAACATCTGTCACCACAAAACAAATAAATGATAGCCAGATGATGGTGTGTGAGTGGTTCACTCTGCATTACAGAGAGATTGCTAGTCTAAAGGTTTTTATTAAATATGAAAGCTTAAGATTTATGTTATGGGTGATGAGGCCAAGAATGCTGTGAAAGTGAAAAAAATATGGCAACAGTATGCAGTACATCACTGGCAAGATAATTATTTATATAAAAAGTTGGCATTCTTAGACCTCCAATACATAGCAGATGAAATTCATATATTCAAAGGAGACATAATAATAACCTGTCGGCCGGTAGTGATGGATATGTTTTTAATCCAAATGGCCACAATCTTCAGTCTACCTGTCACAAAGGAACAAGGGGAAATGGATTTTTTCTTTCATAATTCTTAAAGTTGAAAGAGAAAAATCTAGAAGCATGATAAGTAGACTATTCCAGTGGACAGATGGACAGGTAATAGCATAAAATGAACACTCCCAATGCTTTCACTAACCCTGTTTTCCATCTTTATACTGACAAATATAATGACAGGAATAGCTTTCTTTGCAAACAGCACCATTGTTATTAAAGCAAACCAGATAAACGTTTAAATTAAGAGTTTAAACAAAATATAATTAACATATTGGTGTTCTTCTCTGCAAAGAAGAACAGAAAATAACTTCAGGTGATTTTTCTTACTAGTAATGTGTGGCTTTGATGGCCTCCTTTGAAGATTCAGTCTGCATGCTACTAGATTGACCTCTCATTCTTTCTTTAATTAATCAAATTCATCCACTTAAACTGGGCTGATATGTACTATGCATATTCTTCAAATTCTCTCAAGAGAAAGGAAGGGATTAAGACTCACAAGTGTTCTCATACTCCATCCGCACACTTTTCCTCCCAGAGGAACTCACCCACTCCTCACTCTTCCTCCCTCTTTGTGTAGGAAAAATATTAACTGAATCTGGATGATCATATCTTGGTTTAATAAACTAAGATATGACAAAAGCTTCTGTCCGCATGAGCAATTTCTTCATTGTTCCCTTTATATGAATCCTTTGAATTTGCCTGACTAGAAAAGAATAGTCAATTGGTTTTAATCGTAGCTTGCGTGAAAGGGACTTATGGGCAAAAGTAGTCAAGACATTATTGTCTGAATAAAACTATGATCTGTAGAAAACAAGAGATAGATTTTTCCTATTTAAAGTTCTTACTACTTTAGTAAAGAATTGCAAGCAAAAAAATTTAAAGAAACAAAATTGTATTTTCTCATTTGTTGTTATATTTGTTGTAAATTCATAGCAATAAGGTATTTCCTTTTCAGATTTGTAAGTTACAATGGATTTGACTATAAAAATAAAATATATGGGAGGTGGGGGATCATCAGAATAATCTGAAATAGGTTTGGGGAGGTGGGATTCAGCTAAGATGAATGAAAACCTCCACCATTGGATGGCAGTATAATTGCAGTTATTGACATTTTTCTGAGGTAGTATTCTGGTTTTCTGTTTAATGTTTCAGGCATCCATCTACAAATTATGATGGATTCTTAAGTCATCACAAAGCCTTTATGCAAAATGAGCAAAGACTTTGCTTTAGTCCAAACAGGCGAAAGGTACAACAGAAATTAATATTGCTCTATACTAGTGGAAATTGTTCTTCTAAATCTTGTTTCCCCCCCCCCCCAAAACTATTATGTTTTTTAATCAGTGAATATGAAAAACACGTCACTGAATTCAGGTACATCCTTGTTTTCTCAGTATTCAGCTGACAACAATGCGCTGAAACCAACCTCATGATTGGTCCAAATAGGTTTGTTTGCTGAATTACCTCCTGTTTATACTCTTCACTAATTTCTGAAAATGAATTTGGCAATTAGAAAAAGTGAGAGATTGGCAACATTAGAGATGCAGTATGCAGAAGGGAGAAAAATGTTTCCTATCCCAAACTAATTTTAATATGACTCATTTCTTCTGCTAGAGCTCAGGAGCAAATGTGTCATTTGAGGTAATATACCCATTTGGTCTCCCAGAGAAATTAACTACTTAGTTCCTTCATTCATGAATGGCTAACAAGTAAGACAGAAGGAAGGAAAGAAAGAAAGCTTTATCCTTATTCACCTGGTCTTTCATCTGACCACTTTACTTTGTTACTTTGCACTTCTTTTTGAACCAGACAAACTTACAAATGAGTTTCTTATCAAAATCACCATTCACTTGAAATATTTTAGCACTCCGCACTCCATGCTAATGGGGAACATGTAATTCTAAAAAGGAAGTTTGAATATATAATATATAATTAAATAACACAAATAATTAGTTTGCATCGCTTCTACAGAAAATTATTCTAACTGTAAATGGTTTTTTTTTTTAATTAAAATAACTTGAAGTGTCCTGAAAACAAAATTGATTATCAGGTATCTCTTTATATTTATTTAGAGATATTTCTTTATTTCACTTATTCAAACCAAACATTAAGTGTTAAGAGGAGAAAGGAATGCCCAGCACTTAGATCCAATTGTGTAATGGAAATAATGGAACTCTGTGTAACATTAAGTAGTCCCGTAGATGCTGCATAATCCTATAATTAATAAATAATGTCAATAAAGAGCCATATTAATGCTGACATCAGAATTAAAAGCTAGCTTTTAATGCAATTCAAACTGACTGCGAAAGCTTAAACTTAGTTGTTACATGAAGCCTAAATAAAGCCATTGTTTACATTCATAGGAACTTGTGCTCTTAGCTAAAATGTGTAGGTAAATTTTAAATCCGTAACTTCTGCTTAATCTTCAATGTTTTTCTTCAACTACAATAAATACTACAGTGTGCAACTGATGATACAATATATCTATATAAAATAGTGCTAGATGAAAATTTTGTGGGGAAACAATCTGGGAACTGCTTATTTTAATTGCTCTGCCATAGCAGGCTATTTTGGATGTTCTGCATTGTCCCCTATCCCGTGGGCTTTGTCACCTAATTCCCATAAAATAATCTTAAAAATATCTGTCAGTGATATGGAAAAAAAACTACACAGTAACAGAGCATGACATCTATCTAATAGAGGTGCATATATTATATATATTCACTTGTACATGCATACACTATTAAATATTCTTCGCGTCCTATGTTAAGTATTATTCTACCTCATTTATACATTTGTAGAGTCATTATTAGGCTTATCAGGATGCTGCATGCCAACATAACAGATCTTTTCTGTTTGTTTGCTGACCGCAACCATAAAACTAAGCATTAACAAAATCAAATAACTACAAAAGTTACATTTTCCAATATAGCCACTCTGTTAAAAAAAGTTTAATTGGTTCGCTTAATATATTAACAAAATAAGTAAATAACCTGTGGTATGAATGCAATATCAGGCACCCCAATATTTTATTGATTAAAAACTACATGAAATTTGCATAGCAAATAATTAAAAGAATAGTGTTTTAATTTGAAATAATACAAATAAATTCTTGGAGTATTTTTATGCATGCCACTAGAATCATTCTCATAACTATTTATTACAAGTATGTGAAGTTATCCTAATAATAGCTACAAACTTATTGACTTCAAACAACATTAAAAGAGTTTTGCATCAGAACTGAAAATAGATTTGACAAGAACTAACCTTAAAGAAAGAAATCCACTCAAATCCCTTTGAAGACTGTGGCTGAATTTCATGCAAATCTTAGAAAAGTAGGTAGGCAGTTAAGATATCAAGATACTATGTTTCCTTATTGTATAAATCTAAAAGTAGGCAAAGCAGTGATACCTAACCCTGATTTTTTTTAATAGAGACGCATCTGATGAAAAATTCTTCTTTTATGTTTGGCTTGGAAAAAAAGCCAAACAAAATTAGACCTGCTTTAGGGTATTGCTAAAGTACTGAAATTTCTCCTCTGTTACAGAAGTCTAACGTCTGAGCTGTCTTCATTGTGTCATAAAAATTGCATTAAACAAGTTTTGTTTTTATTAAAACTGGAAGAATATTTTGAAAAACTTCACAAATAAAGCCAATATGTCAGATATACTTAATGATAATTTTGCATGATTTGATTTAAAAAGTATAAATAATTAAAGGTGAGCATAAATCGTCCAATTTTGCAGGTTAATTTTAGGAACTGTTTTTAGCTGATTATATTATAACCACTATATTTTTGGCTGTGTATTACAATTGTTCTGCAATTTTCTTTTGCCACTTAAAAAAAAAATCTGTATTACTTTACAGCAATCGCTGTATGAAATTATATCTGGGGTTAGAAATAAGATTTTAAAGAACACGAGGAAATAAAAATCTGATACTTTTCCCCAACCAAATTAGCTTAAAATAAGGGTAGCAAGGGCCATTTCACGAGTTATAAAAGCTCTAATACCTATAAAGTCTTGGTAGACTAAGATCTCCCCATAGCTCTTAAATTGTATTGGTTAAATTAATTCTCTAAGTATTAAATTTTAGCAGCTTTACCTGGACTAATGCTTGCCATCTTTTTCACCTAAGAAGAGGCTACATTTTAATAGTAAGATGGGCTATCTAAATCAAGATAAAATTCATTAGACTGTAATCTTCATAATCAGCTGTACATCTAAATCTAAATGTGAATCAGATGCTCTCATGCATTAAACACATTCCAAAACATCCCGTAATGAGGTTCTTCCCGCAACCCACCCAACCTTGCCCCCCCCCAACACTTTTATTTTCCTTCCTTTATTTACACTAGAGGTACCTAAATAATTCACACTGCCTCCTTTTCAGGTTGAACATTCTTCTGTTGAAGCTTGCAATGAGCAATTGCAGTAAGCAGATGGACACATGAATGCAGCAGGTGGGGCAGATGGCAGACCGCCCTGTCTGACGCTGGCTGCCTTGGCTTGCACTGCCTTTTCCTTCCAGGTACATTATCATCAGTGTGGCAGAAAGGGGCACGCAAGAAAGGAGAAGGGAAGGGGAAGAGAGAAAAATCTATGTACAAACCTACGGGATATGGTTAAATAAGCTACCAGCTGTTCGCTTGCATTTTCTAACCAAATTCCATTTTTTTAATCTCATGGAAGATTCTCACATGCCCCCCATCCACTCATAGCCTTTTACTGACACATTTAGCAATAGAGTTATCACATAAGAAAGGGATAACTTAAAACCTTTACTAGCAGGGAAACAGCTGATGCTTTTGAACTAAAAAAATGCATGCTGTTGTTTCCAACCCTGAAATGTATTTCTCCACTTACAAACTGTTCTGCATTCTGTGGTGTCAACGGATCGCTTAAAAAATGTACTGGGTTTCTGCCTGAAGCACACCGCTTGTTAGAGGCAAACCCCAAATCCCCACTGATTTCAATAATAGTGGATTCACCAAACTTCCACGTTCAAGATACATATAAAGGAAATGCTGTAACAATGCAATTTTTAAAATCTGAAAATGCAGGCAATACATTTAAAATGTACTGTAGTAACAGCACATAATACAAGCTTTCTCAGTATTGTCATCCAATCTTTTTCTCTGCTTTTGCTCGTGATATACAGTACTTCTGACTCATAACCAAAAGGTGGCATCAAAAATTTACTTCAAATCCCATTTATGTCCAGATTTCTGATGCCTTACTTGATTTTTAATGGCCTTAAGGCCTTTTAATGGCCTTAAGATATGTACATTATGTTTATATTGAGAAATAAACTCTGTGCCTACACCCTTAATCACTACTTCTCTTGAGATCTTACCAAATACATAAAGCTAATTCCAGTCTATATGATCAGTTATTTTTACGTGTTTATCAATATAACAAAATAGAGTTTATTGCAAGCTTCTCCATTCAAAGGATGCAGGAAGCATTTTTGGGATTACTGTAGGAATAGGAGATAATCCCAAAGAGATAGGAATTGATTGCTTTAAAGCTGATCTGAACTGGCAAAAGCACTTGGAAAAATGTTTATTCAAACTGTATCTTTGCACTTTATATAAGAAATTATTATCAGGAAGGATTTGAATGCTGAAATTTTATGTTGAAATTCTTGGTGTATTTCTGGTATAACACAAACAAGGGTCTATTTAAAATCTCACAAGACAGTCTGCTCTCATAGGATTTGCAGACTGATTTTGAGGCCAGAAAGGTTAAGCAGTTTGGATAAGCTTCAGATAAGCATGCAAACTGTTACATACTTATGAGTACTGTCCAAGACTTGGTCCACCATTAACTGCATGGTAAAAAAATATGGAGGCACACCAGTGATCCTTTAAAGGGGATGGGAAAGGTGTGCAGAAAGAGAAAAGGAGTATAACTTCATTTGATCTGCAAAATCCATCTTTTAAAGTATTATTTATCTATTCTTACAACTACAATATTGTACAACTTACAACTTACAATAGCTTGGACATTAATTGATTTTAAAATTAATAATTTTAGAAAGTTCTGTCCTTGCTTCTCTATTTTTCAATTTTTAAAGTGCTTTGGGAGGGTTTTTGCTTGTAAAAAACAATCAACATACATTAAACATAACTGAAAAAAGGTAGATGGAAACATCTGAAAAGATTAGGAAATGTATCCTTTCAAACATGGCTAAATCAATCAATCATTTTTGATAGGGCAAAGCTTCTTCTATCAAGTTCCTATTTCCTACATGTTTTAAGGACTATGTGTACCCCTTATCTATATATATTAATCTATGTGTATTAATTAAAATCTAAGTAAAATCAATAAAAGCACTTTAAAAGACTTAATTGCTTTCGAAATACAGAATTTAATCCAAAACTGGAAAATTAAATATTGCATTTTTATATATACAGAATGTAGAAGCAAGTCCATATATGAAAATTATCGCATAATATAGTTGCACTGTGTAATTTTTACCACCGTAATTTTTAACATCATATTTTAGGCTTATAAAAATATATTGTTCCACCATCACAATTCATATTTCACAAATCTTCTGAATACAGTATTATATTCAGATAGATTTCAACAAAATACGTATTGTATTTATTTCTTGGCATTCTATATAGCTTACAACGTTCAGATGCATAAAATTGGAAACTTTCTTCATTTTGTAGAGAGCCAAAATACAATCATGATGTACCCATTGATTGTTCAAGTCACTATGCTTCCGAGTAGAAGAACATTATTCATGAAATGCTAAATTTAGCTAATTTATTTACTATGCATATTTCTTCTCCCAAATCACTAATGTATTTAAGTAGCACTATAAAATGTCCTGAATACATGCACTAGATTGTAAAGTTCTGATTGCATGTCTACTCTATAATTCTGTGCAGGGTTTTGTTTTTTAAGTAAATCCACAGAGTTCAATGGGACTTAATTCCTAGATTTTAGAGTTTAGCAATACAGACTTAACTCTATTATTAACTTAACAATGTTTTCAAGCATAAATTATGAAAGCTAAGAAGAGTTCTGCCTGATTGTAGATTATATTTAGAATTGTGTATACCAGTACTATCATGTGCAGGTACAGAGAAAAGAACTCAGTATTTGAAAAAAAAATCATTTTTATGTCCCCGTGCCATTTTCAAAAAATGAGATGTTTCCACAGGATGGGAAAAGAGCTGTACTTTTAAATTAGCTACATTGAATCTAGATACCATAATTCACCAAAGTGCACAGCTGCTACGATTGGGGTCAGAATTTCAAAGGCACTGAAACTCAGCATCCCTTATTTTTTCTCAATGGGAACTGCAGGGTGCAGAGCAATTTTTAAAACAGCGCTTGCTTTGTTACCAGCCTAATACACAATATAGCTGAGTATTCTCCAAAATCTTTCCTTATATTCTAGTCTTCAAATAAATCTTGTAGAGGGGTTATCAAGAAGACTAAGAATTGTCATATGGAAAAATAACACCTTTAAAACTGTGTATTTATATATCAGGAAACATAGACATCAAAATAAAATAGTCAGCATATATTTTGCTCCATGTGTATAAACTTAGTAATACTAAAATGTGAAAATAACCACTAAAATTTTCACATTTATTATGTTTTTAATTTCCTTGCCAACAAAATTGTCTGTGTGAGCTATATGGGTATTGAAATTCGTAATGATAAAAGCATTAAAAAATAGAAATTAAGAGCAGTAAATACAATTAACATATACACAGGGGGAAAAAAAACCAAATCAAACATAAAATAGTTCTATCACATTCCCATCATTGCTTTTTTTCTCAGTTTACATGTTCATTTTGAGAACTGAGAAAGATGGGCAATTAAAAAGTAATTTATAGATAATCTATGTAAACACAATTAATCATCATCATCATCATAGTAATAGTAATAATAGTAACGATTTCTACTTCAGACTATATTTGCTTCTAACAATATCTTGGTTTCCCCCATTCAACTTTACTTCTATGGGACTGAATTAATATAATCATACTTTTGAATAAAAGACCTAATGCAAAATTCAAACAGGTCCATTGACTCTAAGGGTGCTTGAAGTACACTTAGAAGCAGGTATAAAAAAATTACTTATGGCAGCAACTGGACAGCATCATTTACTTAGCTTATTGAACAGTGTTTTGTAAACTGGGTGTGCGTGGTATGGGACTGTTTCTATTTGACTTTCCTTCTGCAGCTAAGGCAGGGCTTCTGTTTTTACTGCACACTTTGGTTCAATGCTAATCCTGTTTTATGTTGTTCACACCTGCTGCTTACTGATGGTTTATGGTTTGTGCTGCTCTGAGTATATCTATGCTAACCCCACCTAAACTGTCAACAAAAGTCATTCTGCTGAACTCAAAAAGAAACACCAATTCTAGTTTTTTTTAAAGTAGTGCACATATATTTGAAGTGCACATGTATTTTTGCAAAAATGTTAATGCAGTAACATTTTCCTTAAAGGCTAAAATCCTTGTTGCTGTTCATATATATTCTGTATGCATTTTGTCCCGAATATGGAAGTTTCACTCCATTAGAGGCCTCATTCTTTTTCTATAAAGGTATATATTTTCTGAGACATAAAAAGATATATATATATATATCCAGCAATCTCCTACTTTATTTCTAAGGATTTCGTTTTGTGATCACATCTTTTCATGCATAATTTTCTTATGATAGTTTGAAAAAAAATAGCAAGACTAATGAAAATATTATAAAAATAACCAGTATGTATCATTATAAATATCTACAGTTCACATAAAACTTGAATCAATTTTCAGTTTTAATTGTAAAAATATTATTTAAAAATGCAAGCACACCAGTGGTGGGATGTCCCCGGTTCGGACCGGTTCAGAAGAACCGGTAGTAAAACCGGAGGGAGACCCCGCCCACCGCTCCGGATGTCATCATCGGCTATCTGCACATGCACAGAAACTTCTGCTCATGCGCAGAAGCAAGGCCCGCATGATCCCATTGCGAACCGGTAGTAAAGGTAAGTAGAACCCACCTCTGAAGCACACTATATGATTTTTGTGCTAAGTCTTCTGAAGATATATGGATTATTATTATTATTATTATTATTTTGCTTCACATTGACAGAATGGCTACCAAAAACAAATCTTATTTGTCTAATCAGTCTGAACATTAAAGAGCACAATTCTATGGAATTTAATCTAGAAAGAATTGCTGTTGTTTTAATCAGTGTAAAGTTTCTCTGATATGCTATTAAGGTCTGCAGAATTTCAACAGCAACTATAGAAAACAAACTATTTCTGCTGAGATGTGTAACATTAAAAACCGTAACTAGAATTCTTTTTTTGTCCTTTGTAGACTTTGAGCATTGCTAGGTTGCCAACCAAGCCCAAGTTTTGTTTTTCTTTTCCTTTTTCCCGGGGATGCAATAAACCATCGTTCCCACTGCAATTCTTTAGCAAAGTGAAGAATTACAAAAGAGAAGTGAATGAAAGCATTCATCCATCTCTCTTGGCATTATTAGCAACAATAATGTGCTAATAGGTGCTATACCGGTGCATTAGTTTGTTCTTAATATGAACCTCAAGGGCCACTACCATAGAACAGCTGCAAAACAAAGACTTCCTAAGAATTCAAACAGTGTCATATCCTGTGCTATATCAGAGTGCCAAGGATCCTATATTCAATTGGGGAATTTTCAAATAGTCCCAGAACCAATTTTGTATGTACTTTCTTTCAAAAAAAGCCACTCAGTATCCCCTAAATTAGAAACAAAATTTAAAAACAATGATTTTAGTTTCTGATATTATGACTTATGCAGCTAGAAACCTAAGCTATTTGCAGGAAATCTCTCAGAATTCTATTAGTATATTATAACTTTACATTATAATGTACAATCATAACCAATACAGCACATTATTATCAATAATCTTAATAAAACACAGGTTGGCTATAGCCTTCTGGCGTTGCAAATGCCAGTGCTTCTCAGTTCGAAACGGAGAGACTCAAAACTGGCCCAAGGCCCTTCTCCCTGAAAAATAGGTATTATAACTTAATCTTAACCCTACAGTATTTGTTGTTAGTTGCGAAGTCATGTCTGACCCATTGTGACCCCATGGACAATATTCCTCCAGGCCTTACTGTCCTCTACCATCCCCCGGAGACCATTTAAGCTCACGCAAACTGCTTCAGTGACTCCATCCAGCCACCTCTTTCTCTGCCGTCCCATTCTTCTTTTGCCCTCAATTGTTCCCAGCATTAGGCTCTTCTCCAGTGAGTCCTTCCTTTTCATACCCTACAGTATACTGCTATTGAACTCTTCCAAACGGAGAACCAAGAATTTTTTTTAGAGATATACTGTTTGGAAGATGGTTGCATAATAAGCTTTCTGCTTTAATGAAGAGATGATTGTACCTCACTTACTTCCACAGCAGTTCATTTTTGTGAAGTGACTGAGCTCAGAACTTCACAACTGACTATTCGAGTCCCCACACCTTTAAAACTTGAAATCAATCCACAAAGTAAGAACTAGATATGGCATTTATAACTGATGTAAGTGCAATCTTGTAATCTGTATCAGAGTTAATGCAATATATCCCTTCTGAACTGCAGGAGCATGGAATGACGTAATCCATTCTTAGCTAATTCCCAGTCTTTTTCTAGTCATATGTGAAACCAAGACAAAGATACTTTTAAAAAAAAATTAGCAGAAAAAAGAAAAAAATTGAGAGGTTTTCAAAAACTCTTGTATATCTCAAATTGACTATGGTTTAAAATCTAACCATATGACTTGGATCTGAATTCACAATCCTATGTAATAGCCAATTCTGGAGGGGAGGGGGAAATCCAGGAATACTAAAGCATTTTGTAATCAATCAATCAAATTGTATAGAATATGAGGTTGCTTAGTTACATGCTATATGCTTCACTGGGAATGAAGTATATGTGGGTTTATAGAATATTGTTTTCACGATAGTTTTCTCTAGAACTAAGGAGAAATTTCCCGATAACTAGAAAAATTAATCAGTGGAACGACTTGCCTCCAGAAGTTTTGGGTCCTCCAACACTGGAGGTTTTAAGAAGAGACTGGATAATCATTTGTCTGAAATAGTTTAAGGTTCCCTATTGGAGCAGTCCAAGTTCCTTTCCAACTCTGTTATTTTGTTATTCGGTGTGTCTGAAAGAAAAGTGTGGTGGGTCTTATAGCTTTAACTCACTATTTCCAAGCGTTTTAATAGGAGGAAAGACTTCTCTTTTATTTTTCATGGCACTATTTTCGCCAGGCAGGGAATTTTATTTCTGTTTGAATCTTAAACCACTGTATTTTCAGTGATGCATTTTTATATTTACAGTTGACATCTTCACAGAATGAAGCCTTTGAGCGATAGCTCGAAAGCATGAAGTTCGCCTCAAGTAATCAAATTACTTTACAGTCAAATGAAACCAGTGATTTTTAGCTAAAATTTCATAAATCTAACTGAATATTTTTCTTTAATGGCCTTAAATTGCAAAAATGAACCTACCAATAAATGTGTGCATTGAAAAAGCATACTGAAACTAGACAAATACAGGTGCTTAATCAACATGTCAACATTTTGTTCTCAAAGTCCCTGTCTCAGTTAGAGGTACAGAACAAGGAAGTTATTGACATAAATGAGTAACAGTGATTTTACGGAGGGTAATCAATAAAAAATCCAAATCAATCTATTGTGGTTTGCTTTCCAATTTATCAACTGAATACACCAAATTTATCTGCATGATTGAAAAGAAATGTAACACTGTTAAAAACACAATATTACAACAGTCTCAAACTACCATAGTATCTAAAAGATATCTAAATCAGAAGCAAAACATGATAAATATTATGCTTTTATTATACTACCATGGAAAGTGAATCAAACTTCTTAAAAAAAAAGATAATGCATTCAGTTTACTATATCCTCAGTTTTCAGATTTTTTTATTTTTGTATGTCTTTTTTTAAAAAAAAAACCTAGGATATATTTTATTATCTCCACTAAAATTAACCTAAACAAGATGATATTTCTGCTTTATTTTTCCTTTAAATGCAGCACTTTGTTGTGGATATTAAGAAATTCAGCAGTTTAACATCAGACACTGATCTGAACTGAATTTCAAATCTCATATATTAAAACACAATGGTGAAATTTGGAATTATGAACTTAATGTTCCCTATCAATAGCGATATGCACTGAACAGGATGGAAGAGACAAAGATTCTAAAAATGTTCTGAAGACCATTTGAAATAGATATATTCTACTTCGAAACAGTTTTTATTGTTACAAAAAGGCTTCTTTTCCAAAATAATTTGCAGTTTAAAATGGGTAATAAATTCTCTGCTTCATAACTGCATACTTACAAGTAACCTACTATTCAATTTAAACGAAGGGGGGAGTCATAACTTGTTTAAAACATTCACTTTTGCTAATGTAAAAGTGTTGGCATTTTGCTCCATTTCTGATAAGCTGGTGCCTGTGGAAGTGATTATTCTTTTCTTATTCAAAACGTATCAGCAGTCGAAAGTACTCTCAATCTTATCAGGTGTATGAACAGCACAGTTACTGAAAACAGATTGTCCTGTTTCTCTCTCTTTCTGCCAGGCTATCAGATAAACCCAGCTAACTAACTGTATTTACACACAATCAAACACAAGCTGTATCTTGGAAAAACTGTTGACTGATTTCAACATGCCACAGGTTTGCTGTTTGATATTAGAACCACAAAAATATGAAGAATGTGTACAGTATCTCCAACTATTCTCAAACTACAGCCAGGAAGAAATCTGTATTTATATAACGAGGACCACCGACATTAGAATAGAGGTGGGGCAAAAGTGGCATGAATGGAGCCAAAATTGTACTTCAGATTTAATTGGTTTTCCTATCATGGGGACCTACCAACACTGTTCTAAGTTTGCCGTATGTGAAAATTTTGGTGTATCAGCTATGTTTGTATGTGTTCCTTTTTTATTTTGTTATTACCTTATAATTTTTTTAAAAAGAGTCTTGCGGCACCTTAGACAACTGATCAATTTTGTTCTGAATGTGTCACAAGTTTTTGACACATTTGCTTCAAGGTTCTGACGCAGTTTACAGTTTCTTGAACTTGTATATTTTTTAATTCACTTATGAGTAAAAAAAGCAATTACTTATACCATAGGAATATATATTCTACAGTTATTATTCCACCAAATGCCAAAGAGAATGGAGAAACTACTTTATCTCCAATTCCTCTGAAGGAGTATTTTTTCAGATTAAAGGCTAGGACATGATCCCACCTGAGCAGAACTCAATCTTGTGACTTAAGTCTCAGGAGCAGAACAAACCATTCTCTAGATTGGTAGGAAAACAATGAGATGAATTAAGCCAAGTGTGCTGTGCTGTGTAATTCACCTGATTGTTGTTTCTCCATCTGTGAAACTATGGTCCCTATGATTGATGGGACAGGTGTCACTCATATTAATGTAAATCACTAACAGTGGGTGGGTGTTAGCTCTTGCTAACATGACCTACTTCTTAAGTAGAAATCATTCAGTGATATAACTATACAGTGCCTAATGCATGTCTTTTAGATGCTAAAAATCTCATCTCCCATCTATACAGTTTTTGAAAAAATGTTTTAAAAAATGTACCTTAGGCCATTTCAGACCTGGGTGGACCATACCTCTGCTATGGAAGTGTTAATAAGAACAAATGTTGTAAGTTGATAAAATAAATACTTCATAATGAAAAGAATTATTAATATGCTAAGTTGGAAAATATCTGTCTCCATGCAAATTTTATACATAATTTATTGACTATTACATTTATCTGCAGAGTGATTATAAATATGATATTGTTTTCAAAATTCATTGTCTTATCTTTTCCTCTTTTTTCTGTCTTTTCTCAACTTAAACTAAACAAAAAGCAAAACAATTTATTTATTTGTTGAATCACTAACCTACATGGACCAGGCTTGCCAAAATGAATTCCTCTGGTGTATATTTCAGCCATTATACCCTTTTCATCTGACATCACCTGGGAATATTTAAGAAAAAAAAGAGAACCTTTAACTTACAAATCAAGCTAAAACCTACAGCAAGTCCCAAGATATTACATGGAAAATGGAAATGTACTGGAAATAAACAAAATAGGCAATTGTATATACAAACAGAAAAGTCAGTGCTTGCTTTCTGATACTTTATACGTGGAACATTTTTTTGAAGAGCAGATTGAACATGCTATGTTACCCATGATATATTATTTTTCTAATTTTTGAATGTATCAAATGGTATAAAACTCTTATAAAACATTTAAAACACCACAGATTTTAGAAGAGAGTAATATTATTTTTGTTAGTAATTATGAGGAAACAAAGGAACAAAATCTCATGACCCAACACATCTTAATTTCCTTTTTCACTTGCATCTGTATACAGAAAGGTATTTAATTGTTCCCTAGAAGTCGATCAACTTTATTCCATGTGGCTTTTCTCCTTATTATTTCTTACTGTCTCTAAATCTGACTTTTGAAAGATCAGGTATGAATAGAGGTTTTCTAGGTTCTGAGTCCCTATATATATATATATTTTCATGAAGGCTGAAAACAAGCCCCTACACATTGGCAACATGTTCTGATTCTAACTAGCCACAGCCTTCAATCACTGATCACACCTATTAAAACTCTCTTTGTAGCCCTTACAACATCTTGTGACAGTTCAACCAGCTGTTTAAGGAAAAGTCGTATGAGAGAGCAAAGCTAAATTGACACATCTGTGATACTTCAGATGCCCCACAGCATGGCTAAAATTAATTTGTTTTCTTTGGCTAGGTAAGTGCTGCCAAAACACATTACATATGGCATGTAGTTCCAATCAAAATGATGAAAAGGAGATGTGCATTTCTGTCTCACTCTAAACTTAAAAGACACAGAAGAATAAGTGAGATAGCAGCTTGCAAACAAATACAAATGGACTATATCCTGACAAACATCTACCTAGATTTTGTTTCCCCATTTCCTTCAAGGGGATTCAACAAAGAATGTTTCATTTATTTCAGTGGTTTGCATCCAAAAAAATCTACCACACAGGTGGAGGAATTATCCTATATGTGGGATGTTGCTGGTTGCCCATCTGTTTGTGCCCTTTCTTCACAGACTTCAGAGGCATTCCTGATCAATCTTCTCCTTATACAAACATAGCATCTTATATAATAAGCAATTTGGGTCAATAGTCATATAATTTCCAAGTATTTATGCTTACAAAAAGTCAATCTTTTAGATTAATCTTCAGTTTGCTGAATGTACTGTACAAATTCAGCTTGGATAAAAAAAAACCAAACCTTAGCTTTACAGTTACTTAATCTCATATATTTTGGTTAGGATCCCTTGGATTAAGTTGCCATAAATTGCTACCACAATTTAAACTTCATAAGCAAACATGCATAATTGTGCAGTAATAATATCTGTATTAATAAATCATTTGTGGGGGAAAAGCCTCTGATTTGAAAAACCTGAAACTTGACATTGAAATTGACCATAGTAGAATAAAGGATCAGTTTTGCCCTCTCTCTCTCTTTGTGTGTGTGTGTGTGTGTGTGTGTGAGCGCGCGCGCGCACGTGTGTGTGTGTGTGTGTGCAAAGCTTTATTTGCACATAAAATTAGGGAACAGATTAGCAAACTAGTATATTTTCCTCTTCAAGATATAATTTTCAATACAAACTTCAGTGAGAGACAATTAAAAATCCAATTCTATAGATGTCTTATGCCAGAACTACAAATATAGGAGAAAGCCATAATGCAGAGGTCTAATATATCTCCAAGCACACAAGATGTATGTGTGATGTGGGTGTGGGTGTGTATTACAATCACACATACATATATATTTTCTGTCTGTGGTATGTAAGCACATACACATTCAAAAATAATTAACAACAGAATAAAACAGAACTCTTAAGTAACAATAGTAAAAGCAAACTCTAGGCAAAAAAATTATTTTAGGAAATTAAAATAAGTTATAGAAATAAGCCTATGTTTAAAAAACAGAGGATAACTGTTTCACATAAGTATTTCCAATTAGAATGGAAGCAGTGTTACAAAATATGCTTTAGGGTCTACATGTTATTTGAACAAATCAGGCTCATTTAACATTTTGAGCTCTTATTTCCTATGTATAAAGTTTAATTGTAAATTGTAAATTTGGTGTTTTAGAACCTAATTTTTTCTTTTTCTTTTTCTGTAATGAAGTATTTAAAGTTTGGCCATACAGTAAAATAAATATAATTTTATAGTTTAATTTTAATTACACTTTACAATTTGGAGGAATGCAAGCAAAATCTTACAGATGATTTTCTTTACAATACAAAAACAGTAAAAGTTTGTATTATCAGAATATTAACAAATGTTTTTTGTTAAAAAAAGGATTTTCAATTTCCCTTTAAACCAATGTTTCTAATATTAAATAGATTGCACATCGGAAGAGTGACACCTTTTATTATATCTAGAAAGTGCAAAGATAAACATCCTAAACTTTGTGGTATGAAATAAAAAAATTAAAAATAACAGCATCTGGATTACCTATCTAAAGGAATGCACCAGCTAGTGCGGGGGGGGGGGGGGGGGAGAGAGAATCAGAGCAGTCTAATATCTACACTGTTCTTACGGAGTTTGTTTTTTTAAGATAAAAAAGTTTCAAAAATGTTTGCACACACACACACAGTTTATAACACACAAATATAGGCAAATAGATATAACAGTGAAACATGCACAAAGCAAGCAGCCACATGCTTATGCAACCATTATCAGTTGCGATAAAATGTGGAATTGTTTTATATCAATTTAAATAGATGCTGATATGCCTCAGCCAAGTAAAACTGGTATTAAAGGGAGACAGAAGGAGAATTGGTTCCCAAACGATGGCAAACTTGTAAAATGGGGATGTCAGACTAACAGGGATTGCTGGTTGTCATTCCAGCGCTATCAAACATGTACATATGAGTATGATTGGAGACAGAGAAGTTAAATATTTCACTGTCAGAGAATGTCAAGAAGTGCAATTCATTTCCCTCTCTCTCATGTGCTCTAGGACAATGACAATTTAATACAAGGCCAATGAATGTAAAAGAGATAAAAACCGAACCAGTCTAGCATAATCACAGATTTCCTCTTGAGAGCTTCCTAGGGCTAGAGAGGAACTAGACAGAGACCAATATTTTATTGTTTTTGTCTTTAGTGTGTATGCTATAAAGCAAAATCCAAACTATATGGAAAATAACCAAGTTGTTTTAAGCTTCTAAAAGGAGCGTATCCAATTTACTTTAAATTTCTTAACATTCAGCATTTTTGCTGATTGGTAACAGGCTAACAATATTCATAAGAGGGCATTCATTTAAGACTGTCAATAAATATTAGTGCTGTTCATTTCTATTTGTTTTTGCACCAAGACAAAGGTCACTGTGCATCAGAAATGTTCAATACCAGAACATTTGCCAAGCTATTTGTATGCTGTTATTTAAACAACAAAAACCAAACCAAACCTTGTGTTATTAGAATGTAACACAATTAGGCTCGGTTTTGAGAAGTGGCTTCAAGAATTACAAAGATAATCACAAGCAAGTTATCTTCTATGTTTGATGTACAGTTCCATGTGTTTTTAAATAATTGCAAAAGTGAGGTTTGGCTAATGAGGCAGTCCTTATCTGTCCTCAGCAGTCTAAGCGGAAGCATTATTTTCCTGAAGGCTTAATATATTTTTTTTTCTTTCAGTGCACAAACTGCTGTCCAGAATAACTTCAGATCAGATGAAAAGAATAAAATTTATCTCCTAACGTACGATGGTCACAAAATAAAGAAATGACAGGAAGAAAAAAAATCACCTTATACTGATTGTATTATTTTTTTAAAAAAAATACAAATGTATTGAGATCTTCCTTCTTGTCTGACTTTCACACAACTATTCAAGAATGCTGTTTTTATAATTGTTTTTTTTTCCAAAAGCATCAATTTATCAATTTTCTAAATTAAGTACATTTATTAAAAAAAAAACTTAAGAAAAAAAAGCAGGATAGTATGTCGGGGGAAGGGAAGAAATAACAGTGAAGGAAAATGATCATCCATTCAAGAGAATTAATGAATATCCACAAGGGCTTTGCTAATAACACAGGTTAATTACTGCTAGAACACACCAGGCTCAGTAAATAAAAGAAAAGAACCATAAACACATTAAAATGAGCAACCACTACTTTGTGGGGGAAGGGGGGGAGAAGGTCAGGCCTAGCAAATAAAAAAGCTGTCAGATATTTCAGCACCAGCTTTTGCACTTTTGTCAGCTGCAAAAATTTTGCAGAAAACATGTATGAAAAACAGAAATCCACAGTTGGAAGTTTCGTAATGAGTCTATAACAAGGTCTATTTAAGTAGATGTATGAGGATCCATTTTGAAAAGCCCTCCAAAAAATCTCATTTAGACAGCAGCCATGCTAATATCTTACACAATTATAATATATATTTAGATTTAAAGACAATGATTTTTAAAATAATTTTTCATGCATAAGAATTACATATTGTATTAACACAGATAGGAAGAAATTGTGTCACCTATATTAGATAGAGAGATCTTATGTCTGTAGAGGTGACCAAATAGTTTTAACTTTCTCTTCACTTAATTACCCCTCCTCCTCTGTACCAAATATTGTTCATTTTTCTTGATCAAATTTTAAGATCAATTCAGCAAAGGAGAGGATATTAAAACAAAAACAAATAACCTTTAATATCTATTTAAATAATATTAATAAAGCAAGAAAAAACCTATACAGCAGCTCTCAAATTAATACCATTTTAAAAACTAAATGTGCCAAAATCTTTGCAGTTTCCGATTCCATGACTCGAAAGCATCTTTTGTCTTTTCAATTGTGACATCAGGGTTCACTATTGAAACCATCCAAAGTTTGTTGGTATCTGTGCATTTTATCTTCTTTACTATTAAGCTGGTTTCTTTCCTTATCTTTAAAATTAATTGTGTTATGACATTCGCAATTGCTTTGTTTCATTTTAGAACTGTTGCACTTTTATAGTGTGATAGAGATTGAGGATTCAAATTAATGAAAGGATCAGAGGAAAAGGAAGGAAATAACACGCACAATACAGAGTATCTGAAGTCACAAGCCTATTTGCTTCTGTATGCTTGGCATTCAGAGATCATGTTTAAATGTACTAAACGAGGTCCTCCCCCTACCCTTTTTTGAGTGTTTCAATTGCCTTTCCTTCTTACAACAGCTGTGACAACTGTTAAAACAGTAAAATTTAGTCTGCACTAGAAGCCTTTAGCCAACGTTACATTTTAATCAGAGGTTAGATGAGATTATGTGCCATGATGACAGTTTCATTTATAGTATTTAAAGTCACATATATATGCATACATATGCACCTCTCTTTTTAACTATTCTTTGAAATTATTTGCATTTACTCTCTTTTACTTGAAAAAGAAAACACGAGAGTGACAGATAGCTTTAAGTTTTTCATTCTTCAACGTGGGCTACCTAGAATTCAAACCATACTGTCTTTTTATCACTCCACATTCTAACACCCCTCCATCCCCGCCTATGCACACACAATAAACCTCAAACTCTAGAAATATTCGGCTTCTTTATTTTATTCTTGTAACTTAATTTATAGTTTGGTTTGTATAATATACCACAAAGCCAAAGTACAATTACCAGCAATATTAATAGCAAGTAAGATTCTGTGGTTTATTAATTGAGATTCAGAGAGAGAGAAACCGCTGTGTTCCTGGGCACTAGACAGCTCTGCCTACCGCCTGAACCACAGATCCATCCAGAAGACTTTTAATTGGGGGGGGGGAGAGGCAGGGAGAAATGGAAGTAGAGAGCTAATTGTGGTAAGGGGTGGGAATAATAAGACCCTTCCACCAGAGCTAAAGAGGCATATGCTCTGATTTCATTTAAATGCATCTATTTTAAGAAGCTTATCAAAATTACTCATTCAAATTAGCTCTAAGAACAAAAATCAAGAAAGATCTTTGAAAAAAAAGAGCATCTTCCTAACTTTAGAATCTCTGTCTTCCTCTCTCACCTTCTCCACAGAAAAAAAAGCTAGCCATTGCAAGTTGGAACAGTGACAACTGCACTTAGCCAACAAATTAAGACATTTTAAATCACACTGTACATCAACAGACTGATCGACAAACTGCATTTCAATTACTATTCTAATACAATTTATCTACATTCTTCTGCAGGTGAATAAGGAATCCTTTCTCTTCCTCTCCTTCCATATATCCAAACATTATAGCACCCATCGGCACACTTTTTGTGTGTGTATCTATATCACATGCCAATGTTCAAGACTCTTTTTACAATCTCCCCCCCTCAAATTTAATTGTAACATGAAGACACTAATGGCAGCTAGTAACCATATATCTAAAGTACACAGTCACTTCTGAGTATTGTCATAGTATGCATTCAGTCTAAGGCTGAGTCCCTTGCCAGCTTCTGCTGCGTCGGGTTTTTTAAGGCCAAAATTAAGTTTGCAGGCTCTCAAAGTTGTGAAGCGATACACTGGTTTGGAAACCTTCTTCCCCTTCGGTTTATTAGTTCAGAGCTCTGAGAATATACATGCAGTCAATAATATTAAATGTGCTATATAGCCCAAATGTTTATCTTTATTTATACAAGATATTTTACTGGATAAGGTTGCATTAAAAAAAGAATAATAGCTGTTTTTAAATTCCAGTCAAAAGCAAACAAAGCTCTTGTTGGCTGAAGAAGTGGCACCCACGCACGTGCAAATATACACAGACACCCCTACCTTTGCTACTTAATGGACCTATTTGTCAGTAAATGACTGGAGCCTTACATTAAACCTTAATTACAGAGCACTATCCTTAAAGTGGGATTAAACTCTTGAGCTGGTCCCTCACTCCCCACCGGGTTTGGCAAGAAACCTCAGAAAGAGGAAAGATCAAAAGATTATCTAAATCTTGTTTTAGACCGTAGCTTTCTTCCACTCATTTCAGGAGGAGCGGGCAGGAGAAGGGAAGGAAATGTATCTTTCTGAGAGATCTGCTGAAACAATTCACTCTGTCCTTGGGCCAAGCCAAGTGCCTATTCTTAGTACCTGAATAAGAAATGACTGTCACTCGCACAGCTGTTTTACTGACAGCCACGCCGCTCCCCACTCAAAAGGTAACATTGTCGAAAGAGAGAGAGAGAGAAAAAACAACCACCCCACAATTCCTCCACTTACTGAATTAACAGATAAAGCACAGCACAAAAGAGACAAGACGAACACATACAGCTCTACTCATGCACGCAAGACGCTAGGAGGCATTACCTGAAAGCGGCTTTTCACGTTGGATATATATTTGTTATTATTACTTCCCTCCCCACCATTAGGAAGAAGGAAAAAGTGCGGGGGGGGAGATAAGAAAGGAAAGCGGGAGGGGGTATAAGAAGAATGGTAGGTACCTACTCTTCTTCGTAGTGCAAGGAAAAAGATTCAGGAAGGCAAAGTTCTACCGAATCCATGTGCGCTCGGCAACCATTATTTGTGCACCCCAGCTATAAATCAAAGTTTCCTTGACACAGGCACAGTGCAATTAACACAAATGTTCTCCTGGTGACAAGCCTATGGGCACAGCCAGTTGGGACCAAAAGCTCACACGCTCCTAATCAAGGACTTAAAGCCCCGATTGGAGCTTATAAATATGAAGTAGGGCTTTACATATGCATTCCCTCTGGCCCAGACTGAAACGCGATTGGTAGGGCGTCGGCCAATCAGCGCCGGCAAGAGCAGAGGCTGCACAGATTGAGCGCCGCTCGGCAGGTACAGACGGGCGGAGGCGACTGGAAGGGGACGGAGCAGGCGAAGCGGGGAGGGGAGGTGGAGTGGAGAGAGAGAGAGAGAGAGAGAGAAAGGAAAAGCGACAACTGGGAACGCGCCGCAGACCTAAAAGACGCAGCGCCTTAAAAAAGTGGTTTGCAAAGCAACCCCGGCGCGCTTTTAGCTCTTAACGGGGGTGGGTGGTGGGTGGGGAGTGGGCTAGGTTTAACTCTTTAATCGACCGGGGCTTCTCGTTTCTTAAACTACGGTTGGGCAGGAAGGTGTGCAGCCTCGGGTTTTTTTTTTTAAAAAAAGAAGATATCGCCATAAGGTATAATTTTGTACTGCTCTTCTCTTCCTCCCCCCTTCTTGTGTTTCCTGCATGTGTGCGTGGGATGTGTGTTGCGCGGGGCCAACTCGGGATGGTCTGTTTTAACGCTCGGTGTTCACTCGGAAAGTAGACTTATTACTTGGAAAGACAGGTAGAACGAATCCCCTCCCCCCCACTCCTTAGAACTTAGTGGCACTTCCTTCTGAGGAAGCCTGCATACATTTCTGGTAGCTCCCAGGCATATTTCTGCATAAACAGGTCTGACTTGCTTGTCTGTTGATTTAAGGGAAGCATGGCTAAGATCTGACCGTTAATTTTTTTGTGTCCCTTCCCCCCCACCCCAATGTAATTCACTTGCATTCTATTTCGCCTTTCTGAATATCGGTTAGAGGAATCTAAATAAGTTTACATTACTGACCTTTATAAACATAACATTAGCAGTGTTTGTATTTCAGCACTTTTTTTTTTTTAAGAAAAAGTGTGATAAAAAACTTGAGAGGAATTAATGTTTGAAAGCAAACACAGAAATGGGTGCAATGCATGCAGGTACAAACTGGTGGGTGGATGTGGACCAACAGCATATAAACATCGTAAAAGATACAACAGGTATATTTTTAATTGAAATCATAATAGACCCTCTATAATTCGAACAATTATTTTTTTCGGGTATTAACCTGTCTTTAACTCAAACCTCATTGATTTCAAAGAAAATTACTTTCAGGAATGCAGTGGATAAGACTTTTCAGCAGTGTTAATATTCAGTACTGTGTAGCTTTGACAGAAGTGCCACTAAAAGTCAAAATGATACAATTCTGAATAAATCTGTATCAAATTGGTCTGTAGTCATTGAAATCTTATAGGCTTAATTTGATTGTCTTAATTGTAGACATTTACAAGCATGCCCACATGCACACAAAAATCAAGGATCAACATGGATGTAAATATGTTACATGACTTACATCCCATCTGCAAAATCACCCAACCTTCTAATTCCCTACTTCTGACTGCCTTGTGCCAGAGCCGATGACCTCCTTCTCCGAATACACTATTGATGTAAATCATTGTATATCAGACTCTGGGCCAACACTACCCATTTTCTAAGAATATGCAAAAATGAAGGTATGGGTGAAGAACCTGTGTCCTAAAAGTGTCATTAATAATTAAATATGTTAATATAGCATAGTTATTCTAAAGCAGGAGTTCTTTTATATTTATAAAAATATTCTCTCATATCTGGTGATGAAATAATTATTTTAATCCTGGAAAATACTTTTTGTCACTAATTCAGCTGAATTGATCCAATCTCTCTCTCTCTCTCTCTCTCTCTCTCTCTCTCTCTCTCTCTCTCTCTCTCTCTCTCCCTCCCTCCCTCTCTCTCTCTCTCTCTCTCTCTCTCTCTCTCTCTCTGCGTGAAACACTCTGTGATGAAAATAACATATTTTTTAGATCAAAATTAATCAGTGCACCTCCTCTAACTACAATAATGGCATTCACAAATGGGAATACAACAGCTGTCTCCAAATCTATTTGATGGCTTTCACCAAAGTGAAATGACAGAAAAGAAGACAAGTATTTGTAAAAGCACAGGACATGTTTGCTTCTCTTTGTTTTGTTGAGCTTTGTATCCTGTGAGATCTTTATCCTATGGACAGTTTCTAGTCTGCTTTTCATACATGCAGAAAATGCAAGTATTGGGGGGGTTGGGGTGTCAGAAATACACATGGCAAAACTAGAGTATCCAGCATTAATAGAAAAGCAGGTAATAAAATCTTTATTACCAGCAGCATTTTTGCTACGTCGGAGACTCTAATTAAGATGTAAATTTTGATTCTGAGCAGTGAGACAAAACCATGCTACAGATATACTAAGCAAGTCTCTCCATGCTTTATAAATGAAGCATCTTGAACATCATTTGAAGCATTTTAATGAAAAAAAAATGACTTTGTAACATAGTTTGTCTTCATATCAATTACATGCAATAAATGTCAAACTTCTAAACAATAAGGATGTACTATCCTGTACCATGATGTGGGCTTATTCTTTGGATTCTAATATATATGTTGGTTTTCACACGCAAAAAAATCCTCATAAGCAATATATACCACAATGTGACATCATACTTATTAAACTGAAGTGAGAAATACAAAATTTACCTCATGTATTTATTACAATATGCTGTGAATAGTCTTTAAACTGCTGTTTTGTTTTGTGCTCCCCACCCCTCACAGCTCAGCTTTCCTTGTCCACAGTCCTTTTGCTCATCCATATCATTTTGTGTCTCCCCTGTCACCAAATTAACTATTGCTATCTTTCGGCCAGACACCTTACAGACATGGATCTTCACTGATGGTAGTGCTGCTTAGGGGACCACAATCATAGTATTATAATTTATGCATTCATGAAAGGCAATTGGTCTTCTCCCCTGAGACTTAAAATGTCACCTCTAGTAGACCTGGGCCTGGAATTTCAACAGCATTCTTCAACTTGGGTATGCTGGTTACAGTTCAGTTATTTTATTAAAAGAGAAAATAAATGAGGCAAGTTAGAATCTATTATTACAGCTCCCTTTTTTTCCTCTCAAAAGAATGCTTGAGGAGGAAAGACTTGTGAAAATAAAATCAAGGTGAATGCTTATTTCATAATCTCTAGGTTACGGAAAATACAACACAGAATAGTGCATGCTTTCTCCTTTTCTTCTTTGCTCTTTGTCAGAGGTTGCAATATAAAATCTCACCCACTCAAAGCATGCACAAAACAATAGTTATGGAATCAGGTCTGGGTGGTTGAAATAAGTCAGTAAGTATCCTGAATGGAGCCTATATCTTCACATCTCTTCTATCTTTATTAGTATGCTCATGTAAGATACTGTGCATCTTTAAGCAGGAAAGTAAATTTTGTATCTACTATGAAGTAAATATATATTTTTATTGATGCTTGTATCCCCAAAGGATACTATAGTCTTTTTATACCAGCTAATCCTATCTTTTTAATTATATTTGGAAAAAAGTATTGTTAAATTGATTTTTGATTATATGACAATCAGAATAACACAGTTGTTATAGCTAGCTTTAAATATGATAGAGCTAGATGGAAACATGGCAGAGAATGGTATTTTTTAAAATACTATTTCTGAATAACAAAAGGGCTTATGTGCTTCTTTATAAAGGCCCAATGCATATCCAAATTCCGTATTCCATTTATTTGCAAGTATATATTGTGCTAGTTTTTTAAAGAAGAACTTGAGTGAAATGTTTGTTAGAAAACCACATTTCCTTCAGAATGTACAGCATACCAATGGTTACAATATACTTCCTATACACACAGAGAGACACACACACACATTTACAAAGGAAGTGACAAGCTTACTCTTTGAATTTCTTTTCATGCTAGCCTACTCTTCAGTAAATGGTAGTAGATTACTACTTTAGAACCATCTGCTGCTTTCATTTATATTTGGCAGAAGTAATGACCACCCTGCCTGAGTTTTAGACAAGCCACAACACTCAAAACTGCTTTTCAGTATAAGCGATACATAAGCATACATATGCATACATATGCATGTAATTCCCCATACAGCATTTTTATCCTCTTAGATCAAAAACACAAAGTTTCTCCAAAATAACATCACAATAATGTTATCCTATCAGTACAGTACACTGAATGAACCACAAGTATCCTGCATCAGTGATTCTTCAGGTCTAGCAACCTCTGTTTAAATTGTACAGTGCAGAATATATATATATATATATATATATATATATATATATATATATATATATATATATATATATATATATATATATATATATATATATATATATATATATGGTTCACCTTAAAACCTTTGCTATCGTCTTTTGTAGAAAGTCTAAATGGGAAAAGGTTTTAAGTATAATACAAAACCCATACCCTCTCCCTGTTTATGAAACTCTTCTGGCACATGTTTTCCTTGGAGAGCCACATGGTGTTACTGTATAAATAAGCCAAGGCAAAGATGATTGAGGGAATTCAATCACTCTTTAATTAATACAGGATTATTTCACTTTCATTTTGTGGAGCTAATAATACGAGGTGGAATGCCAGTAAAAATTAAATCGTAAACTAGTGGAGGGCCAAGGGAGCAGCTCACTTTAGTTATGGAGTTTTCCCACTAGATATTGTGAAAAAATCTTACACCTATTTACATTGGTAATGCTGTTCCATGGAATAGTAAAAGATTTCAAGAATCTGAATGGCACAGGCATATATCACAGAACAAGAGAACATTTCCAGATTATCTATTAATAAGTGAATTGAGGCAAGTTGTTTCCTGAATGTTAAAGGACCACATGTTAAATCGAGAAGTACACTCAAGGTCAGCACTGCATTTTGGACTATCAGTCTCTGTGATATTATGGTAATCATATTTAAAATATTCGTGGAGAAAGAACAAATTAGCCTTTTCACTAGAAAGATTATTATGATAAACAACAATTCTGTGGCAACAAATTCATATTGCTTTCTTTCCCACAGTAAATTACAACTCCTTATTGGGCTTGTGATGCTTCTAAAATGAGTGACTACATTCCTTTATTTGCCTTGCTTTCTTTAGAGGAAACATATTCAAAGGGAAAGCAGGATAGATAGAAGAGGGAGAGAGCGAGATAAAGGATAGACAAACAGGCAGGCAGACAGACTAATTTAGATGAAAACATACAAGTTCATACAGAAAACAAAAAGTTACCTCACATAAACTGCTAATCTGAAATAAGATGAGAACTGTAAACTTGACCAATTGTGAGGCAAGATTAGAGGGCTGTCATTCCCTTTTCCCTCCAGAGCTTCCTACCTAACTGGAAGCTCAAGGCACTAAAAATAGAAAGAAGATGGAGTGCAAATATTTCCCCAGTGAAAACACCAATAATCTTTACTGTGAGTCGACATGAATTGCTTGTTACACTGCCCTAGGATATCGTGGCCTGAAGCGACAATGTATGCACACATACACAAAGATATACATACAAACTTGCTCAACATCCTTCCAAAGCCATAGAAATATGTTTGTATATGCACATTTGCAGCATCCAAATAGAATCAGACTTTTAGCTAATACCTACTCAACAAAATCCATGACTTGGAGCCTGCCAGGTATATCCCCCCCCCACACACACACACTTCGGAATGCTTTTACTCATCTATCTATCTATCTTCACTTTTCTCTGGTGTTTTTATTATCAATGTTGTTATTATGGTTCAAGCATAAGCTGATTCATTGGAGAGCCCATGTAACTTAACCCCTGAAGCATTAAATTTCTTCAAATGTAAAAAAGACACAGATTTGTTGTTACCTCTAGCAATATCCCAAGAAAACGAGTGATGGCGGTGTCATATCACCATATAATAACTTAATTTATTGTGACACCCAGGGAATGGGCACTTAAAAAGATTTACAAACAAGTAATTAAACTATATACAAATGTATATTCCCATGTCCTAATAAACCTATCACTAGGAACCATTTTCATTTACTTTCTATTTCTAGTTCTATACAATAACCCCTAGGGCATGCAATTATCTTGTTTTATTAGTTGAATTCCAAAGATAAAGTATAACTCAAATGATAAGATTTTTATAACTTCTTATTACTTTGTACTTTTCATGTGTTTCTTAACTAACACACATAGCAGGTTGAATTGTTGGACAGTGCAACCTTCTTAATATGATCATCCATGCATCAAGGACGGAATTCTTCCTTCAATAGCCTTTTCGGATTATCTAACATCAGAAACTAGTAACAAAACAGTTTTTTAAAGCAGGGAGGTATGTTTGAATTTTATGATTTATCTGTAATGTTGAGAAAAAGCACATGAACTAAACATATACAGTAGATTAAATATAATTGATCATGTTTTCAAAATAGTTTGCTTGCACCAAACAGTGTGTAATTGGTTCTAGGATTCTGGGATTAGGCTTCTTCTTTTACTTCTCATAAACTGAAATTAGACAGCTTTTTCTGTTATAAGGGGAAAGTTTCTCTACTCAGTCAGACCAAGTGATAGAACAATTTACCATCTTCTCTTCCGGATCAGTTCTCACTTTAAAGCAGAAGAATGGAAGACTTTCTTAGTTCAAGGGTCCAATTTCCAATTAGAAATAGTTCCAAATGCTACATTCCAATGTTATCAGAATAAAATACAAAGTGCACATCTCAAGGAGGATGGCTATGGCAGAGACAGTTATAGACACCACCACAATTTTATCAAGAATATATCTACAGGGGCTCCCCAAAACAGCAACTGAAAACTCAAGGGAAGAGCAATTTTAAAACACAACTAAGTTTTCTTAAAAGTAAGAATAGGCATGATATAAAAATCATAGTCCTGTGCATGTTTATTCAGAAGTATATTTGAGAAGCAATTTAAAATCCAACCTAATCCACATTTACCCAGAAATAAGATCAAGTATCATATGAAAATCCCAGGCTTGTAACAGTGAGAAGTAATATCCCATCATATGTGCTTATTTGGAAATAACAGTGAAAAGGAATTCAAAATCCCCAAATAATTACGGAAGCAGGAGCACTTAATATTGATTGCTGTACCAAATATCAAGAAGCCACTGCCACTTAGGAGGTGCATAGCACTTCAGCAGATGCAAATTGATCTGGCAATCTCCACTTTAAAGATCTAAGGGTTCTTTAACATTCAAAGACAACAAAGCCACTCCAGAGAAATAGATCCACTCCGGAGATTAACAAAGATTCAGCAACTTTTTGGTCTCTGAAGTACATGAAGCAGCAGAGAAGTACAATACTTCATGAAATATATGCAGCACTGATCTTGTAAGGTATCCAGATTTAACAAGTTACATTGTGGGAACACTGTAAATAGGAAAATAAATGTAACAAACATTTTTTTAAAAAACATAGTATTCCCAAGAGGCACCAGAATAACAGGATAAGAGTGGGGTTACAGAAAGGGAGTATTTATTTATTTATTTATTGGTTTAATTTATATGCCGCTCTTCTCCGGAGACTCAGGATGGCTTACAATGCATTAAGCAATAGCCGTCATACTTTTGTATATACCTGCTTAGTAGGGCTTTTGGGCCCCCTAAGTGGTGTTCTTTTTTATACAAAGTCAACTTATTGCCCCCACAATCCGGGTCCTCATTTTACCTACCTCGGAAGGATGGAAGTCTGAGTCAACCTTGAGCCTGGTGAGATTTGAACCTGCAGTAATTGCAGGCAGCTGGCAGCTAAATGCTACTTAACAGCACTGTAGTCCGCTGCACCACCAAGGCTCCTTATGTTATATTGGTAATTCTCCCTTGTCTTGATTGGGTCCAGAGAGATCTTTGACCTAAGTACCCCATACTTTACAAAGTCTTCCAGGTGCTATCAGTTCTTTTTTATTTGTTTCTCTATATTGTGTTGCCCATGTACCAAAAACAGAACTAGAATAACATGGATTTTAAGCAGAAGACATTCTTTAGACTTTGAAACAAACCAGAATTATCCCCTTGTGGAAATTAATTAATATTAATGGCATTAAATCTGTTTTCACACAGGATTTTTAACACATCAAGCAAAAATGATCTGGATAACACTGGTTTTTCCTATTTTAGTTTATAACTAATGCAACAAACATGTTTATATTTTAAAAATCACGTTAGCAAAAATGATTAAATGAAACAATATAATATAATTTGATCTTTTGTGGCTAGATATTTCCATTATTATTTATTTCCATCGATCAGCTTGTTAGTCTTATTATTTAATAGCAAATTAAGAGAATTAGCTCTATGTGTCAAACATGTCATATGCCTACTACTTTGGGAAATAAACTATCAGTGCTTCTGTCATTATGAATTCCCAGGTTCTTTCTAATCTATCAATATCTATATATCTATATCATCTCTATCATCCATCTCAATCATCTACAGTATCTGTCTGTCTGTCTATGTTATATGTTTTCAGATGTTTATGAGGCCAATATGACTTTCATAATAAAAAACAAAAGTAGTAAAAAATAATTAGTATTGGCAAAAAACAATTATCAAAAGATTATCAGCTTTTCAGAGGTAAAAACATTAATGACCTTACGAATGTTCCTGGTTTTAATCAGAAGATACTACAATTAATGGAAGAAATACCTGTATGCAACCCAGGAATGACCACAAAGAGGGATCAGAAATGCCAGTATGGAGACTGGGACCATGTGATGAAAGCCCAGTTCCTTTTTATAAGTTGTGGCACATGTTAAAAAAGAGATGGCACTTCAATTCTGCAGTTGCTGGAACCAATGTGACTTTTTTTTTTTTATTAAAAAGTTTTAAAGAATTTTACAAATGTTTTCCCATCCCGCCTCCCACCTCCCTCCCCGACCCTCCCCTCCCCCACAACTTCCCAGAGCAAAATACAGGGTATAGCATTTAACAATCATTTACTAACATATGCTAACTATCTATAGACTCCTATCTCTCTCTTGTACTTTTAACTCCCCTTTTACATGACTAGATTTAAATATTTTCTAAAATCTCTTTATTCATTCATAAACTATTTGAAACTTTTTAATCCGATATTTGTTTTGAATATAGTCAATCCATCTTCTCCATTCCAAAATATATCTTTCATTTGAATGGTCCTTCAAATACGCTGATATTTTGGCCATCTCTGCTAAGTTTACTACTTTTAATGTCCATTCTTCAATAGTAGGCAAATCTTCCTTCTTCCAATACTACGCCACCAAAAGTCTTGCTACGGTTATTAAATTTAAAATCAAATTAGTCTCTATAACTGTACAATCTGTAATTATACTCAGCAAAAACAGCTGTGGAGTAAACTTTATCTTCTTTTTAAGAATATTTTGCATAATCCACCATATTTTTATCCAAAATGCTTTGATTTTTTTACATGTCCACCATATATGATAATATATATGGCATCATCACACTCACATCTCCAACACTTGGATTGCAAACTTGGATACATACAAGCTAACTTTTTAGGATCTAGATGACATCTATAAAATATTTTGTAGAAATTTTCTCTCAAATTTTGGGCTTGTGTAAATTTTACATTTCTAACCCTTATTTTTTCCCATGTTTCCATCATTATTGGCTCCTCAATATTTTGTGCCCATTTTATCATACAATCTTTAACTAACTCCATTTCTGAATCTATTTCTATCAATGTGTTATACAACCTTTTTATGTGACTTTTTTGACTCTCTTCCCTCACAGATGTCTCTGATGAAACTTGAACTATGAATGTAAGTATTAAGACAAAATTTTATCTTATGCAGTTGACTTCTTTCAAATATATAGGTTTTTTAAAAAATATATTTCAAATTCTACCCAGGGCCAACTCAACCTCAAAATCCAAAAGCTTCCTTTGTATGGAAAACAATATGGCAAATTGATAAATGTCCTTCCTTTAAGGATAAAATCAAAGCTATCGTCTACAAAACATTTCAGACTGTTGGTAGGAGTCTTTAGTGTAGCTACATATTAAAGAAACTGTAGTCATGTATGAATATACTACTGTATTCCTTCCCTTCAGTGTTCTGCTTGTTGCCATGCTCCTTCAACTTAATATCATCAATCAAAAGAGACCTCTCTTAAGTTATGTCATCAGCAACTCTCAATTGCCCCAACCCACAATATCCTTCTTGTATAAAATTAGAGTTGATTTTAAAATGCAAACCATTAGCCTTTGACATAGTGTCAACAGAAACTATCTGCCTTTTTTTCTACAAATACCAAAAATCACATAGTATGAATATAACACAGAAAACATGAATAAAATTTGGTGGGTTTTCTAGAAGAAATTGAATTTAAAACAAACTATGCAATCCTTAGAATGTGCTTTGTATGTTATATATCTCTAAAAGTTTGCTGGCCAACTACTTTGATATAATTTCAGAAAAAAATAAACAACACAGTTTATTTTTCAAGAATTTTTAACTTCAGTTTTTCAGTTTAAGGGTTATTTTTAATTCTATTGATTTTATAACTGTAAAATTGAAATGTTTTATTTAAATGTAATTTGTAAAACTGTGCCATACATAACTATTGCAAAAATGACTGGCAAGATCCTTGCTATGCTTTAAAATATTATTTCACAGTATCCATTACCATGTTCTGAGAAATTAGTTCAAATGTCAGGATTATCTTGCTTGACTAATATGAAGATAATATAGATATAGCTCAGCAGAGAGCATTAAACAATTTGTGAGCAATTTTTTTTCATTTACCACCCTATTTTTTTTTCCTTTCAGTTCTGTCATCTGATGAGGCATCCTTGTCTTTAAAAAAAATTATTGACAATTTCTACATAAACTATTTATGGAGATATAGTAATAAATGTAACTGTAAAACAATGCACACAATTTATGACCTTCTGGGATTGTTTTGTTTTGTTTGGAGAACAGTTCCAAGCAGTGGCCTGATCACAGTGGCCGCCTGATCACAGTGGCCCGTGCTGTGGGTATCACGAGTCCTACAACATTTATTAACAGAACAGTTTCCCTATTCCTGTTCTAGTTGGAATTAAATTCTTAAAACCTTTTCTTTTCCATATTCATCCAGTGAAGCAGCAGAGATCCAAGATAAAAGGATTGTCTTGCCATTTTTTGTTCTTGGCTTACATGATACCGTTTCTTTATTTTCCCTGTAGACATATTTGCAGATCAGGCTTATACCTATACTTAGGTCAGGCTTCTGACCTCAGTTAAACTACTGTGTCCCTGCTGAAGTATTGCCCTTTAGATCACTGACTTGCTATTATTCTGTGGTTAATAGACCCGATCGGGGTACACATTAGAAAGAATCTGGCTATAGTCCTATCCCTAGTTTTAAATGCAGAGGTAACTTACACAAAAGATCTGCTGAATAAAGAGGAACAAACAGGAAAGGATCAAGGAGGGAGGGAGGGAGGGAGGGAGGGAGGGAGGGAGGGAGGAAGGAAGGAAGGAAGGAAGGAAGGAAGGAAGGAAGGAAGGAAGGAAGGAAAGATTTCCAGCATAGTGGAGTGGATTCATTCTTCATTTTATAATGGACAGTTCATATAGCACTCTGCAGATCGTACAACTAAAATCATTTACCATTTAAAAATCAAGGCATCTTGTGACAAAGGTTCATTTCAGAGAACCTGTCCTATATCCTGGGAAAATAAATATTGACACTTACGAGAATTTTCTTACACATAGGAATTCTGTTGGAGAAAGTGACAGCACTAGGCTCTCTCTTCACCCGCAACTACAGTATACTAACCCCTTATGTCACATTTGCATTTCTATTCAACTGAACTGCCTGACAATGAGGCAAATGGTTTTGCCTTATCTGTACAATTCTGGACAACAGAGATTTCTATGCTATACAAAAGAACAGCCTTACCATTCAGCATTTCAACAGTTTCTACTGAAGTCCACCAAGATACCTTAGGGAATCCTGCCTTATAAATATGTTTCCTTGCCCAATTATTCATCCCCACACACATTAATTGTAAAAATGAAGGAAGTAAAAAGAGAATCTCCTGGGAGACAAAACTCTACCATTTACAATTTCAAGTGTTAACTCTCGAAAATAACTCTGTACTTTGGAAATATACAATCTACTGTATATCTGTAATATAATTGAGCAAACAATGTCTAGAGGTCAGAAAGTGCAGAAAATGTTTTATTTTCAACTCAGGATAAAATTGACCCTCTTGAAATATTTCATCAAAAGGACAGAATGATTCAAATTAGCTCCATTCTGACCGAACAAAACTGAAAAGAGATTGTGGATTTCATATTTATCAGAACAATGCACATTTTTCAAGTGTTCCAGGTTTTGTAAACAATGAAAAATTGAGTTCAGTTACTCCAGCCTTGCTTTTTCCACCAGGGTCACAAGAGTACTTGAGATGATATTCTGTGCTGAATACTGCCTACTATTAAAATTATTGAAAATATGACTGAGAGTATGACTTTTTAAAGCAATTTTAAATAGATCTGAATAGAACGTAATTTTGTTCTCAACTATGGGAAAGGAATTTGTTATCACCTTCTCAAAAGAAGAAAACAGAAAATATCCTAATTTCTTTAAATCGTTAAACGTCTTGGTCCCTTAGTCAAAGTTTGTAAGGACAAAGTAAGCAGCAAATTCATTTAGTTTCACTTAGTACACTGCTTATATAATTTTTCTAACATTCTGATTTTTTCCCCCCTTGGTTAATTTTTCTATAGGTGCTAGCATCACAATTATTTAGTAAAATCAAAGAATATATCTGCTGTTTTTCCCCCATCCTACCTGCACAAGCCCATCAAAAAAGCCCAGTATTTTTATTTGCTGATATTTTTGCTTGCATAGCAGGATGGCTGCTGACTACAAAAAACAGAGCTGTTATTGCTTCTTAACAACATATATTAATAAAACACAAGAGTACGCATATTGCACATACATGCCAAAACGCAACAAGTCAGCCTGAAAATCAAAATTAACAAGATACAAGTGCACAAGACCATGCAAAAAGCTACGCAAACACTAAGGTTACATTAACCAAGCAACCAAATCAACAATGTGCAATTAGTTTTTACAATCTCAGTAGCATTAACAACACTTCTGAGTGAAGCACAGTTATGCACACACAGGCACATACCTGTTTGCATATTTACTGCAAAATAAAGGCATAGTACAACATCCAGACAATTCACCCACTCACGGTGTGGGTCTAGCAATTTTTTTTTTTTTTAAGAATGGTGAATCTCTGCTGGAAAATATTGGGAAACAGCACCTAACTGCAAACAACAACACAGCTGAAATGGTTGGAATACCAAAAGCTATGGTGATTTATAAGTTTCAGGTTTTGTTTAACATTTAATACAAAATAGCATCTTTTTTTAAAAAAATGATTTATATGCTGCCCTTCTCTGGAGACTCAGGGCGGCTTACAATGCGTTAAGCAATAGCCTTCATACTTTTGTATATTTATACAAAGTCAGCTTATTGCCCCCACAAACTGGGTCCTCATTTTACCGACCTTAGAAAGGATGGAAGGCTGAGTCAACCTTGAGCCTGGTGAGATTTGAACTTACAGTAATTGCAGACAGCTGGTGTTAATCACAATGCTTTTAGTCTGCTGAGCCACCAGGTCCTTTTTGTTTTGTCACTCTTCTTAATTCTTACAATGTACATTTGTTGAGTACTTGGAGCACTTAAAATACTTTGCATCCAAAAATCTTTATAATTTGTATCATTTAATTCCCATGTGTGACAATTTCATATTAATTCCTTTAAAATTAACATTTTCTTACTGATATGTTAGTCAACCCAGATGAAATCTCCAGATGAGCTTGAGACTTATACCTATTATAGAAAAAGCTTACAATTTATAAAAAGCAAAAAAGCAAAATGCAATGGAATGTCTATATAAAATTCAGAGGATGTCTTGACTATTTTAAGCAATAGTGAACCTATCAAACATAATTTGATGAAGCAAGTAGACTTTTTTAATAAATTACACCATAACAAGACAGGATCTGCTTTCTTTTACTAGATCTCATGGCACTATGGGATGTGAGGGAACCAGAAGTGGTATTCAGCCGACCAGTTCTGGAGAACTGGTAGCAGAAATTTTGAGTAGTTCGGAGAACCGGTAAATACCACCTCTGACTGGCCCCACCCCCATCTGTTCTCTGTCTCCTGAGTCCCAACTGATCGGGAGGAAATGGGATTTTGTATTAACCTTCCCCTGGAGTGGGGAGGGAATGGAGATTTTACAGTATCCTTCCCCTGCCATGTCCACCAAGCCACGCCCACCGAGCCATACCACGCCCACCAAGCCATGCCCACAGAACCGGTAGTAAAAAAATTTGAATCCCACCACTAGAGGTAACCTATGGCTATCAAGGATTTGGAGAGCCACAGGTCTCTCAATGTTATGCTATGGTATGACAGCTAATTTATACTATTGTCCTAATGACAAAAAAAAAAAAGATAAGCATTAAAGGAACATTCCAATCCGGAGACTGATTCCAAAGAAGGCATTTCCACCTTAATCAATCTTTCTTTAAATAGACTAAAATATCTCTCCTGTCCTACATCAGTGGCACCAACTAGACAGGGGGTATGCCTCCTGTGTTTAGTTTGTGGGCTCAGACAGCCATCAAAGGCTATCTTACACATATTCAGCTGAAAATTATAGTTACTTCATATGATCAGGAATTTTGTCCAATGGAGCTTTAGATATAAGCATGGAAGATACTTTACAATTACAATTAGTTTTTAGAATCTCTAGAAAGAAGGATTAATGGAGGAAGTCATAAATATTTCGTTTTGGAATTTAGAATCATTGTTCTCAAACTGCAATCTAGGGAATCCTGTAATTCTTCAGAAACCTACTTTAGAACATTTAACAATATGAAACCATGAATACTCATAAACTTTCCTTGTTTATTAACCTAGTAATATGCAATAAGTAGAGAAAACTACAGAAGACAAGAAAGTATGCCCATGACTATGTAGAAGGGTACTTCCTGTGCCGTTTTCAAAGACTTACTTCCAATCTCTACTCACTCCATCTTTTAGAAAAAGAGTAAAGGTATTTTATAGTTTGGCTTTTTAATTTAGCCTCTGAATTGCTTGAAATAAGATTTTAATTATGTTTCCTTATTTTATTACATTATTAGCCACCTTGAGCATTAGTGCTGAAGGGAAAAATAGGGTACAAATCTAATACATAGTAATAGTAATAATTCTATTATTGAAATGATCTTTCGGTTCTCTGAGAATTGAATCAACATAATCCACAGAACGAATAAAGAAAAAGAAAAAACAATGAAGAATACATTTAAAAACAATATAAACTTAATATAAATATAAGGATCTAACAAACATTCCAGAATGCGGCCGCACAGGTGGTTACGGGAGCTCCTCGTTACTCCCGTGTAACATCTCTCCTGCGCGAGCTGCACTGGTCACCGGTGGTCCACCGGATTCACTTCAAGGTGCTGGTATTGACCTATAAAGCCCTACATGGCTTAGGCCTGGGGTCCTGCCTGCTTCCCACCGTCCTGTCCACTCTCACAGAGCCGCTCTCCTCAGGATACCATCGACCAGGCAATGCCATCTGGCAACACCCAGGGGTAGGGCGTTCTCTGTGGGCGCCCCTACCCTTTGGAATGAACTACCCACCGAGCTCCGGATGGCCCCGAATGTCCGCTCCTTCAGTCGAGGCCTGAAGACTTGGCTATTCCAACGAATGGGCTGATGCTGATTCTTGGGTTTTATTATTTATTGATTTTAATTTGGTTTTAACGGGATTTTATTATTTTATCATTGTATGTTTTTAATCCTGTGTTCGCCACCCTGAGTCCTTCAGGAGAAGGGCGACATATAAATACTGTCAAATAAATAAATAAATAAATAAATAAATCCTAATAACTGAGAAAGAAGCCAGGTTTTTATGGCTAACCAGATTAGGTCTATCCAGATCTCCAGAAGGAGGTTGTTCCATAGGACAAGCATCATGACAAAGAAAGTATTTCCTGAGGCCAACAACATGGCAGGAGGCCATTCTTTTTTGTTAATTTGTGTTTAATGTTAAGAAACCAATATTAATTTGCAAAGTTCTCAAAAGTAATCATTACTAATGATTCGCATCGCGCCCGCGCATGCATGCTCACTTTGCTCGCGCATGCACAGAAACCTCTGTGCAATCGCAGATCACCTATGATGATATCCGGGTCAGTGGGCAGAGTCTCCCGCCAGTTTTACTACTGGTTCTTGCAAACCGGTCCGAACCGGGAGGCAACCCACCACTGAAAGTAACACTCTTAGTTTTAAAAATGTTGCCTAAAATTTCTCATTTGAAACTATGAGAGAATCTACACACAAAAACCATCTGATCCATTTCAGTTTTAAATATATTTTTTCTTTGTTAAAAGATAAACTACTTATTAATTAATAAAATTAAATGCATAATTTGAATTAAGATAACATCAGGAATCATATATAAGAAGTCTTTTTAAGATGATGAATTGCACACTAACTGTGTGTAATGTATTTTTTGTTGGTCGGTTGGCTTAGTTATGAATGGGTGCCATCTTCCATCTGCTGTCTTGCTAGCTTATTTCCATTACAGTTTCAGTATTTCATAGTTTTTAAGATGCCATTCTAGTTTTCTTGTTTCACTTATTTTGTTTTCACTATGGCATCCAGAGGTTATCCCTTTTGTGTTCCTCTCTATAGCCTTCTGTGACTGTTTACATGTTTATTCTGCAATTCTGTTCCATTTATCTTTGAAACATAAAATATAAACGTTAACATTGTATGTATATTTTCAATTGCATGTGAATATTCTAATTTCTTTATATAATTAGCTAGTCAGGTAATGTCATACCTCTGTTTTCAGATATCTCATAATCAATTAAAGAAATGTGGATTTTCACTTTATTTTCATTCCTCTTCAATGATAATTGTTAGAAACAATTACCTGACTTAGAAACTATTTTTACTCAGAATATTTTAATTATGAACATGGAAGTATAACATCAGATTTTTAAAACTGCATCTACAGTTTGAGTTTGAGTTCATTTAAAACTAAAATATCACACTAAGGACTGGATATTGAGAAAGAATCACTGAACCAAATTCTACCTTTAGCTATATTGCAATATGTGGGCTTACTATAATGTTTGTCTGAGAACAGTAGAAGCAAACCGGGTGACAGTTTTTATTAAACAAATGCTTGCCAGTTAACATCACAGAAAAGCTGTGATGTTACAGCTGATTCACAATTGTGTTAAGATTACAGTCTTGAATTTAAGCCTGCTTTATTTGACTCATTTTGACAAGGCTAATTCAGTTTAAATGAAAATATTTTCTCTTAACTGAATTATGCATAGAAATTAAAGAAAGATATTATGTTCACGAAAGAGTTGTCTATAGCATCATATTTTGCACTAATATAAAACCAGAAAAGAACAATTTTCCATATACAGTAAATCACAAATCAAGGTACAATATGAGGAATAAATAGCTCTTAATAGCTCACCCATCCCAATTCTCAACATTGCTACTGCTTAACACCACAGCAAATTGTCAAGATAACTAGTAGTGATTTAGAGTTCAAACTGAATAAAAGTATTGTAGACAAGCTCAATTCACTGCGCAGTTTTGTGAGTCCAAATACAGTAGATGCCTACTAAGTCTTTGGGATACAGAAAGCTAAGCTGAGTTTCAAGGTAGGAATAAATTGTTCAGTTAAACTGTTCATTGTTTATACAGTTCAAACTGTAGAATATGTGGCCCACATATAATGCATTGATGAAGAAGCATATGAATGGGATGGAGTCTAGGTCAGAATTCCCCAGTATTTGGACACCAGTAGTGTTGTGGGGAGGGAGTATTGTGGGAACCATCTAAAATTGGCTAATAGAGTATCTGTGATTTGGGTACAGACAGGACTATGCATCAATATACAGGAAGGGATAAGTGGGCAAGTGAATTCACAAAAGTCAGCATGTAAATAAGTGTTTTTCAACCTCAGCAACTTTAAGACGTGTGGACCTCAACTCCCAGAGTTCCCCAGCCAGCATACTCTAATTTAATGTAATTTAATTTAATTTAATTAATTCAATGTATATGCCACCCCTCTCTGAAGACTCAGGGCAGCTCACAATACATTTTAAAAAATCATTATATAAAAAAAAACATTTAAAAATTAAAAACATTAAAACATTAAAAACTCATTCATGCCATTCATGGCCAGATCTCGCCAGATCACAAGAGCGAGATCAACGGCCCCAGGCCTGCCAGAAAAGCCAGTTCTTCACCGCTTTTTGGAAGGCCAATAGGTGGAGATAGTCCGGACCTCAGGAGGTAATTGGTCCCAGAGAGCTGGGGCAGCCACAGAGAAGGCCCTCTCCCGTGGGCCCGCCAGCCAGCATTGTTTAGCTGACGGGACTCTAATATAAATGATACAAATAGGTGACACAAATTGTATAATTGTATAAGGTTGTATAGAGCTGTAACATTTACATAATTTCCACAATGATGTTATGATGCACGTAACGTTTCTATGGTTTGCACGAACCAGCCATGTACCAAATGCCTCATATCAGACATATCAAAACCAAAATTATAGCCAGCAACCTGAAAAGGATCCAGAAAAGTTACTTAACAAGAAACTTAAAACAAGGTAGAAAAGGAATTTGAGTCAAAGAATAGAATAGAATAGAATAGAATAGAATAGAATAGAATAGAATAGAATAGAATAGAATAGAATAGAATAGAATAGAATAGAATAGAATAGTTGGAAGGGACTTGGAGGACTTCAAGTCCAACCCCCTGCTTAGGCAGGAACCCTATACCATTTCAGACAAATGGTTGCCCAATCTCTTCTTTAAAATTTCCAGTGTTGGAGCATTCACAACTTCTGGAGGCAAGTTGCTCCACTGATTAATTGTTCTGTCAGGAAGTTTCTTCTTCGTTCCTGATAGTTAGAACAATTTATCAGTGGAACACCTTGTCTCCAGAAGTTGTGGATGCTCCAACAAAAATTGCCAAAGCAATTTTTTTCCAAGAGAGGGAAAAAAAAAGAAAGCTGCAGATGTTTGTACATATACATACACAAAAAGAAATATGACAGTGCCTCACATCTACCAATATGTAGTGGTCTTCCAGGTGTGCTTCAAGGTGTTGGTTATCACCTTTAAAGCACTCCATGGCATAGGACCTAGATATCTTCAAGACCGCCTGCTGCTACCGACGGCCTCTCATCGACTTGTGCGCTCCCATAGAGAGAGCTTCCTTGGGGTGCCATCAGCCAAACAATGTAGGCTGGTGACCCCCAGGGGGAGGGCCTTCTCTGTGGGAGCACTTACCCTCTGGAACCAGCTGCTCCCAGAGATAAGGAGAATCCAAGACCTCAGTGCCTTCCGCCGTGCCCTTAAAACTTTCTTTTTTCAGCAAGCCGGGCTGGCCTAACACTTTTTTTAAAATGTTTTTAATTGTTTTGTCATTGCTTTTAATTATGGGGCTATATATATATATATATATATATATATATATATATATATATATATATATATATATATATATATATATGTTTTCTCAGGTTTTCGCGGGTGTTTGTATGTAGGTCTTTGGTTATTCGGGTCTTCTCCCACGTAAAATTGGAAGTGTCTTGGCGACGTTTTGACGAAGTCTCATTCGTCATCTTCAGGCTGGTGTTCTCGGCTTCGTGCTTCCAGGAGCAATGTGAGATCGCAGCTGTCTCTTCCTTTTAACTGCTAGTGGGGGTGTGAGCTGATTGGGTGGGAACTTGGCTGTGTTCTGATTGGGTGGAGGTGTGTTCTGATTGGTTAGGGGCTCGGCTGTGCTCTGATTGGATGGGGGGTTGGTTGTGCTCTGATTGGCTGGGGGTGTGTTCTGTTTGGGTGGGGGCTTGGTTGTGCTCAGCTTAGTCTGAGTTGCAGGGGGATTTGAGCTGGTGAGCTGCGTTGTTGTTGTTTGGCTTCGTGTTTGTGGCCGTGCGAGCTCTTCATGGTGGGTGTCAGTCTGCTTCATGTATGGATTGGAGAGGTTTAAAGTGGCTAATGATGCAGCTGCAGTCTGGCTTCTGGTCCTTGGTCGTGGCTCATTATCAGTGTGGGTTTGAGTCTGTTTTCTGCGTGGATGTGTGGTGGTGACATCCTGTGTGGCTCTCGTGAGTGTGGGTCTGGTGTCATTCGTCGTGTTAGGGACCCGTTTGTCAATAAGGGCGGGTTTCCAAATGGCTGGTAGATTCCTCCTAGACCGAATCAACAAGGATCTCCTCACACTTCACCTCAAACTCAGCAACAAGATCCACCCCGCACTTTGGGACAAATCCAAACAACTTGCCGTCTGGAGAGCCGAAACACAGACCACCCTCAAGACAGACACACACACCAACAAATTCCGAAGACTACAAGAACGCCAGAAACAATCCCCTCCACCCTCACAGCCACACATGAAACAAACAGTACATAACATCTCAGATAGGATCCTCACCAAAGCCGAAACCAATGTCCTTTCCAAAGGATTCAACTTTGCAATCGCTCCCAAAAGCATCCCCACTGAAACCATTATATGCGGAGTTGAAACCAGCCTGACCAAAATCAACCCCGACGATGCAAACAGAATCAGACTCGAAATCACCAACATCCTCTGCACCAGCAAGCCACCCAAAAGTAACTTACCCAAAGAGGAACAGACAGCACTACTTAACCTGAAAGAAGACACCAGCATAATAATCCTACCAGCAGACAAGGGCAATGCCACGGTGGTTATGAACACATCTGACTACCAAACCAAATTAACCAACCTACTCCAAGACTCCATATACAAACCCCTAAACACAGACCCCACCACCTACCTGGAAAAAACCACCAGATCCAAAATAAAAGCCTCCCCCATCAGCGAAGAGATTCAGCAAAGAATCATACCCAGAGAGAAATCATCCAGATGCCCTAAGCTTTATGGTCTCCCCAAGATACACAAAGAAGGAACCCCACTTAGACCCATAGTCAGCTCCATAGGCTCACCTCTACAAAACCTAGCCAAATTTCTCGCCAAACAACTACAGCCCTATGCAGAATCCATCACCTCATACGTAAAAAACTCATTCCAGTTCATAGACATCATAAAGCAACAAAACTTACAGCCCAGTGACCTACTCGTGAGCTTTGATGTCATATCCCTCTTCACCCAAGTACCAATCAAAGAAGCCTTGACAGTTATCCAAAACAAATATAACCCCCCCAAGCACATCTTAGATCTGACCAACCACTGCCTATCCAACACATACTTCATCTATAATGGACAGAAATACAAACAAACAGAAGGAGCACCCATGGGATCACCCCTCTCACCGGTCATTGCCAACCTCTATATGGAATACTTTGAAACCCAAGTTCTAGAAAAATCTGATCATAAACCCAAACTCTGGCTCAGATATGTGGACGACACCTTCATAATCTGGCCACATGGGAAAGAAAAACTGGACAACTTCCTCACACACCTCAACAGCCTACACCCCAAAATACAGTTCACCATGGAAACAGAAGCGAACAACCAACTTCCCTTCCTGGATGTCTTAGTCTACAGAAAATCCAATGGCTCCCTAGGACACACTATCTACCAGAAGAAAACACACACAAACCGCTATCTGCACGCACTCTCACACCACCACCCTGCCCAAATCAACTCTGTAGCCAAGACACTCATTTCCAGAACAAAACGCTTAGCTGACGAACAACACCTAAAAACCGAACTACACACCCTCACTAACGTACTAACATCCAATGGATTCCAAAGAAATAAGATCACCAACCTAATCCAAAAAGAAACCCCCACTAAAATCCAAGACACAGAACAAGAAAACGGCAAAGCCCTCCTCCCATACATAAAAGGCACCACAGACAGAATAAGCAAAATCCTCCACAAACATAACATCAAGACAGCATTCTGCACAAACCGAAAAATATCCACCATCCTAAGGAACCCCAAAGACAAAATTGAGTTAGAAAATCAAGGAGTATATGAAATCCCATGCACCGCCTGCCCCACCACATACATCGGACAAACCAACAGACGAATAAGTGCACGCATAGAAGAACACAAGAACTCAGTCAGAAAAGAAGAAACAACTTCTTCCCTGGTCCAACACCTTAAAGCCACAGGACATGATATTGACTTTAAAAAGACCAGAACTATCGCCAAAACTGAACACTTTAACAACAGAATAATCAGAGAAGCCATCGAGATAGAAAAACGCCCACACAGCATGAACAAACGAGACGATACCTCCCGCCTACCAGCCATTTGGAAACCCGCCCTTATTGACAAACGGGTCCCTAACACGACGAATGACACCAGACCCACACTCACGAGAGCCACACAGGATGTCACCACCACACATCCACGCAGAAAACAGACTCAAACCCACACTGATAATGAGCCACGACCAAGGACCAGAAGCCAGACTGCAGCTGCATCATTAGCCACTTTAAACCTCTCCAATCCATACATGAAGCAGACTGACACCCACCATGAAGAGCTCGCACGGCCACAAACACGAAGCCAAACAACAACAACGCAGCTCACCAGCTCAAATCCCCCTGCAACTCAGACTAAGCTGAGCACAACCAAGCCCCCACCCAAACAGAACACACCCCCAGCCAATCAGAGCACAACCAACCCCCCATCCAATCAGAGCACAGCCGAGCCCCTAACCAATCAGAACACACCTCCACCCAATCAGAACACAGCCAAGTTCCCACCCAATCAGCTCACACCCCCACTAGCAGTTAAAAGGAAGAGACAGCTGCGATCTCACATTGCTCCTGGAAGCACGAAGCCGAGAACACCAGCCTGAAGATGACGAATGAGACTTCGTCGAAACGTCGCCAAGACACTTCCAATTTTACGTGGGAGAAGACCCGAATAACCAAAGACCTACATATATATATATATATATATATATATTAATGTTTGTAGTTTATGTTTTTACTTTGGCTGTATACCGCCCTGAGTCCTCAGGGAGAAGGGCGGCATATAAATTTGATATAAAATAAAAATAAAAAAATGTATATACACTAAACAAAAGAGATAATATACTTAAACAAACAGATAAACTAACTCCCATTGCACCAAAACAAGTACAGGATGGTCCTCCCACAACCTGCTAACCAGCTAAAGATTCTCTCCAAATTCCTAAACTCCCAACCTTTGCAAGCCAATCAATCTTTGCTTTTCTTTCTTGCATTCCTTTCAAAAAAGCTGGTCCTGCTTCAGAATGGATTTGTGGACAGTCTATTTTTTCCAGGAGACTACACATGGAGTCCAGAAGCAGTTTAGAACCAAGAGTGACTTCGGTCTGATGCACATGGCATTTCTTTTCTTTTCTTTTCTTTTTGTTTAATAAACAACAGAAAGGCAAGGAGCCTGTCTGATGCCAAAGGGGTTTCACCAACTTACTTTCTATGAAAATTTCACCTTTAGATTATCCCATTGCATTTACTGTCAATAGTGCCTATGAACATAGCATTTCAATAAGATGAGTATCAAATAAGAGAAAATTTGTAGGAAGACAAAGCAATGGTAAATTGTGAAGCGTGTAGCTTATATGATAATGTAAGGATCCTTCCAATTATGTTGTTGCTATATATATTTTAATTGCCTGCAGTTCTAGATAGAGAACTATTTCTTTTCAACCCTTTGGCAAATTTTGCAATAAACCAACAATGCAGCCTCCTCCAAACAATTCTCTTCCAGATGACTGAAGTACAGGTCTCCTCCTTTCCAGCCAAAATAAGTGATATTTTCAGAAATCTCAAAGCTGTTACTTCAAACCAGGTAACATGAAATGCTGCAATGCCTTGGGATCTTTCACTCCACAGGTATACATTCAACATTCTGCTACCAAGTACTTGGAATTCTTCCTCAGACAACCTTATCCAATATAGGCTACTTGTGTTCATATGATTTGAATATAAATTACTGGGAAAAAGAAAAACTTTTATACTTCCCACATAAAAGCTTAGGTTTATTAATTAAAGGCCCTATTGCCTTTCTCTTCTTTGTATAAACATCCTATTTCCCTTATTTATTTATTTTTGGTAGCAGCCAATGGTTTTGCAATTGAGTGCCATCATGTGCAATGGGGTAAGTCCTTCCTTATTGACCCATGCTACATATTTATTTGCATTGTCTCCCTGGTTCAACAAGTCTGCATTGATGGCACCTGTTAAAGCTGCCTCAGCTAAGCTGTTCCGCATTTGTCTAGCTGGATTTGGGTTTCCTGGATCCCTGACTGAATACAAAGTGAGCAGAAAAAACACTGTTTGGCAACAAGCACAGTAGGGAATATGCTCTCTGTTGGTATACAAATGCGTGAATGTATTCCTCATAACATTTCTAAGGGAGCGTGCTGCTTGAGTCTCGTTGCTGTTGAGATCAAAATGATCTCCTTTGTTGTCAGTTGTTTAACAGCAGCTGTTTAATGTAACTTCAAATGATCTGCTTGAATGAAGTTGTCATTTTTGCATCCATCCTTAACGTGGTTGGAAAAGCAAAAGCTCAGCCACACTATAGTATTTTTCTATTGTTCTCTCAAAAGTTTTATACTCTACATTTCAAATATCCCAGCAAAATAATAGCAAGCAAACAGAAATGTTAAAACAATGGGGTTTTTAAAAAATGTTTTTCTTCTGAAAGCATAGTGTAGATGATTTTCGGTTCGTCTCTAAAAATAAACATGACAGAAATTACAAGTGTTACAGCAACGTTTTCTTAATACATGTTGTCTTAAATTTATTTCTGCCTTTCTTTAATACAACACAGGTTCACTGAATTTTTATTATTTTTTTTCAGTACAGGAGAATTTAGCAAGGTTTCTGATTTGGCTGGATAATGAACCAATAGCATATTGTAATACCTGATCTTGAAAAATATTTGCAATCCTCTAATGAACAATAGAGGGCACTAATGCCTCTAATCTGGAAAAAAAACCTTGCAGATCATAGGAAAGAAATAAGAAAACATCATATGGCTCATAAAATTTATTTGCCAAATATGTGTCTGTGCATATGAATGTACATGCATGAATTTCATTTTTTCTGATGTCATTAAAAATTTTCCTTGTTCTCTGAATGTTTATCTTTCTTAGAGAAACAAGAGGATTATTGCTTGCATCATCCCAACATTTAAAAAAGTATTTTATACTATCTTTTTTACTCAATATGCTCAAAAAGTAATCAGAATATTATCTCAAACATTCTTAGCCAATATCTGCAGCTCTTATTGCAAAGTTGGTGTTGTTTAATACAAAACACAGTAGGTGCTTTTCACAAATATGTAGCATAAAGGCTCTTCAGAACAGGTGTGTGTTGTCCTTTTTTCATGGTGCCACTTGCTTAAAAAAAAACTGTCAAACACCAGCAAATAAAGCTGGTCTAGAAAAGTGATGCCTGTAGACCAGAGGGAATAGTTTAACATAATGCTGTTTGAGACTGATGCAAAATAATAAACACTATTGTATACCCTTCCTATTATTAGTATTCCTTGGGGAAAATGTATATGAAAAATCAAGGTAAGCATTGCAAGAAAAAAAGTGTTACAAAAATTTAGATATTCCTGATCATCAAATAGTTGTATTCAATTTGCTTTGTAAAGCACCTAAAGGTCCATATTATAGACGTGAAGCAACATTAATTTTTCACAGTTACTAAAGTATTCTGCTCTTGAATAGCAACTCAAGATACCTTGGGCACAATTTTGACATCAACATGATCCATTAATTTTGGGGGGCCTTGCTGCTTCCTGTAAAATCAGTATTTAAATCAATTTGCAACTTTAGTTTCATCACAGTGCTAAAAGTGTGTGTTGTCTTTTTTTCATGGTCCTAATCCATAGGTACCAAAATCAATGTGTTGTTTTATTAACTTAAACAGTTTCAAAAAAAAAAAAACTTCTATATTTTTCTTTTTTTATGACAACATGCAGTAGGTTGGTTTCTGGTTGTGTTTGTAGCTTTCTTATGAAAATTGTGTTTACAAGTCTTTAAAAATAAATTGTTGAATAAACAAGATGAAAATACGCACCCTGTGGATTTTTGTTTTACTGAATTAAAGCAGTGATGGTGGTCAAGGGCATACTAATACATTCTAACACTATATGTTATTAATAACTGTACCATATTACATATCTTATATGATAATTTTTGTGTTTTCTTCAATATGCCCTTTTTGACTATATATTTTTTTGAGAAGTAATCTAAGACAGGAACATAGGTTGGCTCTTTGTGTTTGACCAATGAAGTCTACAATAGCTGACTAGTTACGGAGTTCGAGCCTTTGGATTGGCTTTAGGATATTGTATTGGTTAGACAATGTGGGAAGCATAATTTCAACACATTTGGATGGCTCCAGATTGGGAAATAATGTTTTAATTTATAGCTCTATTTGATTCTTATAAATGACAATCAGTTATGCATGTTTTATAAATATAATTGTTGCAATGAGTAGTGTAGCTGGGACTGCCCTGGGAGATCAACCATAAGCTTCAATAGGTCCAAAATGCAGCAGTGCAGGCAACTATGGATGTACCTGACAATGCCCATGTTGCATTTGCACTGGTTCCTAATTTGCTTTGGAGCGCAGCTCAAGATGCTGGTTATTATCTACATAGCCTTACATAGCATTGAATCAGGGTATGTGAAGGACCACCTTACTCCCATAATTTCCACCCTTTCCATTAGATTAAGGAGAAGGGGCATGTATATGAAGCGTCTCAGTCATCCAAGTCATGGTTGTTTCAAAAGTTTCAAAAGGCAACTGGACTTTGAAGAAGAACTGAAGAAGCTTCTTGGATGAGAAGCAAAACATCTTCCTCAAGGAAAAAGCAAAGTCCAGTTGCCTTTTGAAAAAGCACATTTGAGAAGAGGGGCATGCTTTGGGATCCATCCATCATCTAACAGGACATAGGAAATGTACCTTTCCATAGATAAGCATGCTTTCTAGAACAGGGGTCACCAACTTTTCGGACCTCAGAGACCACTAAATTCATAATTTTAAATCCCTCTAATATGATCTGCCTAATGATCGGCTGGGTGGGCATGGCTAGGTGGTCATGTAACTGGGTGGGTGTGGCCAATTCAATGTCACTCACATTGAGGGATGCCTCGCCAGCCTCTACTAGTTCCTCCCCCCAGCCCAGGCTCCTTAGGGCCCCAACAGGAAGTAGTTGTCGGAGCTAAACAGCCACCATGAGAAAGAGTTGGGAAAACAGCTGGCTCAGTTCAAATTGGATCTGACTGAAAAGGAGACTCAACAGAAGCACCTCACTGAGGACTACGAGCATAGGCTTTCCAAGCAGAGGGAAGACCTGTGGGACTACAAGGCCAGGTACAGGTGCCTGGAGGCTCAGTGGGCTGAGATGGTCAGCCAGTTCCAGGCAATGAGGCAGTCCCACTGGAACAAGGTCCTCCAGCTCCTTGCCACCAGTGGCTCTTCCCTCCAGCCTTCACCCAAAGCCCCACACCAGGAGGCTGAAGCAGACCCCAAAATGGAATTTCTGCCCCCCTCTGACCTGCACAAAAAGACCCTGAAGGGGAAACTCTCTGCAGCAACACAAACATTCATTGCACATATCGGCCCAGGGGCCTTAGTTTGAGGACCCCTGATTTAGTGCACTATAAAAAAATGAAAATAATTTTTTTGTGGACCACCAACATTTTCTCATGGACCACCAGTGGTCCATGGACCACCAGTTGGTGACCGCTGTTCTACAACACCATACCACCTTAAGTTAGGTTGGCCCTGACTCTGTTCATCTTTCAGAAAGCTTTAAAGATATGAATGCTTTTCTGGGCCTGAAGGTCAAGGAGATAATTAAGTCCCCACTGTGTGTAGTGCCTTTGACAGCCACTTTGTGTTTTAGTTATGTGTCAACCATATTTTTATTTTTATTTTAACCTTCACTAGCAGTAGTTATATTTGTGAGATAGGCAGCCATATAACTTGATTTAAATAAATAAAAAATGCTCAGACAAATACCACAAATAATAAAGAGACACAGTATATTAATACTAAGGCCAGTCTTGACCAACAAGTACAGATGGTTGGTTCAAATAATGAGCATCTCTGAAATAAACAAAAACAAATTAAATAAATTTAGTTTGGAAATCCGACATACAATTATAACTTCCATGAAACTGTAAAGCACATAAATATTGACACTTGGGTCTATGAACTGTCTATTTAATAAAACTATGCAACAATTTAATAAAACACCAGGCCTCTACCATGAATATTTATTTCTGATTTTATCATAATTATATACTACCAAAATAATCAGACTCTGGATGATGCATGAAACTAATAGAACCCTGACTAATCCACTAACTCACATTAAACCATAGACTAGATGGTCCCCCAGAACTTTTAATTAAGAGCCAAAGACCTACTGACAAACAATGGGATTGAGTATCTTCTGAAAGGAAAACAAGCCCAGAACAGCAAAGGTTAAGTATACTTCTGGGAGAAGTGTCTTCCCCAAATACAGCCAGATTATAAAAAGCCAGTTGTCATGCTTATGCAGGGTACTGGCACTGCTTTTAAAGACAATGATTCTACATGAATAGAATTCAGTTACGTATTGGAGTTCATTGCTTATTAAATGAATTATTTACAAAATGGAATAAAGCATTACTTCCTAAATAGTAATTTAAAATTAATATAGTAACTTTAATTAGTTTGAATATGTTTGGTCTTCTATTACTTGAGCCATCCTTCTCTCTTAATGCCTCTTCTCTCATATTAGATTTTCCTAAATTCTTCCCTATCAAATCCCTCATAAACAGAAATAATGCTGTACCATAGGCATCCAGAAAGGCCAAAGGGGAAACAAACAATGAGCCTGCCTGATGACATCATTTTGCAAATACCATCATCTACCTACTTGCAAAGACATTGACATGCAAGCACACAATGTTGGCATTTATTATCTCCATTGTTTGCTTTAGACACTACTGGATTGCCTTCAGGGGCTTTTACCTTGGAGGGTAATTCTGTTTGTTTGTTTGTACCTTTGAGTTTCCAAGTCTCTATTGAAACTTTGATCTGAAGAAACCTTCTGTCCATGGCAGACATGACTATAACTTCTATTAGAATAGAATAGAATAGAATTCTTTATTGGCCAAGTGTGATTGGACGCACAAGGAATTTGTCTCGGTGCATACGCTCTCAGTGTACATAAAAGAAAAGATACATTCATCAAGAATCATAAGGTACAACACTTAATACCAAGCTAATACCAAGATTATTGGTTCATTAGTGGAAAAGAAACAGCTTGGCTGACAGACTACAAATATCAGAGACTTATTCCCTTTTTCTATGGTCATCCTCCCCTCCCTGTTCTACATCTAATATTGTATCTTTTGTTTATTCTAATAATTTACTTCTTTCTAATATTACCGTATACTGTATAGGACAAAGTGGGAAATTGACTTGAAACGAGGATCACATGTTGTTTTTTGTTATTCCATTCTTTATGGGTTTTTTTTTTATACTAAACTTAATGCACACTTTAACTTTTTCATTAGAATTCTTCATACAAACCAACTTTTTAAAAAGTAGTGGTTGGACTCATGATATAAATTACTTTAATATTTACACATATGTATCCTTTGGAAGAATCTTTTTAAAAGACTGGAAATACCCACTTAAATTGATTGGTGCAACAAAGCTAAAATTCTGTAAATAACATTTCCATTTCAAAAGGTTCCAGTGGATTTTAGGAAGCTGCCAGGCTGAACAAGAATAATCAATTTAGGAAATGTTTAAGTAGATGCTAACAGCTGTTAATTGTTTATATATTACAAGAAATCAAAACCACATATAGAAGCTGCTATAAAATATGAAATTCAGTATCTTCACTTTATAGTTTGAACAGTAAGATTAATTTTTGGCTTGAGAAATCTTTTTGCATCCTCAGAAAAACTAGGTATAGGTTTTCAAAATTAATGTATACAATATATGAAACAAAAATAACTGTGTGCAATTATTTTCATTAGCCCAACTAGCAAAACTAGTGAAACTATAGTTATTATACTGGCATAACAATTTTCACGAAAAATGTTTGAAAGTCATCCTTGGTATTGTCGACATATTTAGTCCCAAGGCATGTCAAGCATATAGGATAAAGAAGTGTTGAAGAATATTGCAATTAAGAAGCATGAAAAATAAAGTTTAAAATGGATTTCTAACCTACATGTGTGTGGTAATGCTAGATAGAAATAAGTTGTTGTTTCTTATTATTATCATTAACAGGGGGCTACCACTAATATATTTGTGTAGTAAGATATGAAAAGATAAGGCAGAGGATGCAAAATTGCTTCACCAGAACTACTTTCAATCATTAGCGGAGTAATTAAACATGAATCCAGAGTTGATGGAAAGTTAAATTTTGAAGGAATGTCTTGAGAAAAAATGGAGAAGCTGCTGCTTTCATAAGGCCAACATTTGCACAGCAGTATAAAATAATAGCTACAATAATAAAGGAATCACATAAAATTGAGGTTTCTTAAACTTGTCTATGCAACATAAATTTTTTTTCCTGGCCTTCAGCAGCTCAGCTATGTATGACTGCTCCTACTATTATTATTCTATATGTCATTTGGCTGTCTTGCCATTGTTGCTTGGAGGCCCTATGCAGGTCAGAAATTATACTGGTTTTCAGTGTTAGTCTTTTCCCTGAAGTCATAAGTGCGGTAAAAAAGTAATTTCATTACAAAACTGCAGGATACATAAAATCATAATTTTGAAGGACATACAGGATGACTCATCCATACAATCTGACCCTATTCCTCCTTTCCTCCCAAGGCATTGTCCACCATTTCTCCATGTGGATCAGCTGTCTACCTCCATCTCAATCACAGAATGACACAATGTTATTTTCTTTTCAACCCACAGATTTTAAAAAATAGTGCATTTAAAGTAACACAGAGACCAATCTTCCATAGTCACTCAGACGCCTTCATCATGATGGCATTAAAAATCAGTTCAATAAATTCACCTCAGATTGTATTAATTTTATCACAAGCAACTGATATATGTATATATAATTATAACATAAAATCTTGGGATACATAAAGATTATAATATTTGACTCAACTATATTGGAACCAGCTTCCAATGTAATTTAGTACCTTTCAGATAAAATTTCCAAGACTTACTGAATTCTCAAAGGGAGAAATACACAATCCCTGTACTGCATGATCTAAGATGTTGTTGATAACAGAAAAAAATCTTATGAATGGGCAGTAGTTTAGTCTACCTGAGGGCACAGAGCAACCAACTAATTAAATTGTCCTGTACTGACACTGCTCTCTCTTTATTTCTCATTTTTCCAACAAAATTTAACTAGTTCCCCAGAATGGGTCTAAACTGGCTAGATAACACCCCTGCTTCATAGTGGACTGGAACAATAGGAATATTCCTATTGGGAATATTCTTCTTTCAGTTGGTACATTTTACATATTTGAATATGGTTTATTTGTGCTTAAGTTTTCTTTCATAAAACAGAATTACAAGCCAAAAACAGTTCTATCTTGCAGTGATGTTGGAATATAGCCAATGATGAAATCATCAGACATACATATCCAGCTTTGTGTGTATTTGGTCTCAGTTCTTTCTTCTCTCATTAACTCTATCTCCATTATTGACCTACAGTAATTCATATTTTGTTCTCAACTTTCTCATTTTTTCAACTTGTACTCTCTGATATGCCTCAATATTCTAAGTATCTTCTCTAGTGAGCTAAACTTATTACAATCTTTGAAAGTCCATTCTGAAACCATTCTTTTTTGGCATTTAAATAATAAAATAATTATTGCAGTAGTTGGTTTAAAATATAGGACATATCTATCACCAGCAGGAAGAAAAAAGCATATATCATTGAGAATGTTTGACATTTTACCTCAGTTTTTGAAAGTGACACAATTCTTTCCATGCTCAATTGGGGAAGTACAGAATTTCTTAATCTGTAAACATTTTAAAGGCCTCTAGCATGGTGTGTGTGTGTGTGTGTGTGTGTGTGTGTGTGTGTGTGTGTTTATCCAGTCTTCAAAAAGTATAGTCTAATTGGGAAGAAGCAGTTCATTAGTAGCTTGGAGCAGTTAGGTGAATCAAGAGACACTATAAGCTGAGACTGTACCACTCAAAAGATCAAGAAGTAGAAAGTAGCACTGATCAAAGACAGCTTTTTTTCAGGACCCTGGACAGCACTCAGAGAAGAGTCTAGTGCTAACTTTTCTGAACTTGAATATCTTCTTAAGGATATACCTTTTGCTATACAATGAGTACCTTAAAAGAAATAAAATTATCTCCATCATTCTTTCCCCTCTGCACCGAAGGAGAAAAGGATTCTGCTACCTTGATTGATCTAGTCCGGGGTTGTCCCTTAGATCCTGACCTAGTGCATTGATGTTTGAAACTATTTTGCCATTTTATCCTAATTACTACCGAAGTGTGTGCTAAATCTTTACATCATCAGAGTGAAGTAAGGATGCTATCTGGCTTTATTGTCATTGTAGAAACTGAGGCAATATTTTCCAGAGCAACTACAGAGTCACCATCATTTGTTAAGTTGAAGATCTTTGAGTGAGCATTAAAAGATGTTTGGTTGGCTCTTCATATTATTGGACTAACTGTTGAACTGTACAAGAATTTGAGAAGAACAGAATGAAAACTATTCTACTTCTAATTCTTCAGTTATTCCCACTTGCCAGCTATGGCTGCTATAAGATAAAAATTCATTCACACATGATTAAACACAAAGAAAAGAAACTGGACACTGTGATAGAAATTATACCTATGTGGCAAATGTTCAAAAATAAAACTATTTTTTTTAAAATGGCCTGAACATTCTTGTATTTGGAGAATTTTATGAGATATTTCTTCATTTCCTAAGCTCTTTAAATATAAACATTAGTATATAAAGAATTCATTTTTGAAACAGTAATTTTTCTTTGTTTTGACAGGGAAAACATCATTTAGAGGAGTGTATGTGTACAAGTTAACAGTTATGTATACGATATCTGCTCTAGATTAGTCCTGCTTGAATGGCATCATAAATGGGTCCATTCCTCAGCAGTTGTCTACTTCAGATGGAAAATTGACAACCTCTACTTAGTATGTCTTTCATAGTACACAATGAAGTGTAAAACTGCTATGAAAAAGCCTGTGTTTCAAAACAAACCATCTCTGTAATAAGCACTTAAAATACTTTCATTAATATATTTATGTATATAAACAAAAACTTAATATCACCATAAAGAAGCTAAGATAGTGGTGGGAACAGGGACTATGTTTTATTAAGTTCTACAATGTATATAAAATGGCTTTGGCATGCCTGCTTAACAGTACAGAATTTTACTAACATGCGCACTTACACACATACGTTAAAGCTTAATCAAAATTCTAAATTAGTAAATATTGAATTTAACCACGTTTATATCTCAGGTATTAGCAAATACTTTTGGTCTATAGAGATACAGTCCTTCTAATCTTTATCTGAATTTGCAATTAAGACTTCAGAGCTAGAGATATCTGTACACAGTTCTATATGCAGCTCTGCTCTCTTATATTTAAACGAGTGGTCCCAAACCATATCAGCCTCCCAATGCATCAAAAAGTAAATGTCTGATGTCTAATTGAACTAAGAGATAACAGTCTTTTAAGCTACGCTATGAATGCCTAGTGCAGGATTCCTTTGCCCAGAAAAAAAAGAGACAGAGGATAAAAACATGCAGGAAATTGTATAGTTACAGAGTGTATTTGGCATTTATTTGCCCAATATTCAGTAACAATAAATGCATGGAAGGAAGCCTCCTACTCAATTCTACTAATTGTCACCTCCAGGAGGACATTGTAGGAGTTTCAATATGAGCACTTTAAAAAGTTTTCTTTTCCAATCTCTTGTAGGCTTATATCAGTTTATCACAATTGAACAATTGTGTTGAAAAAGCCTCGGTCTGTTTAATGTCATTAGTGATTGTTCTATAGAACAAACAGCCGCTCCAGCATTCTGCTGCTGTTAATCTTAAATCTAAACTTGGCGGCACTTGGAGAGAGTCTCAAACACCGTTTGTTCTAACCAACGCATGTCTTTTAATCTATTGCAAGTCAAGGCTCTTATCTTTTTGTGCTCAAGTCAGAGTAGTGCTTTCTTTCCCAAATACTAAACAAAACCCATTTAATGTATTTGAAGTCTTTTTTTTTTCACCTGAAAATCTTTCCACTTCATTTAGTTGGGCACCAGACTTCAGTATAATCTGTATAATTTACAGCCTTTTAATATATATTCTTTTGATTTTGGTAAAGTTAAATTTGCTGATGAACTATGGGGTTATTTTACAGAACTAGCTCAGTAGGAATAGTGGTTCTTAAGGAGCAACCTCCAGAAAGTTTACCTATTCATGTTTAAAAAAATCATTTACTCAACCCAAAACCTAGAGGTAAGGGCCAGTGCAGAAATAAGACTGCATATATTATAGTAAGACTAATACTATGGGCACCCTGATTTAAAATGTCATTTACATTCCTAATTCAAAAAAGTAAACATTTTCCACTCAAGATCTGGCTTTGTGTCTCCAAATAAATTCAAACTAACCTCATAGGCTTCCTGGAAAACCCATCATCCTACCCCATCATCCCAACATATATGCAGAAGTACCTATAAGAAACTGAATTATTTTCTCATGCTACCATACAATTAATCATTCCACAGTTTAGCCTTTAAAAGAAGAATCTCCTTTTCATCTTAGAAATTATTTTATGTGCGTATAAACATTAATTGGTTCGATATTTTTCTCAAGCCTATAGTTTACTAAAGGTTTTTACTTTAAGTGAGATCTTAGAAAATCATTTCTAACAGTTCCAATGTATGAAACTAAAACTAAAATACTCAGCTTGTGATATCAGTAGCTTGGCTGATTTATTTGAGGCAGCTGTCATCCATCCATCCATAAACATGTATTTCACCTACTACTACCTCAAATACTAATTCAGTAATGAATACATCTTTAATGTAAGTGTAAACTTTGGGAAATCACAATATAGAAATAACATCATATTCCACTCCACAAAGATTATAAAAACTTAGTGTACACTATAATTTATATGTCAGGATACATTTACTAGTTAGCCTTGCTCTTTCAGACCAACAGTGGATTGGGAGAGATGTATCTAGGGGAAGCCTCCTGGATGCACAATTTATGATGCAATCCTGTCCCAAAATTCTAATTAGTGTAATAAATATCAAGCATTTCCACAACATTCACAATCATTTTATAGGAACAGTTCTTCCACATCTGAAGCAGTTTATTTACAGCCATATATGTATTGCATATCTTCTCAGTTTATAACTAGTTATCAAATTCTAACAGGCATTTCTGTTTGAGATCATACATTTGTAGAGTCTTGGCCATGAAGCCATAATAGCATGTGAAATGGAACCAAGTCTTTATATGGTAATTTGCTAAAGAGCACATATGGTAATCGGAATAATCTAACCTTAAAGTTTTTTAATATTGAATTTGCATGCATTTTTAAGAACAATATATCAGTATAGTATGAATCAGGGGTGAAATGCTCCCTGTTTGGACCGGATTGCCTGATCCGGTAGCGATGGAGGCGGTTGGTTCAGAGAACCGGTAGCAAAAATCCCTGCCCCACCCCCATGCCCAGCTGAACTGCACAATCATCAGAGGCTTTTTTTTTTTTACTTTTAAAAGCATTTTTTCTACAATCTCTTCGGCCAAAAAAATGCTTTTAAAAGTAAAAAAAAAAAAAAGCCTCTGATGATCGCACGGCTAAGCTGGGATCGTCAAAGGCTTTTAAAAGAAAAAAAAACCCTTTTTTTCTTTTAAATGCCTCTAATGATCCAAGCTGAGTTGCCTGATTGGCAGAGACTTTTTAAAAAACTCAACTTGGATCGTCAGAGGCATTTAAAAGAAAAAAAAACCCTTTTTTTCTTTTAAATGCCTCTGACAATCCAAGCTGAGTTGCCTGATCGGCAGAGGCTTTTTAAAAAACTCAGCTTGGATCATCAGAGGCGTTTAAAAGAAAAAAACCCTTTTTTTCTTTTAAATGCCTCTGATGATCCCAGCTGAGTTGCCTAATCGGCAGAGGCTTTTTTAAAAAGCTTCTGCCGATCAGGCAACTCAGCTGGGATCATCAGAGCCTTTTGAAAGCATTTTTTTACAACCTCTTTGCTGAAGAGGTTGTAGAAAAAATGGTTTTAAAAGTTAAAAAAAATTGGCCATGCCCACCCAGTCACATTACCCCCACCCCCACCAAGGCACACCCACAGAACCGTTAGTAACAAATTTGAGATTTCACCACTGGTATGAATATATGTATAAAAAAGCCGGAGTATTTGTATGCAAGAACCATTAACAGAAGAAACAAACAAACAAAAAACAACAACAATAAATGATATCTCTGCTTGGGAAAGATGGGAGTGAAAAAGACAGAGACTCAAAGTGATTACAGCTTGATCATGTCTAGTTTAAAAGGGGAAAGAGAGAAACTCTGGCAGGCTTTCGTGATTCTGTTTTTATGTGCTATACTAATGTAGAGTTTCAGTAGTCCTTGCAACGTCTGTTTCCTAATCTGGCCTACCTCAAAGGCTGATGATAAGGTTCCACAATTTAATCTGGAGCTTCTAGCAACTGTTAGTGATGTATGTTCTTCCTCCATTTAGGGAACTATTCAGCACACACCTCTGGCTTCTGTTATCCCCGACACCTGGATGAAGCTATCTATCTGGACCCATGCCAGTCGGGCTTCAGGCAGGGGCACAGCACAGAAACGGCATTGGTCGCGTTGGTGGATGATCTCTGGAGGGCTCGGGACAGGGGTTGTTCCTCTGTCCTAGTCCTATTAGATCTCTCAGCGGCTTTTGATACCATGCTGCGGCAGTTGAGGGGGTTAGGAATAGGGGGCACTGTTTTGCGGTGGTTCTCCTCCTTCCTCTCCGACCGCTCGCAGTTTGTGTTGGCAGGGGGACAGAGGTCGACCTCGAGGCATCTCGCATGGGGAGTGCCGCAAGGGTCGGTCCTCTCGCCCCTCCTGTTCAACATTTATGTGAAGCCGCTGGGTGAGATCATCCGTGGTTTTGGGGTGAAGTGTCACCTGTACGCTGATGACACTCAGCTGTACATCTCCACCCCAGACCACCCCAACGATGCCCTTGATGTGATGTCTTGCTGCCTGGAGGCCGTGCGGGTCTGGATGGGGAGGAACAGGCTCAGACTCAACCCTTCCAAGACCGAGTGGTTGTGGCTCCCGGCGTCCCGATATAGTCAGCAGGTGCCATCGCTGACTATTGGGGGTGAATCTTTGCCCCCCACAGAGAGGGCTCGCAATCTGGGTGTCCTCCTGGACACACAGCTGTCTTTAGAAGAACATATGACGGCCGTGGCCAGGGGGGCCTTTTATCAGGTCCGCCTGATTCGCCAGTTGCAGCCCTTTCTGGATCGGAACGCCCTGCGCACAGTCACTCACGCCCTTGTCACCTCCCGGTTGGACTATTGCAATGCTCTCTACATGGGGCTCCCCTTGAAGAGCACTCGGAGGCTCCAACTGGTCCAGAATGCGGCCGCGCAGGTGGTTATGGGTGCAACCCGTTGCGCCCACGTGACACCCCTCCTGCGCGAGCTGCACTGGCTCCCAGTGGTCTTCTGGGTGCGATTCAAGGTGTTGGTCACCACCTTTAAAGCGCTCCATGGCATAGGACCCGGGTACCTTCGAGACCATCTTCTGCCACCAATAGCCTCCCACAGGCCAGTCCGCTCCCACAGAGAGGGTCTCCTCAGGGTGCCATCGGCCAAGTCATGTCGGCTGGCGACACCCAGGGGGAGGGCCTTCTCTGTGGGAGCCCCAGCCCTGTGGAATGAACTGCCCCCGGAAATTCGTAAGATTTCTGACCTCTGGGTATTTCGCTGCGCACTCAAGACCCTATTGTTCCGCCAGGCTGGGTTAGCAACATAATTTTTAATTGGATGTTTTAAATTTTTGGGGTTTTAAATTAAGCCAAATTATTTAATATTTTTAATTATTTTAATTCGATGTCTATTCTGTTTTTAAATAGGCTGTACACCGCCCTGAGTCCTTCGGGAGAAGGGCGGTATAGAAATAAAATTATTATTATTATTATTATTATTATTATTATTATTATTATTATTATTATTATTATTAAAACAGGAAGACCTTCAGTCAGAATAACTTCCAGTAGCCAAAGTTTTTTCATATTTCTGTTCTCTTTACGTATTATTTTCCATTTCATTATCAAAATTATAGCAGCAGGAATATAATACTGTTAGAAATAAAATATATGAGAATTCCTCAAACTGGGAACATATCCTGAAAAAATACTGTTGCCCAACCTGTTACCCTCAGATGTGGTAAAATTCAACTCCAATAATTCTAGGTTAATCCAGTCATTCACTCTGTTCTCAGGGGATTACTGTATAGAATTGAAATTCAGCGTATCTGGAGGGCAATAGATTGGTAAACTATTTCATAAAAAGGTTGAACGTGTTCAATCTGATCGGCTTCTGTTCAAAAACGTACTGTACAATAATTTGACCCTGACAAGTATTTCAAAGGCATAAATCTTTATTAGTCTGAAGCAAAAACAAGTCCCTTTGCCTAAGATTTCTGATATGCTAACCATAATCTAATCACATGTAATGTCCAATTATTGCTTTGTTAAAATAATGTGATAACAAATATTCCAAGAAAGCTGACACTAAGCCTCTATAACAAAGAACACTGTATGGACTGTTCATTTACAGTGTATTTAAAATAATGTAAAATATAGAACTGGCTTGATTTGGACCAGCTATTATAAAATTCAAAATGTGAAATGAATAATGTTTAAAACATTGTTGCCATAAGAGAATATTTTATAGGCACAAACTTAATTATGTCCAATTTACAGTAACCTATGAATTCAATTGTTTTGAAAGCTAAATATCTAACACTGCTTGTTTATAGAGTTGCATAATAGCAACTTCCCATCAAAAAGCACTCACAAAGGCAAAATCAACTGGTTAAACAGTTTGCAGATCAGTTGAAATCCACTGTGGTATCTATTATAATAGCAATATTAAACTATAAAAAATGGACTCCTTATTTCAATTATTTTCTGGAGTAATTCTCAAGGGCATGGTTATTGTCACTGTAGCTTAAGGTAAAGGTTGATCTAGTTTAAGATAAAGGTGGAAATTTTCAAATTCATAAATATGAATACATAAAAACAATCCAAGGTAGTCTAAATTTGATTTGGGGAGGCTAATACTACTTTCATGAGCTTTTAAGCCTAAGAATTATGCACTATTTTGTGCTGATAGCATAGGTTCAAGTCTAATTTTGTAACATAATTCCAAATAATAGTGATATATAAAGCAGAGACGAAAACATACTTAGATAAATTGATGTCAGGAATCAATGTAATTGAGATGAAGCTGACAAGGTTCTTGGAAGGCAGAAAGAGCTATATATCCACTTAGAACTCTGTAACAGTAATTTTGAGAGGCTTACATTCTTTTTTAGGTTTCTGTACCACCAATCTCAAATATTCTGCATATATGCAGTTGTTTGATCTCTACTTCATTTTCCAAGAACAGAATATCCTGTTCTCTCCATAAAATCAGCAAAGAGATGATGATATAATACAATGAGGAAGATTTTAATTTATATTCCACCTTCTTGTCTATGCAAGATAGTGGAATATAAATTCCAGAAGGCAGCCAAAGAAAAGGGGTTAAGAAAGAAAGACAGACAGACAGACTAAATATATGTATAAATGGATATTACCCTGGATATTTAAGGTAATTTAAGAACTAATCTGTATCAAATAAAAGCCTTTATACTTAGACACACTGAAGGTCATATGCATTTATGTTCACATCTATAGATCTTGAACATTATTACATTTTCTGCAAAGAAAAATCTGCATAGTTTATGTGAAAGGTTAAGAAAACAAAATTTTGCTTTAAAACTTGCCACTTTGGACCTTAGCTACTAAAAAGAAGTGGTCTTTTGGTGAAAATAGACTCATTTGTTCCTCCCAAAAAAGCAAACTGATCTAGACTGAAGTGTGCAATGAATTCCAAGAACCCAAAGACAATTTTGGCTTGTAGTTCTCCATAAATTTTCCCTTTCAATGGTACACAAAATATTACATGAAACTTAAAATCAATGTTATACTTTCTACTGATAAAGTTTCCCTTGTCTTGTTTTTAGCAAGTCTCCTGCTCACACCAGTCATGGTAATTTCCTGACCCTCAAGAGAGGGTTTTGGGAGGAGCTGATGTAGATAGGTTTGCCAGAGGATGAAGAGGCTGGAATGTCACCTTCTATCTTCTGGCACATCTACAGATCAAAGCCATTATAAATCTAAATATAACTACTACATCATCATTATTATAACCTGCTGTTTCATTGCCAAAGAGGTCAAAAATTCCTGGGGCATTCCTAAATTAACACTTCAGTAACTTTTTATCAGCATTAATGAACTAGAAGAAAAAGTGATGAAAGACAGAGAAGACAGAACAGGTGAATGTAAAACAGGGGTGAAATGTAAAATGTGTTATTACCGGTTCTGTGGGCGTGGCTTGGTGGTGGGGTAATGTGACTGGGTGGGCGTGGCCAACTTTTTTTTAAAAGAAAAAACTTTTCAAAGCATTTTTTCCAATGCTTTGAAAAGCCTCCGGCGATCAGGCAACTCAGCTGGGGTCGTCAGAGACTTTTCAAAGCATTTTTTTTAACCACCTCTTCGGCCAAGAGGTTGCAGAAAAAAATGCTTTGAAAAGCCTCTGAGGATCCCAGCTGAGCCACGCGATCATCAGAGGCTTTTTTTTTTTACTTTTAAAAGCATTTTTTCATTGGAAGAGATGGTAGAAAAAATGCTTTTAAAAGTAAAAAAAAAAAAGATGATCGTGCAACTCAACTGAGCATGGTGGGGGGACGCAGGGATTTTTGCTACCAGTTCTCTGAACCACCCGCCGCCATCGCTACTGATTGGGCAATCCGGTCCGAACCGGGAGCATTTCACCCCTGATGTAAAAGAAGTAATAACTAATTTCTTCTCAGTACAAACAAATTGTCCCAACTAGCAAAATCCACAATGCCTCTGAAATTGGGATAGACCTAATTCATTTCAAATGTTTTACTAAGCCTTGAGAATTTGCTCTTTAATCTGAAATAATGAAATTTGAAAAGGAAGAGATTTAGATAGGGTTAATCTGGCAAGTTTCTTGGTATATGCAAATAAAGAATTCTGGCTGGATTATTTCATATTGTTCTTGGACTAAGTGTGACATCAACCAATCTCTTCTTCTTCCCAAATTCCAGCTCTAGACTTGCTGTCTCACCTCTACCCCAGAGTATGCTCCCTCACTTCTGGGAACATGCTGCATTCCTGTAGTCCATCACATCACCTTCCTCTTCATAAACACATTCCATCACAGTAACTGGGGTTAATTTCAGTTTTCCAACAAAAAAGTTGTTTTATAATATAATAATAATAACTTTATTGTCATTATACGTATATACACAGTATACCAGGGGTGAAATCCAGCAGGTTCTAACAGGTTCTGGAGAACCGGTAGTGGAAATCTTGAGTAGTTCGGAGAACCGGGAAATACCATCTCTAGCTGGCCCCAGAGTGGGGTGGGAATGGAGCTTTTGCAATATCCTTCCCCCAGGAGTGGGGAGGGAATGGAGATTTTGCAGTATCCTTCCCCTGGAGTGTGGTGGGAAAGGAGTTTTTGCAGTACCCTTCCCCTGCCACACCCACCAAGCCACATAACATCCACCAAGTCACACCCACAGAACTGGTAGTAAAAAAATTTGGATTTCACCATTGCAATATACCCATACAACGAAATTCACTTAACACACAAAGACCAGGTCCAACACACATAACAATCCCCAAACACACCCCCACCTACCACAAATTCCCTGCCCCTAAACGACCCAAACATCCACACAACAGACCAAGTAATGCTGTCCAACAGCTTACTCTATGTATGTATGTATGTATGTATGTATGTAGGTAGGTAGGTAGGTAGATAGATATGTATATATTTATTGCAAAAACAAAACAAAAGGCATATTTTGGGGGAGGAGGGGAATAAATATGTGATGAACACATGACACTATTGTTAGATGTGGCTTTATACAACAATCAACCAACCAACCAACCAACCAACCAACCAACCAACCAACCAAATAAATAAATAAATAAATAAATAAATAAATAAATAAATAAATAAATAAATAAATAAATAAATAAATATTAACAGTGTCTTTCTTTTGTTTTGTTTTTCTTGCATTCTCTTTATTTTGTCCAGCTGTACAGATGATACTTCCCTCATCTGTTAACTCCCTCTTTCTTCTTCCCAGATTCTACCTGCCTAGTTCCTTATAAGGAAGTGGTCAGTTAAACCAAGAGAAGGGCCAAATATCTGTTGAGACAGAAAAGGAGGAGGAAAAAACCTGAAATTTAAGCATAGAACTACATAAAGACATTGACTTATTTTTAGTGCAAAGTGCATATCATCTATTAAACACAAGCCTGCATTCTTGCCTGAAATAATTCCTCATCTAAGTGAATCATGTCTGAAAATCTTCTTCCAAGCTTGGCCAATTGTTGAACAAGGGACGTGTCTGGAGAACTGAGATTTCCTCCTATGACCTGGTTTGAGGTTTGACACAAAACAGCAATTTATGCTTTTATCACAAGCTGCACTATGTGAAATAAGCTGCCCATTGTACAATTTCTTGGTTCACATGTGATATCTTCACATTATCCAAAATAAATCAGTTCTTCCAAAACTGTCATTATTCTGTCACAGTCCTGAGTCATTTCGGACGACAATCATAAGGATGTTTTTATAAACTGGGGTGGATATTTTAATGCACCATATCTACGTGATGCAATGAAACTGTTATTATATTAACCATCGTTTTGTGACACAGACACACATTTATACAAATAAAATATGGGGATAAACCTTTGCTTATTCTGCTTTCCTTGATGTTTTCCTTCTACCCTTGTTTGTGAACCTCTATAAACTCTTGTTTTCATTCAATAGTATGAATGAAAGTACCAGTACCAAAAATACATGCTTTTAAAATGGTTGCACTGCACTTCAACAACATTTTCCTACAGCTGAAGGTTAAACAAACGTTTTATCTTAACCCATGTTAGACGCAGACTTAATTAAATTAAACTGTTCACATAAAAGACATAAGATCTGGGTATAATAATAAATATATAGAATACTTGGTGCTTTCTGAACTGACCAATACCCCAATCAAGGAACTGCCAAACAAGCTAATAGTAAACAGCCTAACCAAAGAACTTCCACCAACCCTGACAGGGCAAGTCACTAGAATATAAGTGAAAGCAAACCCCATTCCTTAATAGCACTGATGATGTTACCTAGTTGGGTAATGAAATGTCTGTAAGAAAAGAACCAAGCTCAGAGTACACCAAGCGCTCTTTATCGTAACCCTGAGCTACAAATATTCTGCTTTGTCAATAAAATATGCATCTTTTATTTATTTATTTGATTTTTATACCACCTTTATTACTTTATAAATAACTCAAGATGCTGAACATATCTAATATTGGTTCTTCCTATTTTCCCCGTAACATCAACCCCATGGGGTGAGGTGGGCTGAGAGAGAGTGACTGGCACAAAGTCACCTAGCCAGCTTTCATGTCAAGGTAAAACTAGAACTCACAGTCTCCTGATTTCTATCCTGGGTCCTTAACCACTAGACCAAATATATGCAGACACATTTTCAGGTATTTTCAATTTGGCTATTTCAGATTAAAATAATGATCCCAATGCTCTAACAAGGACAATCTGACAAAGTTGTATGTATGAAGAAAAACTGGAAATGCAGAGTATTCATTTCCTTCTTTTAAATAACCATAAGATTAAACAGCCAATTTAGTATTCTGTTTGACTTGACACCCTAGTTTTAACTATCAGTTTATATATTAATAAAAGAGAAGAAATCGGAATCTTTTTAAGTTTGCAGGAAAAAAAAGAGATCAGTATAGAATCTGCATTTGATGTGCTGTATTACATGAATGTTCTCATGGGATCACAATCAGAGAATCAATCTAGATTAAATTCTTAGGGCTTCCTAGAGAAGTGAATTCTTGCCAAAGAAGTTCGACATAGTCAAGAATTACATGATTAGTAAAAAAAAAAAAAAAAAAAAATGTTAAAAGGGAATATCCAGAAGGCCAGATCTCTCTTGAATATTTAAATCTAACTCTATAATTATAGAAGCTAAGATAGGAACAAGGGTGGGTTCTACTTATCTTTACTACCGGTTTGCATGCGCAGATCGCTTCTGGTGATGTCAGGGTCAGTGGGCGGAGCCTCCCGCCGGTTTTACTACCTGTTCTATAGAACCAGTCTGAACCGGGGACAACCCACTACTGGATAGGAAGCATATTGCATATCATGAAATGTACTGCACAAAGAAAACAAAAGGTTGCACAAAGAAATAACTAAAACCAATGTAGGATGAAATCCCCAAAAAGGGGCACATCACTAATGACATTAGGACCAATATGTCTTTCACCTGTCTCTCTTTCGGAAACACTTGGCCCACTGCACTTGCCAATAGAAGATCCTTTTCTACTCTGTAAACTGAGGAAAAATATAGCCAACATCATATTGCTGTCTATAAATAAAATCTGAATGAAGATTAGCAATTTACTTAAAGTGAGTTATACAAAACTCAACTCAATTTACAGGTAATTTGGCCATTCCATTTCATATGTTCACTGTTTCCCTATTCTGTGCTGATGAAGAGCTGCAAATAATGCATGATGACTAAGTCTTGTTACAGAAATGGGACTGTTATACTTAAATGCAATTATGCCAGACCAGACAAAGGATGGATGGTTATGTAATTCGCTTCCGAATTGCCTTAAGCAATTATACGGTCCTCCATTATTTTTTTAAAAAAAGCCATTGATACAATAAAGACTAATTATTAGTCTGAAGTGTTTTAATACCACTTTCTCCATAACATGTTTCAATATAAGAATTTTTCATTAACAAGCACTTCACCAAATCACGTCCTCTTTTTAGTCTGAAATGTAGCTAGCCCACAGGTTTATCTTTTCATCTTTGAGATGGGAGAGGTAGATTTAACTCATAAAGTGAACATACATTTAATATGGATCCTTAACTTATATGAAATATATGTTTTTAATATTAGAGAACAGAGAATCAGATAAGTATTTTTTTTAAAAAAAACCATTTTCTAAAGAATTGTTCAGAGTTGCCCATTTGTTAAGCATCCACATACTTAGCAGAGGCAGTTCGATCCTGAGACTGTAGTTCCTAAAGTTTCACATCGTATTTTATACTCTACTTTGCTAAAATGGAAATTACTAAGCTAGCTCTACCAAGCTTACAGCACTTATCACTGTAGGAGAGCCATGTAAGTCTCCTACAGAAGGAATCTAGTAGCACTTTTTCTGCTGAACAGATTTTATTAAAAGGCATAAGCTTTTGTGAGCTGCAGCTCACAAAAGCTTATACTTTTTAATAATTTTTGTTAGTTGTAAAAAGCACTCATTCTGTAAAAGTAGAGCCAGGGCTGCAGAAAAGAGCTACCCCCTTTCACTGGTGCTTAATTATTCCAAACTACTCATCCTAAACATGTTCAATTAATCTTTTACCAGAATTTGAAACATTATCAGGTTTGGGTTTCAGTTCTAAAACCCCAATCTTTGACACCTATTCTACCTAAGAGGCCTGGTTCAGAGGAGAAGTGAGGGAATAAATCAGTAATCTTTTCCTTGTTTATTTACTCTTTTTTAAAAACTCAGTCACTCTCTGCTTTTATAAATGAGAGTTACCGATATTACTGTGAATTATCAGAATAGAGAAGATTACAAACAATAAAAAAAAGGCCTACACGCAGTTGAACAGTTTTCTACAATGGATGAAGTATATTTAGGCAAACAGGTGACTTCAATCTTTTCATTTTAATCTGGTATAAGTTGCTGCCTTGTATTTCTCAAATCAAAGATAAAGTTTATGGAAATCCACAGACTTGCTAAATGACTCAAGACCAAATGTATTATAGTATTTGTTTTTTTGTTTTTTGCTGAACTCTTTCTTTCTTTCTTTCTTTCTTTCTTTCTTTCTTTCTTTCTTTCTTTCTTTTTTGCAACTGTCATAATAAGATATAAATGAAATGATTGTATCAACATCTCATTGAATAGTTGTTTCTCAGTCAGTTTTATAAAATATAGTTGGTTATATCACACTGAGGATTTTTAAAGGGTGGTTGTTTCTTTTTTGCAAGTTGTTAGTCTGAGGAAATCATTTTTAAAAACATCATTTTCTTGGAAAGTACTTTAAGTCCTGAATTCTGATTTTATATCTCAAGGAGGTGATCAGAACTTAATTTACAGTATTTGTTCTCCTGACAACTAGGATACATATATCTCAAGTACATTAAACAACAGATATCATTGCAATGGAATGGGGTGAACTGGGATTTTCATTTATTCTTGATCCTGAAGATTGCCACATTCTTGTTTCATTGCTTGATCTCCCTGCCTCCTGTAAAGCTTATTTATTCATCACACTTCTACACTATCCTAAGTGACTATGGGTGGTTTACAATAAAAATGTCTTTTTTATGCCTTGTTTATTAGACAGAAAGGTCTACAGGAACCAACAACACTCTGAAAACAGGATAAACATACAGAATAAATTTATTTTTCCTTCTCCTGAACTACCTTCTAAAAGAGAAAGAAGGGAACTTGGACAAAATATCATTCTTCAACTAGCAAGAAATAGGTCCCAAAGAAAAAAAAAAAGAAAAAAAATCATGAAGTTTATTGGACCCGTGTCCCTCCTGGTTGGCCTCCCGGGAGGTTACACGAGGCTGGCTCCAGGGGATTATAAGTGCTTCTCTGAGTGAGGGTACCTTTCCTGCCGCCTTGAAAGAGGCGATGGTGAGGCCCCTCCTCAAGAAGCCTTCCCTGGACCCGGCTGAATTAGTTAACTACCGTCCGGTCTCCAACCTTCGTTTTGTGGCGAAGGTTGTTGAGAGTGTGGTGGCACAACAACTGCCCAGGCACCTGGATGAAGCTATCTATCTAGACCCGTACCAGTTGGGCTTCAGGCAGGGGCACAGCACAGAAACGGCATTGGTTGCGTTGGTGGATGATCTCTGGAGGGCCCGGGACAGGGGTTGCTCCTCTGTCCTAGTCCTATTAGATCTCTCAGCGGCTTTTGATACCATCGACCATGGTATCATGCTGCAGCGGTTGAGAGGGTTAGGAGTAGGGGGCACCGTTTTGCGGTGGTTCTTTTCCTTCCTCTCCAGCCGCTCGCAGTTCGTTTGGCAGGGGGGCAGAGGTCGACCTCGAGGCATCTCACATAGGGAGTGCCACAAGGGTCGGTCCTCTCGCCTCTTCTGTTCAACATTTATGTGAAGCCGCTGGGTGAGATCATCCGTGGTTTTGGGGTGAAGTGTCACCTGTACGCTGATGATACTCAGCTGTACATCTCCACCCCAGACCACCCCAACGATGCCCTTGATGTGATGTCTCGCTGCCTGGAGGCCGTACGGGCCTGGATGGGGAGGAACAGGCTCAGACTCAACCCATCCAAGACTGAGTGGCTGTGGTTGCCGGCGTCCCGATATAGTCAGCAGATGCCATCGCTGACTATTGGGGGTGAATCCTTGCCCCCCACAGAGAGGGCTTGCAATCTGGGTGTCCTCCTGGACGCACGGCTGTCTTTAGAAGAGCACATGACGACCGTGGCCAGGGGGGCCTTTTATCAGGTTCGCCTGATCCACCAGTTGCAGCCCTTTCTGGACCGGGACGCCTTGCGTACGGTCACTCATGCCCTTGTCACCTCCCGGCTGGACTATTTACATGGGGCTCTCCTTGAAGAGCACTCGGAGGCTTCAACTGGTCCAGAATGCGGCCGCACGGGTGGTTATGGGCGCAACCCGCTGTGCCTGCGTGACACCCCTCCTGCGCGAGCTGCACTGGTTCCCAGTGGTCTTCCGGGTGCGATTCAAGGTGTTGGTTACCACCTTTAAAGCACTCCATGGCATAGGACCCGGGTACCTTCGAGACCGTCTTCTGCCACCAATAGCCTCCCACCAACCAGTCCGTTCCCACAGAGAGGGTCTCCTCAGGGTGCCATCAGCCAAGTTATGTCGGCTGGCGACACCCAGGGGGAGGGCCTTCTCTGTGGGAGCCCCAGCCCTGTGGAATGAACTGCCCCCGGAAATATGCAAGATCTCCGACCTCCGGGTGTTCCGCTGCGCATTGAAGACCTTGTTGTTCCGCCAGGCAGGGCTGTCAATATAATCATTTTAAATTGGGGTATTTTATTTTTTAGAGTTTTAAATCAGACAAATCTATTTAATTATTTTAATTTTTAATTATTGTTGTGTCTTGTGTTTTTAAACTGGCTGTACACCGCCCTGAGTCCTTCGGGAGAAGGGCGGTATAGAAATAAAATTATTATTATTATTATTATTATTATTATTATTATTATTATTATTATTATTATTATTATTATTATGTTAACCATGCTGAATTTCATTGAATTTTTTTTAAAGAAGATTTTTCAAAAACATCTACTGTACCAACATAGTCTGATAGTAATCTGTACAAATATTCATACTCTAATTGTGATAAAGCAGCATTCTTAAAAAGTTCTCAGACTCTTCGGTGGAAAGCAATAAATCTCATGGCATTACCAGGTTTCCCTACACTTTTTAATTTAGCTTTAATTCAGTCACTAAATAGGCTAGCAGCAAAACAGTGCCGCTGCAGTAACATGCAAGATATCTCACAATGTTTTTAATTTAAAAACATACCATTTTTTACAAGTTAAGTTACAATTAGAACATCAAATACGATGTGATTTATTAAAAGTTACTAATAGGAATGCTAGCCAGCTGGGTTCAGAATGTACAGGAAAGGATGATGAATGAAATGATAGATTCATAGTTCATTCAAGCAACCAATCCTAGCAACAGCTGCAATGACAGTTTTGTAAGAGGCTGTGCAGTGAAGCACAATTAACAAACAATAATTTGCACATCTATAGCACCAGGCATCTTGAAGTTTTCCCCAGCATGCGTAAAAATAAAGTAAAATATTAAATCGGCATGTGCTATAAATTCAGATCCTGGTTATATGGGAAACATCGGTGTTCATGTTTCTTGTTCCAACTAAGTCGTTTGTGACATTACTAGGATCACATCTTGAAAACATTTGCTGTATAGCCCTCTTCATTATGGTTGGAAATATAAAAGCTATTATTTTCAACAAGATGTACTGCCAACCAAATGGCATAGAATTTTAGCTTAAAATTACAGTCCTAAACACACTATAAGTAGATCCCATTAAACTCAGGAATTACTGTATGATATTTCTGTATTAAAATAGACATTTAAATGATTGAATCATGACTGAACATAGATGTGTAATATTTTATTTGGAAGACTGTAAGGTAATGTTCTCAATCTCAATCTGCAAATGAATATTCACAGCGAATGTGCCACCATTTCAGGATGCTTAGAGATAGCTTTCAGGAATTTTGTATTATCTCCATGGGAAGTACAGTTATTCGTCAACTTATGACTACAATTGGGACCAGAATTTCCATTGCTATGCAACACTGTTGTTAAAAGTGAGTCATGTCTGATTTTTATGACCTTTTTTGCTATAAGCAAATGAATGGTTGTAAGTCAAACTATCCGTGCTGGTATATCTTCCTTAGTACACATGCAAACACAAATATACCTGCTGCAGTAGAGCAGAGGTGGGTTGCAGCAGGTTCTGGAGAACCGGTAGTGGAAATGTTGAGTAGTTCAGAGAACCGGTAATAAAAATTCTGACTGGTCCCACCCCCATCTATTCTCTGCCTCCCAAGTCCCAGCTGATCAGGAGGAAATGGGGATTTTGCAGTATCTCCTGCCACCCCCACCAAGCCATGCCATGCCCACCAAGCCATACCCACAGAAAATTTTTTATACTCACCACTGAGCTAGAACTACTATATTCATTTACAAGGTTCCTAGAAATCTACCCTTAAGGAACTGTTCATACACTTAGGCACATTGCTCATGCCTTCTAGTTTGGGTTGACCTATGCCTATTTGTTTTGATAAAGTTATTTCTTTACATATTTCTTTTTCTTGGCTATATTTTTTTTCTTTCTTTTCTATTTTTTTTCCTATTTTCTTTTTCTTTTCCAAACTCCTATTTTTTATACTTTTTTATACTTTTTAGTTTGAATAAGTTTTTTATCATGATTGTAATTTTTAATACAATTATTATTAAAAAATAAACCCATCCAATTTAGCAGGATCACTATGCTTTATGGTAATGAATTCCACCAGTTAATTATATGTTATGTGCGCTTTTCTTTTCTTAATTTTCTTCTAATCAACTTCATTCAATGGCCCCGAGTTTTAAAAGAGTGAGAAAAAGATATATAGTATATTTTAGTATCTTTATTTTAAATCCCTTCCAATGACCCCTAGCATGGAGTAATCCTTTGTTACAATTGTCATTTATTGAGCTGACATCTTTGTTGATCTATTGTGTTCTTTATCCTCATCATATCAGTATATGTATGAAGTTAAAGGTTTACATTTACTTATAACTAAACCACACTCGTCATTTGGTTGACCATTTACCCAATTTAGAGAGATCCAGCTGGAGTTTTCACAGTAATTTTTGTCTTCATTCTTTGAATAAACTTGGCCAGATCACAGATTACTTACTAAACCAAAATCATTTAGAAACAAATTAAAAGATGCTAGTCTCAATAAAGATCTTTAAAACCACTTTGGCCTCCTGCTTCTATTTTGCTTTCTGTTGCTTAACCAGTTACTAGTTCATAAAAATACATGTCACAAAAACACATGGGCATTAAGTGTGATAAGGGGCTCTGAAGATACACTCTCTCAAAACCTATTTGAATTAAAATTCCTGAATCTTACCAGGTGAGGTAGGATTTATGTTTTTAAAAAATCATATTGCTTTTCATTTAGCAATGCTTGTTCTCTATGCTTGTTTTTCTTTTACTTTTGTTTCCAAATGTACTAGAACAAATGGTACAATATGTAATTTCCTGGATCTCGCTTTTTATTCCATTTTAAAAAACTGATATCACATGGGCTATTTTCCAGTCTTCTGGCAGTAAGTCTAATTTCAGAGACATGTAATTGCTAGAAGATAAACAATTTCACAATTTGAGTTCTTTATGAACTCTAAAATAGACACTTCTAGGAACTTGTGATATGTAAACTTTTAAACATATATGTAAACTTTTAAGATCTCACAATATTTATCTTGAAACATCTTTCTTTTTAGATTTTTTTAAAATCCCACCTTTATTGTTTTTAAAAATAACTCAAAGTGGCAAGCATACCTAATACTCATTTGTCCTCCTATTTTCCCTACAAAAACCTTGTGATTTATTTGGACTGAGAGTAAATTATCCCTGAAAAAAAAATCAGCTCAATTAGTTTTCTCTTAGATCTTCTGTAGCAAAGACAGATGCAAAGAATTCATTCAATTTCTTTGTAATCTTTGTATCTATTTGACTATCCTTTTAACTCTCTATTATCTAATTGCCCATGACTTCTTTGAATGGTTTTCTGTTTTGAATACATTTAAAGAAAGTTGTTGTTTATGTTTGCTTTCCCTAAGATTTCCAAAATCCAGATGTGAGAGATGATGGCTATGGAGAGAAGCTGGTTTAATAGGCTACAGTGAAGCAGCAGTTTCTCAGGAAAAAGGAAGCACTCTATTAGGGTGAGAGTATTAATAGTTTAGTCTGGCAAGATTCTGTCTATTCTGTGTAAGAGAATAAAAAGGAAAGAGGGAACATAAGGAAGCACGAACAGGGGAAACTTTACTATGAAAGCTTAAATGAATCAATTACAAATTGAAACCAGTAAGTTTAAACAGACTGGAATTGGACCATTTCAGTCAGAATATCATACTGTTAATTATTCAGGATGTGGGGGGGGAAAAGGAACAACACTACTTCCATTTTCAGGAAGGATATAGCAAGGACCATACTTGTGTACAATGTAGTCAATGACAGGATAATAGCAATCAGACTTTGTGGATAATCCTTTAATTTGTAAAGTTATCCATATTTATGCTCCTATCACTGATATAGGAGGCTCTACAACTGACCATGTTTTATTGTCAAATTCAATCTGCAAACATGCAAGCAGTATATGCTGATGTACATGGAAACCTGAATGCCAAAGGTGGAATTAGTATGGAGGAAAACGTAGTTTGTTGTATAGCCTGGTAAACATAAATAAATCAATTAGATTAACAATCTGTATTGTTAAGCTTCATCAGGGAATTTCAATATAATTGCATTAAACTGTAATGCAAGCTGAACTTTTCTAGAGTCCCAGGTTGCAACTGTATGTCGTTGTCATCACCATCAACATCATTACCATCCCAAATCAATCCATTACAGAATGAAGGCTTCTTCATTGGGTTGTTATGGACTGTATTCTACCATGCTGGTCCAGTGTCGGTTGGCAGTCAAATATTTTTTTTCACTTCCTAGTTTAAGGGTGAGAGAATACAACTGGCTCAAAATTACCCAGCTAGGACTAGAACCTGTGTCTCTCTGCTCCTGATGCAGACTACTTCATCATACTGACTATCTGTAACAGTATATAAAATATATATAAAAATATGTACATAAACAGACTAATTCTGATGTAATTGTATGCATGTTTATTTAGAATTAATTCTACTGAGTTGAGTGAGCCTACTTCCAAATAGGTATGTATACTGTAGAAAGTTAGTACCTATCGCTTTCCTAGAAGAATGAAATATTTTAGGAAATATTAAAAAGGCAGAATATTATCTTTCCCTGGATGAGAAATGGAGAAGCAAGTTTTAAAAGATGAAGCAGCTTCCACCTTCTTGCCACCCACCCTTTGTCAATGGGCCAGAGGCAGAAACTAAATCTTTGTCAATGGACCATCATCTGCAACACAATAGGACCCATCTAGCAACAGAAACTAACACAATAGGACCCATCTAGCAACAGAAACTCACCACATGGCACCTGGGAAGATTACATCAGCCAGCAAGGCTAGCTGAAAACCCCACCCCCTGAGAGTCTGACAACCAATCAGGATACTCTTCCTGTGCTCCAGGAAGTTCAAAGCACAGAGAGTGCATAAAACCAAGGCACGCTCAGCATCTCTGCCCTTGTTCTGTTCAGGAACTCAAACCATGTGATCCTGTCCACCATTAAACCATCTTTCCAAGCACTCCATGTTTCCAGTGTCTTTTTCCCCACTTGGAGCTGAACCCAGAAGGATATTTCTTCTAACAATACAAACCCCAGTTTTTAAGCAACATCTCTTTTCTGTTTCATTGTGCCAATTTGTGACAAAACAATTAAAGACTGCTTGACCAGGTATAAGACATATTATAATTATTAGAGCTGATCTGAAATTCATAAATATCTTTTCGCAGACTGCTCACAATATACATAGTGTTTTGGGTTCTTATATGCAGGCCTAGCACTTAAAGGAATAGAGCAAATGCAACAGCAGATGGAAACAATGAAACAGGAAATATTTTAGGCATACTTACTTTGTTATTCCCATTTTTCCATACGTCCTAATAAATATGTATGCTTTTCTGTTTCTGAAAGAATGTGAGGGTTTTTTTGCCAATATGATCCCTAAAAATACCCTACTTACCTATTATTGTTAGAGACTTTATATGTAATGTAACTCATTGTGTTAACATTTTTCCAATGTTTTACATAAGTAAAGAGGTAGGGGGGGAAACAGATGGAGAATACTATAATGAATTGAAATGTTCTATTTAAAAACTGTTTGTCAGCTGTAGTTAAGTTGATACCGTCATCATAGCAACAAACCACAACACTCCACATTGTGCCACATGTTTTAGTTAGCTACAAAGACAGGATGGTTGGAACTTAAGATCCAAAAACTCAGTAACTGGAATGGCTTAAAAAGTTGGGAGTAGATAAAATGGCTTATGCCGTGCTGGCGGTAAAATGATCTTCTAAACACATAAGCATTTGTCCAACTTTGTGTTATCATTGCTTTCATCTAGAACCTCTTATGATATGTCTCATGTCATTCTAAAGGATCCTCTGCTCTAAAGATACATGTTTGGATCATAAGCTGAAAGGAAATGTTGAAAAATGACTATGGGGTGGCAGATTTAGGAAGCAAAAGAACTTGTTCACTATTTATAATCGTACTTAGGTAAAGAAGATACACTGAAAAACCATTTGTTGCTTGAAGAAAAGGATTTCAACAAAGGATTTTTTTTTTGTCTTACTCAAAGGAAATGACATAGTTTGTCATATATAAACTTCACAAATAGATTGAAGAACAGTGACTTGATTTATTAAATCTTTAAATGAGTTTCATGCACTAAAGATTGTCATAAAGAACATCACATGTTCTTTTTAGCAACTACTCATTTCCACGTACATAATCCAAATGGTCTAGAACTTTGGTAGCTATTCTAATGCATTGCAGGGATGGCTAAATGACTAACTGTGCATGCTACTGCTTTAAACAAAGAAATAAAACATTCAAATTTCTTTTTTCTTTTTTTCTTTTTCTTAAAAAAACCCCTCTGAGAATAGAAGAAAACCTTTAAAGATTATCACCAAGTACTAAAAAATAACAGAAGTAGTGTAAACTGAATTCAAGTATATATTTTCCTGAACTCCTGGTGTTTTTCCATTTTTGCTTTAAATGTAAAATCAAGCTAGGAACATCCTTATTGGCCCAATTCAACAGCTTTAGGGAATGGGCAGCCCCGGGCCTGTACTTAACTTCCTCTCATGCTCTATAAAACCACCAATCACTTTTTCACTAACAGCTTTTAATCCTGATTTAAGTTATTTCCTCTCTACTCTTGCCAACTCATTTAATATAATCCATAAATATTGTCATGCAAAGCAATTCCAATAGCAGGTTTGCTCAAGTCCATTTACTTCAGTGGGACTTACTCCCAAGAAAGCTTGTACAGTAATGCAAGTTAAGCATTTCTTCTTGTGCTTTTGTCAGTGTGTGCTGACAAAAAATGTCATTTTCCCAAAGGAGATGGTCAACTTTTTCTCTGTCATGCTTAGCCTAGAAAGACACATATTATATGTCAATATATTCACTCATGTTAACAGCCCAAATAAATTATGCAGGCTGTCTAAAACTATAGAAAACATGATTAGGTAGTCAGCGTGATGTTTTGGAAAGTTGCATTTGGAGTGAGACATTAATTTGAAATTTTCTATGAAGCATTAGTAGGCATGATTACCTCAAACAGTTATAATTTAACTTACAGTAAATAAATACAGGATAGTAATATGTACATGAATCTCTCTTTCTCTCTCTCTCCCCCTCCCCCTCCCTCTTTCTCTTTCCCTCCCTCTCTCCCTCTCTCTCTTTCTCTTTCAAGCAGAAATTATATTCATTACAGAAAGCAGTATGGCAATGACTCACAACTGCAATCCTGAAATAGCATCTTGGTCGGAATAATTATTTTCACAAAGAACTAGATTTATGGCAAGAAAAAAAGGAGGAAAACATGGTTAAGATAAAAAAGCCAATTTCTGAGGGCCCCTGATTATGAATATAAGGATTAAAGAAGTTAGAATTGAGTAGACTAGTATGTGGCAGACATGAAGTATTATGGGAATTGGAACGGAAACAAATAATGTATCTTCAATGGAAATACACATGCCCTGCTTATGAGAACAAAATTTGGTGACTTCTCAAAATGGGGAAAAAGTTACATTCCTTTTTTACAGTTTTCTCTTTATTAGTAAAATTCAATGTAAGAAATAGTGGGGTCTGTGCAGGTCTGGATTCCAAGCTCAGTAGAGCAAGAGTCACGGGGTAACCAAGTCTTTTGGGCACATATGAAGTCCAGGAAATCAGGCCTGGAGTCAAACAGGCCAAGATACACAACACAGAACTGGGCACATTGCTCCAGTGACACTCAGGTCCTCAGGGCAGGGTTAAGTAGGCAATGCCAGTGTAGCCATTCATGAGATGTGAATTTGCCACCTCATGAGTAGTCTAGCTGACCGGCATTGTGCCTGTCTCCTCTCTGTTCTTGAATCAGGAGGAGGTGTGCACTCCACCTCCTCCTCACTGCCAATGGGCAGCAGGTGCTCCCATACCTTGCCTAGAGCCTCCTGGCCAACTTGTGCAGCTGCGGCTTGCCTCCCTCAGCTTGTCACTCATCCGATCAATCTAGCTGAGGCTGCTCCATCAGGCTAGCATTCTCTGAGGCCTGATCCTGACCAATTACTGGTACTTGGCTTCACACTTTCCTCTTCAAACTCATCTTCCTCCTCTGAATTTGCATCTAGAGATGGGCCCAGGGGCAGATCCATGACATTCTGGATCCTTCAGACTTTATTATTTCTTATAAATACATACTTCCAATCAGAAATAAAACATCATACAGTATTTTTCAATTATTTTGAATAACTTTATATCATATCTTCTACCACACACTTATATTTACTGTCCTTGCGTTATCCTGATAATGAAGGTTTTGGAGAGATAGTAAAATTAGGCTAAAACATGCTAAGTGATGCAGATCTACCACAAGTAAACCCAAGGATGCTTCAGATGCACTGCAGGAATGAACTCATAAGAGCAAAGTTTTTTTCAAAGAAGAAGAAAACTTAAGAAAATAGCACATCGTGTAGGCCCCTATAATAAAACATTAGTCAGACTGTTGGGCCCTCAGGTGCTTCACTTAAAATATGCATTCTTCATTTTATGCTTCACTTGCACAAAGATTGCTTATCTGTCAAAACTGTGAACACTGACTTGGAAGAATAAACTAGGAGGAATAGTTCAGTGATGATCTAACTTTTCTGCAAAGTGCTTTAAATGAAGGGATCATTTACAGTTGTCCTATCATCAGAAATGTACATTAGTAAACTCGCCTTAACACAAATCTTAACATGGTTAAAGTAACAGGAATGATTTGGACATTCTGTGCTCTGTCTTTTAAAATAATACCTATGCCAGATGAATAGCTTAATCAAGATCAATATTAATCGAAGACTGACTGAATTAGGGGTTCAAACAACTTTCAGAATAGCAATATTGACTATTAACCATGATTAAAACAGGAATAGAATTTACATTAAGATAAGTAAGGCAGTTGAGAAAGAAGCTGGTTTAAAACTGGGGAAGATTCTTAATTGGAAAGAAACAATGAAGCCTGCTTTCGATTTTGTAGGCTTTCACAGAAATTATGAGCATTTGCTCTACAATAGGGTCATTCCAACAAGAAAGAACACTTTTAAAAATGTAAAGGTAAAGAAGAAGAGCAGAATATAAGATTATATTTCATGTTAAATATTTATGAGTAAGGAGATGAGGGAACAAATACATGTTTAAACACTATTTTAGGTTTCTGTAAAAACAAAAGCAATGTTTTCTAAATTCCAGCTCTTTCTTTTTCACAAAATGGTTTATGACAGATCTGTTTTTCACACATGAGGACATATTTGCCTTAGAGAAGATGGTTGCAGAACATTTAAAAGGGAATTGTGAATTATGCTTACCTATGAGAAGGGATAAGTACGTGTGGCATCATCCAGTTATATGTCTAGATAAAAGTTCCATGAAAAAAATATACGAGAACTACAGATACCAATGCTTTTTTAAGGCTTGGTAAAAATCTCTGCAGTACTGTGAAAAATACAGCAAGTTGTTTATAAAGCAAGTTGCACTTCTGAGGAAGCTATCCTTGAATCCAAACTGTTCTACAGTCCAAAAAGCACTTTGGCATCGTAAAACAGAAATATTTCATTTATATATTCCACTGTGTTAGGCTTGCTCATCATTATAGTGAATGACTCATTCTGATCACCTCATAATTGGCACCGAGGTTTTTTTCTGAACTCCCTGAAAGAACTCTTGGTGAGTACATTCATAACACTGATACACCCAAAAGAACTAACTGCCAGCTTACCTTGTGCCAGCCTTCCCTTTCTCATAAATTAATCCTGCAAAAGAAGAGACCAAGGAACATCTAGCAGCAGTAGAGAAGGCCTGCTGTTTAAGAACAGAATCAGAAATGTATTTCATAAACTTCTCTGGGAGAGCAATAGATATTTCACCTGAATATACAGACCACAGAGAAAAATGTATTGCACTATTATAAGCCTTTGCAATTATTTATATATATAAATAGCCTTTGCAAAAATAATTTGCAAATTACAAGCCTTGTAAGTACTAGCACTTAGACTTATAAACCGCTTTATAGTGCTTTAGAGCCCTCTCTAAGCGGTTGACAGAGTCATCATATTGCCCCCAACAATCTGAGTCCTCATTTTACTGACCTTGGAAGGATGGAAGGCTGAGTCAACCTTGAGCCGGTGAGACTTGAACTGCCAAACTGCTGGCAGTCAGCAGAAGTAGCCTGCAGTTCTGCATTCTAACCACTGCGCCACCATGGCTCTTAACAGTGTATTGTCTTAAACAGGAACTTTGGAAGGATATTCACCTATAACAAACATGGTGCCATTTCTAGATAGAAACTAGCAAAGCTTTTTTTTTTTTTTTTTGTCTAACAAGTGAAAATTGTCATAATTTCAAAGATGACTCTTGAGCCAAATAATTGATTCTGTTATATCCCAGATTGTTAAGTAAATTGACAGGTATGGGCACTGAAAAAATAATTCACTCATTTGCCAATCTTTAGTGTGATAATTAAAAGATCGCTATATATTATCAGAAAGAAGTTGTCACCATATGCTATGACAGAATGTGATTTATTTAATCTTTGGCCTTGTGCAATCTTGAACCAACATAGCTTATATGTTAGCATTGTATGAACCAGTCACTATGGCTTTTTAACAAATAATGGTTAAAACAAAACTTCAGGTTAGGTTGATGTATGGACAAGTGTGGCTTTTAATATTGACGGTTAGTAGATATGAGCTCAAAGGATTCTACTTCACTCATATCTTGCTTGTGGGCCTTCCAGAAGGCATCAGTGGATATTCTGCAAGCAAAATGCTAGACTACATAGGCTTCTGATTTTAAATCAAGCCTTACATATCAATGTTCTTAAACTTGTACTTGCTGAAAAATGAAGTACAGATAATAAGAAAATATTAAACTAAAAGAAGAAAAGATTAAACCATGAGAGCTGAATGGTAGTTGGAGAATATAGACTGACGTTTTCTTAGAATATGAAACTAAGAAGGAAGAGTTCATTTTTAATATTTGTTTAGTTGTAAGGAAATATACTTTAGAAGGACAGCATAACACATTGAAACTGTCTTGGTACCACAGTAAATGCTTTGCATCTACCCTTCAATCCATATTTTTCAGCTTTTATATATTTACAGATGGGAAATTTGAATATATATCACTGCTATGAATATTAACTAATTTACTTTTTTTCCTCCCTACCCAGTCATCTCTGTTCTTCCCTTTGAAGTCAAGTTCAAATCATATTCTTAGCTGCAGGATTCTTCTTGTGTGCTGTGTACTGATGACATTTAAAAAAAAAGGTTCACAGTGATTTTTGCAGTTGAAACTGTAATGTGAAAATGGCCTAAGTGTTCTGAATGCGTATTGGAAGTGTGTGTTTCATTTCCAAAATTATTCTGTCAATCCCTTTTTTTTTTTTCATCTTGCACTTCTTGACTCTGTTTAGCAGGCAATGTCTTGTCAATATCTCATTCAGGTGTAACATGGAAAAGCTGAACTACCCCGGGCTAACAGCCAACCCTCCCTATGACTGACGCTCACTTAACTAAGCAAAGAGTAGCTTTGCTTGAAACAGGAACTTGACTACACAAGAACCAGTAGTGACAGCAAGGGTGTAGACCTGAATTCTAACATCACAGTTTGCAGCTTGTGCTCAAGCAAGTGGAACCAGTACTTTAGCTGAATGCTAAAAGGCTTCAGTGCTGTGCTTTATATGAAACCACGGCACTTAGTAAAAGCAGCAGGACAGGTGCATCATTCATTCTGCTATAATTTAAAGCAATTACAATTGGATTAATTTTTTGATTGCACACACTCATACTCATTAAGTTATGGATATAAATAAGCCACTGCTATTTAAACAGAAATCATAATTTATTTGTAAATGTTAGAAAAGAAAATATGCAAAACTGATTAAATAATATATCCAACTAAACGCTGCAATTATCAGTTATTATATACAGGCAATATATTGTAGGGACCAGAGTCTAGAAGATTTTTTTTTACTACAGTTCTGTAAACATCTCCAATATTTTCCACATTCTGAATAATAACCAGCATTCTGCATAATGACCAGAATTCAAAAAGAAGCATAAAATAAGTTAAATGCGCATTCTGGGGGAAAAAAATATAAATTTATATAATGATGCTGCTGCTAATTAATCAGACATATTTGGAAATATACAAAGTTTGCTTTTTCAGATGTAATAGAGGAAATATCAGACAGCTTTGAATAGCAGGCAGAACTCTTTATCATTATGTGTGGCTTTTAAGATCTCCCAAACAGCTGGTTCTCCACTCTTCCAAAGAGTGAAGCATGATTAGAGAAATCAGACTTCTAAATTGTATGGAGAGCCTTCGTGGATAGGGGAAGCTTCCTATTACAGCCATCTTCCATGTACTAATGGGATTGAATGGGACAAAGTTAGAGCCTCTTTGGCTTGTAGAATATCCCTTCTTACAAACTCTAAAAACTCTAAAACTCTAAAAAGGGGTCATGGAAGGCCAGAAGGAGGTTTTAAATTTTATGAAAGAAATAAACAGATGAGTGTTACAGGTAGCCCTTGACCTACGACTACAATTGAGCCCAACATTTCTGTTGCCAAATGAACAGTTGTTAAGTGAATTTTGCCCCATTTTACAACTTTTCTTGCCACGGTTGTTAAGTGAATCGCTGCACTTGTTAAGTTAGTAGCATGGTTGTTAAGTGAATCTGGCTTTCCCATTGAGCTTGCTTGTCAAAAGAGCACAGAAGGGAATCACATGACCTTGGGACACTGCAACTGTCATAAATATGAATCAGTTGCCAAGCATCTGAAATTTGATCACATGACCATGGGATGCTGCAACAATCATTAGTGTAAATAATGGTCCTAAGTCACTTTTTTCAATGCCATTGTAACTTTGAATGGTCACTACATGAACTGTTGTAAATCTAGGACAGGGGTCGGCAACCTTAAATACTCAAAGAATGACAAAGTTCCTAACCAGAAGCCTCACATTCAATTCTGGAGCCGACTGGAAATCCACTTCCACCACCATAGAGACTCCTCCTAGCGTGGCATCCTTTTTCCTGTGTCTGAACGGAAGTCCAGTTCCCCCACCATAGAGTCGCCTCCTAGCGCAACATCCTTTTTCCTCTACTTGCCCTAACCGAAAGCCCTATCAATTGTGGAGCTTACCAGCAACAGGGAGCTGCAGCAGAGGGATGAAAGAGCCACATGCGGCTCCAGAGCCACGGGTTGCTTACCCCTGGTCTAAGACTACCTGTATCTTCTAAGGACAGTGTGTTTAAATTAGATGTGCTGGAAAGAATAGTTTATATAACATCAATACAAAATTTACATAGCAGAATGTGTGAGATATCTGAATGTCTAAGATATACCCATATTTCTTTAGCATCATGCTTCCACTGTGAAAGCCAATAGTATGAATGGCGTTACTACACAATTCTTATTCATTTCAAAAGGAACTTATCAAAAATATGTAATGGCTTGTGTTCTACATCATATAAATATGGGTTAAAACCACACCGTTCTTTCTAAAGTTACACAGAAATACTTCAGACCAAAATAAATGTATTAATAGAGATGACTACAAAGACAAGGGGTCGTTCTGAAAACAATGTCATTATGTCTGGGCATCACATACCCTGCAAAGCTCTCAAAGATGGTTTTGGTTAAGTGGTGGATTTATACCTGTATTTTAAACGGCCTTGTAAGGATCTGGAAAACAATGTCTCCCTCACCCACTCACCCTCCATGTCACTAGCTGCACCTGCATCTGCTCCATGTCACTGAATGCTCCTGAATTAAAAAACCATATGCCAAATGTTGTTAATAAGCATCCTCACCCAAGACCGAATTCTAAGAACTCTGTTTTCTGATATTTTGTGCAAGCAAGTCGAACTGTCACATGCGATGCATGCTAAAGGCCACCGCCTTTGTCTTTTCCAAGTTCTGTCTGTTTCAGAGGCTAACATGCTGCAATTAGTCTAATTAATGTGAAACAATGAGCTGTGTTACCACTTATCAAATTGATTGTTCCCCTATCAAAACAAAACAGGCTGGCTTTTTGATGTAATTTCAAGAGATGATTTGAAATGTCATGTTGCTGCAAGCCAATTACCTTATGACTGCAGTCACGGTCAACAGAATACATAATTAGCAAGAGTTTGGGAAGGCTGCTTACTGCTAGTATGCTAATTAACTGTCTTTTGTCATAAAACAAAAAGGTTGGAGCTAGGGTTGTGAAATAGGTCTTTTTTATTTACATTTCTTTGTGCTTATCAATGTGAGGCATGACAATGCAAAAGAATAGGAAAATTTTAATTCTGCTCCTTCAAATTAATACTGAGCCACAAGGTCAGGCTTAATGTGGGGCTACAGTAACATTCAGGCTCCATTTCATGCAACACTCGGGCTGCGTATAATAACAGTCGCAGGGGAAAATTAAACACAAAGTGAAGCTCATTCCCAAGACTCCCCGAGACTCACCTAATGAATCACAACATTAAACTAATATAATACTATTTTTCCCCCAAATTGTCTAAACATCCTGAAGGCTATCCTGCCAGCTCTAAATTGTTCAGTGGCTGGTATTCGAACTGCTTTTATTACAGAACATAAAATAGCAACTTGGTTTTGCACTCATTTCTTTTTGAAAGGTCTGTGAAGTAGTTCTACTGTAGAAATTTCTCAAACTACAGATACTTGGCTTATCACCGTTTGTTTAGTGGCCATTCAAAGTTACAACAGCACTGAAGAAAGTAAGCAATGACTGTTTTTTCACACTTATGAACCATTGGAACATCTCCATGGTCATATGATCAAAATTCAGACATTTGACAATTGACTCCTATTTATGACGGTTGAAGTTTCCCAGAGTCATGTGATCACTTTTTGCACCCTTCTGACAAGCAAGTCAATTGTCAAGCCAGATTCACTTAACATCTGTGTTACTATGGTAACTTTAACAACTCCAGTGCTTCATTTAATAACTGTGGCAGGAAAGGAATAAAATGGGGCAAAATTCTATAATTAATAATTGTCTCACTTAACAGAAATTTTGGGATCAATTGTTGTAAGTAGAGGACTACCTGTACAGGCTTATTCTGCAGTTAAGCCTTCGGATTTTTTATATGAATTTCGAACCGTGAGCTAAAACTTCAGCCTATATTTATATTTAAATCACATGTTGATGCAAGAGAGCATTTTTTTTAAAATACAAGCCCTGACTTATGGGATAGCATCTGAGCTCATCACACTCCAAGCATCTATTGTTTTGTGAAAGGGCCAGACTATGTTACATTAACATCAGTGATCAAATCTCCCTTAATTTTCTTCTCAACGCAAAAGTCATGCCATAGTAAATGGAGGCGGGGAGGGATCTGGAAACAGATGTTAAATATACTCTCATCAGATTTCCAATCTAAAAGCTTGGTTCCCTTTGGGCAATTTTTGCATTATTCTTATGGATTACCTAACTGTGGATATCTTGCACCTAAAACACAAAAGTACCATTTCTTGTATTATAGGAAGATCATTATATATAATATCATATTCATAATGAAGGTAAAATGAAAGATAAAATGTAATTCTCCAGATTGTTCAAGGATCCAGGTAGCTTCACTGCAGGCACATTAAAAATGACAGTATCATGACAAAACATAAGATGGAACAAAATATACAATTTTTGAATTAACAGGATTATGGTGTTTCTATAATATAAACGGAGCTACTAGGAAGGTCCTACCTTTGTACTAACCAACTGTGCTTGTATAAAAAATGGAACACAAAAAGGGCCCCATCACAACTAATGCATAGATTGATAGAGAAATTAGACTGTTCCTGAGATATTCATACGTGGGGCTTAAGGGTTTGAAAGGGCATTATTGACACTGTGAATTTTTCTCAAACTTGTAACCAAACCAAATATTGCAGGATAATATGGCCCCACAAATCTTTTTGTGAATGAGAATGTCAGTGCATTAATTGTCCAAAACAGTGGCTAGAAGAATTTCAATTTACTTCATTGTAGTCATATAATATGCACACACACACACACACACACACACACACACACACACACAAAGTTGAATCATGAAATTGAAGGGAGGGAGGGAGGGAGAGAGAGAGAATAAGAAGGTTGGCCCTTTATGAAACAACTATTACTATTTTGAAAAGTTGTGCTTTATTTTAAATTAAAACATATTCCATTTCAGGTACCATTACACTCTTCCTTCAGTACTTAAATATATGTATATCTCATTTAAATGATAAATATAAGATCTTCCTCTGTTTATTTTTCCAGTTCCTTCATAGTTATCTGTTCAACTATTTGGAAGTTTTTTTCCCTCCATCATTTGAAAAACCTATAACTTAACATGAAAGCTATTTTCTCTTGCTGCTGTCATTTACTAAAACCAATATAATCTTTCCTGCCTTTATTCAACAGAAGTAACAAAACTAATCCAAATTTCTAAAGAGTTAGCTAATAATGAGAAAAGAGATAATTAGTTTAACTCATTCTTGGTTTTAGTTTACATTTCATTATGCATTGCACTCTCTGTAATTTTAATTTTTATATTCCATGAAAAACTGCTTAACATATAGACATTAAAGAAATAAAACACTTATTACATATAATCAATCATAATTAAGAAAAGTCTCTTAAGCCAAATCAGAAATGTAAGCACATCTTATTTAATGTTTTATAGACATTTGTATTATAATTTTTGTGTTCTATCTGCTGTCTAGAATTGGCAAAGATTACAATACATTTATTTTTATCTGTAACATTAGGATGTTATTGTATTTTTTTGGAAAATTTGTGCCATTAATATTCTGCTACCAAAACAGACTTGGAATAAAACCAATATTAAAGGAATCTGATTCTAAGAACTGGAGAAAATACACAGACATCTTGGCTTTCAGTATCAGGGTCTATAACAGACATAGTATATCTATCTAATACTATCATGTATCTGCTGATTTTATTTGACACAGCTTCACACTCTAGAACTGAATTAGTATTCGATCACAAATGGCTGAGCTTCTGGAGATATGCAAATAGAGATCAATTGAGGATTTAATGGTGTGTGTGTGAGAGGGAGAGGGGGTGGAGAGAGAGACTATTTTATGGAAACTGCTGGAAGAATTAGGGTCATGTAGAAGAGATTTAACAGGGGAAGCAGCATTCAGTTTCTGAGTCCTTGAGGTATTCCCTTTGGAATGTTATTCCCTTATGCAGCTTCAAGAGATCCAGTTTTAATCTACTGGTTCCAGTTCAGTGATGGCAAACAAACCTTTTGAGATCAGCATGTCAAAAATTTGGAACATGCTGAACCTAGCTCTGCTGTTTTGCCACACGCATACTGAACATACTCTCCCCTTCCCAACATTTAGGGCAGCCTTAACAGTGACCCTCGGCAGCGATGCTGAAGCTGGATCTCAAGTAGGGACTGAAGCTTCAACTTCAGCCATAACACTACTACTGCCACTCAAAACGTCCATGTCATGCCATGCATGACACTTGGAGAATGGTAACCCAGCACTCCCCGCCCCAGTATTTGCCATGAGCTACTTCAGGCAATGCTCTCTTTCTATTCATAGGTCCCTACAGTCTACTCAAGGTGCTCTGGGTCACACAAGGCTTTTGTTCTTAATGCAGCTTTGGTGAATGCTCTCTTATACCCTCCACAGCCTCTGAAAACATCTGAAAACCACACAAAAGCACACAATCTTGTGATTTAGAGGTCTGGAGGCCACCTGAGAGCATACCCTATTCCCGTGCAGTCTTCAGAGCTTCTGAAAATCATGAGAAAAATGAGTGTGCTTTTGAGAATAGTTGTTGTTGAGTGTTGTTGAACACTGGCATGTTACCCAAAACATTGTGGCATGTCACTTTTGACACATATACCATAAATTTGCCATTACTCTTCTGGTTTTCCTGCTGCCTATACATGGAAGCTGATTCATGACTTGAAGCTCACTACAGGATCCAATGTGGATTTGTCACTGGAACCAGAAGTTTAGTCTTCCAAGCTTTCATATACATGTTGGAGCCCATCCACAGGAAACTTCTCTTTCCCCAGAATGTTCCACTCACATATTCTGGTTAGAGAGAAGTTCCCTGAGGGTGGGCTCCAGCACGAATCCAAAAGCTCAGAAGACTAATCCTCTGGTCCTGGTGATTGACCCCAACTGGATCCTGCAACATTATCCTGAGACAAGTGTATTTGCCTTCATTCATTCAAACTCACTCTTTCTCAGCTCTGGAAAGAGAACAAAAGCTAACGGTAAATGCTTTACTCTGCTAGTTTCAACTAATGCTAGTGGAAGCAAAGTTTTGTATGAAGGACTATAAATGACTGTTGCTTATAGTTTCATTCTTTACTTGGAGAGTGAAGTAAAGTAACACTTGCTAAAGTGTTCATTTCAGATATTCACCTCTCAATAGTTTAGATTCTTCCTGTTTGGTAGCATCATTTGCTACCTTTGTGGCTTGTAGTTGAGCATGATATATCATTGTCTAAATAGGTTGGAAAACCTTAAACTACACCCATATACTTTGAAAAGTCATGCTTTTAAATTAAAAGCAAAAGCAAAATAAACAGGTAATATGATTGCTCAAGATTCTTTTAAAAATAACCACCATTGTTTTTTCTACCTTTTAAAAAATGTCCTCTTTTTCCATTCTAGATGTTATTGATACTACTCTCATTGTGCTCTTGTGGTAACAATAGCCCTGTTAGTAGGAAATACTCTAAAAATACTATTTGGGCTTTTAAAATGCTTGAAAGGTTAAGCAAAAATAAATGCTAAGCCCAGACCTATGCACCATAAGCCCTGTCTAACAAAGTGTTGAGTATTAACTCCCAAAGGACAAATAGTGTTTTCATTGTACAGATTAGACACAAGTATTCACACAGGACACAGAGAAAATATGATGGGACAAGAAGTGAACAATCCCAGAAGACACTTTGTTGAAATGTCACTCAGACACAGTGCTTCCGCCACCTTTCACAGAGCTAAAGATCTCTTTATGTCAGAACAAATTGGGCAATTCTTAAATCTTTTTGCGTTTCTCTGACTTCAGTATGATGAGTGCAGAGAATGAGAACGAGTGGAGGGGGATGGAAAAAGAGACAGAGAGAGAGGGAGTGTGAAGAGACAGTTCAGTTCACATGAAAGCATTGTGACACAGTATAGGCCTGAATACTGATATGGGCACCTCATACAATCCTATTGGGGAACCATAGTAAGAATAGCAACTACTGGTCTTCCTACAACTGAGTCAAATTAGTTCTATGTTTTTTAAATGCTCCAGAGATTTCTTCAGGAATATGTTCATTCTGTATAAAAGACCAAAAGAATGCTAATACATAATTTAAATTTCTTTTGTTCTGTTTTCCAGAATTCATATCTAAATCTAATATTCGGCAGTAAAATCCCAGATATTTTAGAACTTCATATAAGTTTCTATCTCTCAACCTAAATTCCCTCAGTTAATCTAAAGTAATATTATTGTTTATTGGCCTTAAATGTATTTGTTCAGTAATTACTGAACAAATATAAAGTGTTGTGGAAGTTCAGTGTCACTATTTGCAAATTGTCTATAGGTTAGTTTTAGACTCAGGTGTAAAAATGTAACTTGTAACATTTGTTACAACTAAAATAAATAGAAATGGATTATATAATCTACAGGTATAAGTAGTTTCAATACACGGAAATATTTTTATTTAAGACTTTGAGTTTCCAGTTTTTTACAATGTATTGCTTATTTTGTTAAGAATGATTCATTCTTAAAGTTTCATTTTACGATTCTTTCAAAATGAATTTATTCAATTAGGAAATTGTTAAATACCTGCACCTCTCATTTGTAGTTATATAGCCATTAATACTGACCAACAACAAAATAGCATATAATAAACCATGCATGAATTCTGATTTTCCTAAAAGAAGAGAGTCTTTATAAACAAAATAGCATTCATTTTGCAGGTGTTTAACAAAGATAAGCTGAAAGGGGAATGTCTATTTTGAATTCAGTTATGGCAAAAAAAAATTGAGGATGCTAAAAAAATTCTTTTAAAATCATTATATAAAGAACGTAATGATATAAATAACATTTCTTAAATAAAAATGTTCAAAAATTCACAATGATGCCAGAGCATTGCATTTAACTATATTATTATGGAATACTCAAAAGAGATATGCCACTTATTTGTATGTCTGTTTTTAAAACTATTTTGAGCTTATCAAGACATACAGTAGTTACAATCCTGTATAGGAAGCAATATATATTTCCAAGAAAAAGAAGCATTTCAAAGGGAAACCCTTTATTTGTCCAGACAGCCTTGGTTATTAGGCTATGTAGAAAATGGTGTAAACTAATAAACAACACAAAACTCGTTTAACTCCTTTGGATAATTGAACAGGTGGGCTCCTATAGTTCAAAGCTATTAGAAAGAATGACAATGAGCAGATATATTATTATACTTTCTAATGAAAAGCAGAGAGAGTTAAAAAAAAATATGAAAAAATTCACCTTAATTATCACAGTAGGCTATTTTAATTAAACAGACAAACAAACAAAATGTGATGAGGCAGCCAATCTACACCATTGTTAAAATGGACTTCAGGATTTCAAGTACAGGTAGTTGTAGACTTACAACAGTTTGTTTAGTGACTGTTGAAGGTTATATGGCACTGAAAAATGTGACTTTTTCACAGTTACGACTTTTGCAACATCCCCATGATCATGTGATCAAAATTTATATGCTTCGTAACTGGTTGATATTTATGATGATTGCAGTCTCCCAGGGTCATATGATCCTCTTTTGCGATCTATTGATAAGCAAAGTCAATGGGGTTTATTTAACAACCAGGTGACTAACTTATCAACTGCAGTGATTCACTTAACAACAGTGGCAAGCAAAGTCATAAAATGGGGCAAAACACACTTAACAAATGTCTCAATTAACAGAAATGTTGGGCTCAATTGTGGTCGTAAGTTGAGAACTACCTATACATGCACTTAATTTTATCCTTTTTTTTTTCCTTCTACAGAATTGTCACACAAATTCATTTTCATTCAGGTTGGGCAGAAGGGAGATTGTGTCTTCCACCTGCAGTTTCCCCACTTCAGTCTAACAGAATGTGGGTTTGGTGTAAAGGGCTGCCATTAAAAGGAGGGAGGGAAACCCCTTTAAAATGAATGTGAGATCTGTTATTGAGAAAAGAAAAAGATGACATCCAAGCTAATGACTTTAAAGTAGAACAAAATGCAAATAAATAAAATGAATAATCGGGCGGGGGGATAAGACTGAAAACAGACAACTCAAGACCATCCAATCAGTTTCATGAAGGCACAGGGTTTTCTCAGCTATCCAAGGCACAATATGAGTTCTTGCAATCGGGAAGAGTCCCACAAGAAGTAATATGCTTCATTTCATACTCGTCCCCTTCTGCCTTGTAGCCCTTTAAATCCAGAGCTTATCCTGTACTTCTAAGTCTGCCAGCGTTTCATCATAGTTCAATTTCAATTAAACCATTTTGCATTTAAGGGCCAGCAATGTAACTGAAAGTAGATTGGGCTCATTATCTCCATAAATCTGAAGTAATATACTAGTCTCTCAAGACATTACTTCATTTTCATAACTAGGAGAAGATTTCATTTCTGTGGATTTGTGTAAAAAGTAATTTGGAAACTTTGCAACATGATATTACTTACCATAAAATCTAAGAGCAATGACTGTATCATGAGGGGCAACTTCATGTGTTCATTGTATCTAATTCTTCCATCTTAATTACTGAGGGAATTAAAGTGTGCTGTATTCTTAAGCACTCTAAAGAATTAGCTCATTTAAAAAATTGGTGAGAAAATATTGTTTCAAAATAACCTTTTTACTTTCCCATTTCCATTTTTGTTCTTAAAATTATGGCCTCTATGTTTGTATCAGGGGAAGCATATAAACCATACATAAACTGCCATTTATAAATAGGTTTTCATAATATAAACAAATCTGGAAGTTCATCATAATCTATACTATGATTTTATTCCCATAATTATAAATAAAAAATAGACCCCTGATATAAATTCTTGTACTGCTTTTGCAAAATTGGGTTAAAAAAACCTGACTAATGCACAGTACTGTACCCAAACAGCAACAGTAGTTGTCTATAATATAATGCATATGGTCTTAGCATAAGCAGTTGGTGAACCACTTATATATATATATTTGATTTCCCTGATATAGGGAATTTTGTTAATTCCAGTTCTTAAATTAGATACACAATTTAAGATATTCTAATCATATTATGGTTTCCCCCTCCCCTTTTATAACCAGTCTGAGTGAGGTTTCAGATATGCTATTCCTGAGTGAGCATCAAGAATTGAGCTAATTAAACACACACTATTAATACAGAATTGAAAACAATTGATCTTATATCCGTGGAAGAGTGGTTCTTGGCATTAAGAATTGGTTAAGCCTTCTGGAGTTGATAAACTCTAGGATCTAGCCACCAAGTAATCATTGAAACATTGAGAGTAGATGTTCTGTGAAATTTAGTAAAGATAACTGATAGTCTATTATTATTCTTATAATTGGGAAAAAGGGGGAAATACTGAAAATTAAAATGTAATTAAATATGCACAGAAATATGAAATTAAATAGTATTGAGAAATTATGTTCTTATATTTATTAGTTCTGTTGCTGTTATCCATTGCCCTAAGAGGAACTGTTATAATGAGATTAGCATATTTTAGAAATAACTAACTTAAAAACATACTGGGTGGTGGAAAATTTTGGTTCAAAATCCACATTCTGTTGTAAGGATTGCTAACTTTAATATTATTTTGAGATTAGGTTAAATAAATTTGATCCAAAAAATGACGGAAAAAATAATACAGACAGTTTAAAGGAGAAAGGAGATTTTCCCATCCCCACTTCCCAATTTAAACCATTATCATCTGTCAACTCTCAGAAAAGCCCTACTAGTATTTGAGAAACAAAAGACCCAAATCCCATTAGTGATTATTTATTACTGAATTCTAGCACAATTTCTCAAATTATGCTTGTATTTCCCTCAATATAACTTTTCTGAAAAGCACCAGAAAATACAAGACTGGTATTATTATTATTATTATTATTATTATTATTATTATTATTATTATTATTATTATGGTACCCTTTGAAATGTTGGGAAATTTATCATAGCATCAATCTCTCTTGTTACCATCTTCTTTCCCCTGTGAAATATAACTTTTTTCCCTTCAGTTTCTTTATTCCACTTACAGTAAAAGACCAGTCATTCATTCATATTCATATATTCTCTTCTGAAATCATTGTTATTTGTCTACCTGCTATAGATAGATTAAATATTTATCTCAACTAGAAATTCAACATAACAGCCCTGTTTGAATTAGAACTGTGATATAATTTCAAAGGCTATTTTTTCCACAGCCAATACCTATTTCAATTTATTCCTTTTGCATTTCTCTTGTTCAAAAAGTCATAAAACACCATTATTTCCAACTGTAACAAAATCTATTTTGTTGTTGCTGTTGTTTCATCCATTCTCTGTGTTAGTAACTGGATAAAGACTCGCCTGCATGGTTTCTGGAGTACTGATGGCCATGAAACTCAAGCTGCATAGAAGAAATGTTGGCTGATTTATGGGGTATTGTCAATGTAATGCCCATACAGATAATTGGGAGGAACTATATCTTCGTGAAGTGTTTTCCTAGTAATGAGGAAATATTTTTTCCAGCTAAAACAGACTAAGTAACTGATGGAGGCAAACATCTGCTTGAAATCCAGGACAGTGAAATCAAGATTCAGGGCTGATATATGACCTGATATTGATCTGTTGGGCCACTACTTTGACTGACATTATGACCATTAGTAATAATTAGATTGGAAACATTCTTGTAAATGGGATGACATAGAAGTATTAGTAGAAATAGGAATTGTATATTGGCACTGGAGATCATATGACATGATGGTTGCACCTACTATTGTGTTGCACCTATTTTTTCTTAGAAAAATCTGTGATTCTAGGTGCAAGGTTTTCAGTTTTGTTTTGCTTTTCCATCAATAGCTTGTCTTCTAATATTGAGACTGCCATTTTCCTTGATGGGCTTCCAAAGAGCCGTAAAGACATAGACCTTTGAGAAAGCATTTGGGGACAATGAGGATTAATTTATTCCAATGGGTAGTGCCATTAGTGGATGCAGTTATTTTGATTAGTGCGATTTTATTTTAATAGTTGTTGTTGTTGTTTAGAGCTGTTTGGAGTTAAGGGACATACAAGCCACAGGGAGTAAACAAACTATATTTAGATTAAAACACTTTTCCTATAAAATCTGATCCGTGACAATTTATATACCCCACTGTTGATTATAACAAATTATGTATATAAGTATAGTTAAACTCTCTATTATAAGTCCGATAATAAACTCTTCACATATTTACACTTCAGATACAATTGAGGTGATGTGAAAATAAATTATTTAATCTGTTAGTCTAAAATTAAATGTAGTAAATAAATAAATACGTAAATGTCAATAGAAAATCCCTCTTTTAAAAGAAAAAAACTGTAATGGTGAACTCATAGATGCTACAGTCCATATATGTTTTATGATTTCCTCTATTAATCAGCAACTATTTAATCTGAATAAGGAAATGAATGCTCTCTAGCATGAGAAAAAAATGGTGTTCTGTTTATGTCTGTCTGTTTTGTCTGTCTGTCCGCATTTTGAAATTTTCTTCAAGATAAATACTTAGCACGCTATCATCCAGGAATGTTATTTTGGATGGTCAACACAGTTTAAAATTGTTGGTCTCAAAGAAGTGGGTGGAGCCCTCAGAACTATGCATGGAACCACTTGTTAACTAGATCCATGTCATTCTGCCTGGTTAAGGCATTCCAGAGGTGATGCACGATGGGTCCCAGTAGTAGTAAACTCATCCTTGAAGAACATTTTCTCTGTGCTTAAGGATGCAGTTATCCAACCCACCTTAAGGGTTAATGGATATGGATATGACAATGTGGGATAATTTCTGACATAGCTCTTTATTTTGGAAGAAAGGTTGTGAAAAAGGTAAGCAGCTTGGGTGGGCCTTGGAGAAAATGGACTATGGGGATCTTTTCAGTCAGTTTTCAGATCTAGGCACAGTAGGTCTGAATGACAGCATTAACTGTACTTGTAAATGACCTAATGATGGGACTGGATGGAGAGGTGCAGCTATACTGACTTCCCTTGTTCTCTTGGGGAAAATATATATCCTTCTGAATCAGCTCAAAAGATTAGGAAAGGGGGTTGGCACTGCGGTGCTTTTGTTCCTTTCTTCAGGGCTGATTCCATAGCTGTTGAAAAGGGGAAAAGATCCAACCTTGACTTTTTCTATGGAGTATCTCAGGGATCAATTCTCTCCTTGCTCTGATATAAAAACTACATGGTGTCACAAAGTAAGGTACCCAGTTGGGTATCACCATCATCCTAAAATGACATCTAATTATATATCTCATGCCCTGATTGCCCAGGTGAAGCTGTCAGGGTTTTGATTCAGTGTCTTAAAGTTGTGAGAGTCTGAATAGGGAGAAACACCCTAAGGCTCAATTCTATAAAGACTGATTTTGAGGCCTTCTTGGTCCAGGGATTTTCTCTCTCTAGTTCAGAATGTAGTTGTACTTCTTTAGACAAATCCTGTGAAGAATCTGGAAGTCCTCCTAAGCTCACATCTCCTGGTAAGAGAACAGGTGGCAGTCATGACTTGGAGGGCATTTGCATAAATCTATCTTCTGTGTCAGCTGTGACTATTCCTGGTTTGGGATTGCTGCTCAGATATCAGTCCTTCGTTGTTCTATTAGACAAATAGGTCGAAGAATATTGATATAAATAGCCACTTTCTATTATCCTGATATCAGTTCCATTTCCACAGGATGAAGATACGGGATAGGGGAAGAAAACACTTACAATAGCGTTCTCGTTTTTGAAACTTCATTTAATACCAAAATAACTGGTATTATTGTTATTCAGAAGATAAAATTTGAATAATTTGAATAAGTAAATATTCCTTCTCTATATCCTATAAGAAAAACTGTATTTTTTTAAAAAAGCTGGAAAGGACAAAACAAAAAATACTGAAATGCAATATACTGATAACAGTGCCAGTTATAAATATTAAATGGACAAAACATAATAAAGCTAAAGAAAGAAGTTAGCTTGATTCATTTTCTGAAATCTTTGATGAACTGGGAAGCGGTTTTGTTATTATTATTTATTATTATTATTTTCCTCTGTTATTCGTTATTTCACTGTATTAATCACATTTTTTTTCTTCATTCAGAAGCATTAACAGGCCCAAATTGCAAAATCTAGTCTTTTTTCCTATTTAACCCTAAAGGTAGAAGAGATTTTTTCCCCCACATATAATTTCTCAAATTAAAACTGGTTCCTAAAGAGAAAAAGGTATTCTGAAAGAGCTTTGTGTTCTGCCAGCTTCCTTTTAGCAAAATGCAACTCAGATGGATGTGCTGCTGGCCTGTATGCGGTATTTGGAAAAAGACATTTCAAATCATCCTGAAAGTACCCCAAAGAAGACGTAAAAGCATCTTGAAAAATTAATTAAAGGCACATTGCTGTTAGTGCCAAGAAAATAATAAAAGTTCAGAGATTAGGAGAGAAGCATATCTTTTGAATTGTAAAATAGGTTTATAGATCTTCTAATAACAACTTTCACTCAAACCTTACATAAATAGGCTTATGCGGTACAAATATTACGTGGGCTAGGGGGAAGCTACAGTGGCCATAATCATGTTTAGGGATTACTTGGCAGAACAGAGACATTTCATTTCTATTGGACCTGGGGATTACAGAAAAGAAACATCTAATATTCCATTTTTTAATTTCATGCATTTTTTATTTACTTTTAATGATGCTGTATATATTCATCATCCTGAAATATTAAAACAGTATGAAAAAAGTAATAAATTGGTGGAAAATTTAGGGAATGGGAATGCAACAGCACGCAAATCATACACTATCAAGTGCTTGATACACATTTAAAATTACTGCCTAGGACGGCAAAGCCAAATTCCTGGCAGATTTCTGAAGCGCAAAGTCACAATAAGAAGATCAGCAGAACAGCCTGAAATAATAGAATATTCATCCCCCTAATCCATATGCAATTCTTTAGGGCTTTTTTTTTTTTTACAATGCATATGAGGTCTGACTGTATTCAGGATTTAAATAAGTTGTCTCTCTCTTCCTCTCACCATCCTCCCCCTTCCCCTCTCTCGCTTCTCTCTCACACAATCACACTCTATTTTTGTTTTATATATGTATATACAGTTATCAATTCTGCTCTGCTGCACTCACGATGACAAGGTTAGCAGCATATCTTCTCACATCTGAAATAAAACAATAGCTTTTTTAAACAACAAAAGTGTTAAAAGGAATACATTTATTCATTAAAAAAAAAGATGGCTCTGTATTCATTTCTGAGGGAAAATATTTTCTTCTTTCCCAATAATTAGAAAACCATGTAATATTTTAATTTTTATATTCAGGTTTTTCTTTGAAAAAATTGGGAGAAAACTCCTGTGATGATTAATGTCTGCTTGCCTTTCCAGTTACATGTCATTTTAAATATGATTTTAAGGAATAGAGGCCTAGAGAAAAAATAAATCCAGGAAACTCAGACATACATGTTAATAATGCCAGGACAGTAAATACCAGAGTGGATATAAACACAGCAAAGATAGTGAAGTTTGTATGGCATAAATATATTGTTGCTCTAGATCTGAAAGGAAGAATAAAAGTGTGCCCTTCCTCCTAACCTTCCCTTTTCAATTTTCAAAAGAGATCCTAGAGCTAACCCTCAAATTCAGTTTTATATTCATTGAGTGATCTCCTTTCATTGAACTAGAAGTATATTCAGCACTAGAGAACTATTGGTCTGGTCAGCTCAGGAAGATTTCCATGAAACATGAACAAAATGGGCAGTTACCAAAGAAAAATTGTGAAGAATGTATTGTGAGTCACAAACAGTTAGTGGCAAAACTGTCACAGGTTGCTATTGAACTCTGCTATGTGTAACATTTTAGATGGGAAACATATTGGTTAGTGAAGTGGGAGGACTAGGCATGACACTTCTCATCTCCATCTTGGTCCTACGCTTTTGAAAACAATGCAGGACGAAACAAAGGAAAGACAGATTGGATTCTGCTTACAGATTGTGAGTAACTATCAAATCAATCAAAAAATTTTGAAGATTAGCAACAGAGAGCACACAAAGTCCAGGAGCCAGCCTGGAAATATAGAAGGACAACAGAGAGAGCAGCCTACATAGGAACCCCTTTACTTACCAAGAATCACAGAATTATTGAGTTGGAAGAGCCTATTTAGGCCTACAACATTTGTACAACTGGATACAACATTTCTGCTCAGTGGAAATGTTAAAATAGAATATGGTTGTCTATTCTTTAAATAAGTTAATAAAGTTAAAAAATGTACAAGTTAATAAATTCCCTTATTGAACTGCACTTACTGTTACAAAGTACCCCCGCTTAATATTCAAGAAAACTGTCTTCCTGTAACTTAAATTCATTATTCCATGTTTTGTGTTCTAGAACAAGAGAGCTCTAATCAGTGGTGGGTTGCCCCCGGTTCAGACCGGTTCTATAGAACCAGTAGTAAAACCGGCAGGAGCCTCCGCCCATTGACCCTGAGGTCATCAGAAGCTTCTGTGCATGCACAGAAGCAAGGCACATGTGCATGATCCCATTGCGAACTGGTAGTAAAGGTAAGTAGAACCCACCCCTGGATCTAATCCTTTCATGAAAGTGCTATTGTACCTCGGTCATCTTTTCTCAAGACTAAACATATCCTCAAGGCTTAGTCTCTAGTTGCCTAATGTTGCTTGTTGCCTACTCTGAAACTATTCCATTTTTTACGAATCCTTCTTTATCTGGGCACTGTTGACAATACTTGAAACAGGGTCTGACCAATGCAGACTAGATTGGAACAATTACTTCCCTTAAATTAGAAATTATATTTCTGTTTAAGGGAAAAAAAGCTTTAAAAAAATGTGCCTTCAAAACCCAGACACTTTTCATAACAACATTTTCAGAAGTGGTTTGCCAATGGCTGCTTCCTGGGGTTGGTCAACTAGCTTGCTTTGTGCCTAAGATAGGATTAGAACTCAGTTTTCCTGTGTGTTTGTTTACATATATGATTTATTTTGCTGCCTAATTCACAGAAGTAACTCTCAGCACCTTACAAGATTAGAAATCAACAACCCCTCAAAAATAACCCACTGACATACCTGGGCAAAAGTGAAAGTAGGTAAGCTTGTTGTTTCCCACAAATTCCCCACTGTATTGATTACATCAGGAGCTACTGTTCCATGACAAAGGTACTCTTACCCAGTGCTGCATGCACCAATTTTCTTTGAGATACTCCATGTAACTATTCCATTCAGTGTATCAGGTTGCCAAGAGGTGGCGCAGTGGTTAGAATGCAGTACTGCAGTTTGGCAATTCAGGTCTCACTGGCTTAAGGTTGACTCCTTCCATCCTTCCAAGGTTGGTAAAATGAGGACTCAGATTGGTGGGGCAATATGCTGACTCTGTAAACCTCTGTTGTAGTCCGCCAGCAGCCTGCGGAGGTGGCAACAGAGTCAGACAGTGAGAAGGTTGGGGAGGAACATGGGCCACTCCTGGAGTCTGGGGAAGGCTCGGATGTGGGCTCTGCATCGGAGGCAGAGAAAGAGCCATCTGAGAGGTATGTGCTTCCTCCAGAGCCTCTAGAGTCGAATCTCAGTGAAGCAGAGGAACAGGGGGAGCCTGTTCCCAGTGTGCACATGCGCAGAGCTGCCAGAAGGCAAGAACAGTTAAAACAAAAGGGATGACTCGGGAGTAGCTTGGAGATGGTTGGTCCCTCCCATAAGACTTAAAAAAGGGGCAAAGGCACGTGGGCCTTTGCAGGAAGCAACGTTGTTAATTCTGTTCAGTTTAAAGTCTGAAGCTCTGTTTGATTCTGTGTGGCTTTGCCAATTAGGTCTTTGGCAGCGTGTGAAGGGAGATAAAAGGCAGGTGATTATCAGCCTTATCCAAAGGACTATTTACAACTATTTGGGACTCATATGTGAATGAACAGAATTCACAGCTGTTGCAATAAAAGAGGGTTTGGGGACTATTCGTGTGTTTTACTGTCTCAGGAAGCCTAAGTCAGAACAACCGCTTAGAGAGGGTGTAAAGCACTGTGAAGCAGTATATAAGTGCTATTGCTACATAATGCAGATTGAGGATCTCAAAGACAAATGAGAACTTTGCAATACTGTAATAGAAAACACAAGATACCTTGTCCTGCATTGTGCAGAAAGGTGATAGCATTCTCAAGCAACCATGTGTTAGAATCATGATAGTGAAGCGGGAAAACTCACTTTCCCAAATGCAGGAAACAAGATCACAAAAGTTGGAGAACACAGGTTTATTTGCTAGCAAAGGTTCGGAGCATTCACATGTCAGATTCCGAACCGTGGGCTATGCCCAAGGTGTACCTTTTATACATTTTGCAATTCTAGCCACGCCAGAGGCGTTACGCCTCTGACTCTATTTCCATATATGGGTACACCGCCTGTTACTTTCCGTGAACACTTCTGGTAATATGTTTCTTAATATAAGTTCGTTACAGGGATGATATAGAACATAGATCATTAAGCTCATCAGTACATTTAACAAGTTCCTTATTTCTGTTCCTTGTACTTTCCTGACGTTTGCAACATAACTTCTATTCCCACGTCAACACTTCTGAGAGCAACATAATACTGTGAATAATACAATACATAGATTAATATGATTTATAGTATAAGACTCTCCTGTCTCAATAGTGCCAGCAATCATCAACAATTGGAAAGGATCCTGTGGCCCATTAATTTCATGACCTAAACACTATAGCAATGATGGTGAACCTTTTCCGGACCGAGTGCCCAAAGTGCGCATTCGAATCCCCAAAATGCAATGCATGTACAGCCCCTGCCCCCCGCACATGCCCCCCGCACATGCCCCCATCTTCTGTACCCCGCACATGTGTGTGCGACCCCTTGCATATGGCCAGCCCCTGCACGTGCCCCTCCCCCTGCATGCACCCATGTCCCTGCATGCACTCCCTGCACATGCACACACAGCCCCCCTGCACATGCTCCGGCCCCCATGCATGTACGGCAGAGACCCAAAGACCAGTTGGCCAGCAGGAGGCGCTCACGCATGTGTAGCAGAGCTGAACTGAGGCAATGGCTTTCAGGCCATCAGAGAGGGCACTGTGTGGCACCTCTGGCACGCCTGCCATAGGTTCTCTATCACAGCACTATAGTGTTTTTATCCCAATGACAAATATCTTCTCCTACTGAATACTGAAGTGTGGTTCTGTTTCCCTATGATGGAAACTATTTTTATTTTTATTTTTTGCAATTCCTGATTAATTTTCTGGCTAATGTTCAGAAAGGTGACTTTTGGCAATGAGCACACTTGACCAAAGTAGCTTCAAGCTAAGTAATGTCTAAGTATTTGTAAGGATCGTCATACTTCTTTTTTTAGAAATAGCGTTTAGATTAGATACAGGGCTAATTTATTGTCTTGTAACTCTTTTTTGAGACTTGCATGCAGTATCTGAATCACATATAAAAGAAAACTGTATGCATGTCAGGTTTCCAATAGCTGATCTCATCCAGGAATCAATGCCAAATTATCTAATTCCATCTGTAAAGATGGAGGTTAACTCCTTAGGCTCACAGTTTTTGCTATTCAAAGTGGTTTTGCTGCTGATTTATGCTGATTTAGTATTTATTTCCACTCAGTAGCTAAGATACTTTCTCCTTCTGGATCAGCATAATCTCTGATGGCATATTTCACTATAAGATCTTTATGGAACTTCTTTGATTTTTCAAGATGCTCCAAATACCTCTGCTGACACTGTAAAAGGAAACAGGAAAGATCTTTGTAAGCTGTTTGTCAAAACTCAACTCTTCTGATAATGAGCATCATTCTAGCAGCCTAATAGCCTTCAACCTCAAGGTTCTACTAAGTTGACTTCAGTTAAAGTTATTCATTATGTACAAAGAGAAGAATCCGTTACAAAATATCTTCTGATTTGATAAAGAGGAATGAAAAAATTGTTTTATGTATCAGCATGTCACAGATTATCAGTAGTTGAAGATGTTGCTTCAATCAGTTAGTTAGAATGCCAGACTAGATCTATAGATAATTTTTCTTCTAATGTTATTTGTGTAAATTCAGTCAACTAGATTTGGTCAGCCAATTCTTACTTTCAAATGGTTTTTTTTTCATGAATTGCTATTTTTTCCTCCAAATCCTATTGCTAGGTTCTTGCTAAAATGTTTTTTTTTTTTTCAAACCTAGTTGTCAGGACCATATGAGTAAAAGTTTACTCCCAAAACTTGATAAATCAGTCCTTAGTATTTCATATCTTTTGTTCCTAGATTGCTTTTGATCAGTAAATTCATTTTCAAAGGTTTCAATAAGGTCAGTACGAGGTCAGCTGTTTTCATTATCAATTCATAGATTTTGTCCATATTTACGTCTATGTAGCAAGAGTCAAAATTGTTTGCCTGAGAAAGAAAAGGTTCTAGTGAGTTTTTTCCATGTGTGCTTGAATATTTTATATCTGGATAAATACCTACATTATTGACTAATTCTCCAACTAGATTATACTTTGAAGAAAGTTATTTGAATAGTTTTTAAAGCAATGCCTCTCCTACTGTGAGGCTAGAGTTAAATAAGTACAGGCCACCAAAGGATTTCCTGTGTATTAAGTAAGCTAATCTTAAAAAGAGCAATGATTAAAATAAATTCTCTGTTTGTTTATATAGTAGTATCAATGCCTTTTGAAGCATTTCAAAGCACTTAACTAAAACAAACAAGCACCTGAACTTCAGTTATCTAACAAGAACAACTATTGATAACTATGACTTTACTTACAAAATCTTAGTCATCAGCAACTTTAATTCAATAATTTTCAGGATAATTTGGAAATTACTAGCTAAATTAATGCAGACTTATATTGAGGCTGTGCCAACCAAATTCACATAGAAGGGCTGTAAAAAACTAAGATCACTTGATGGATCTTAGTGCTTGTATCTGTGCATGCAAATTAAACATTTTAAAATAATACACTTTCTAGTATTAATGCTGATCTGTTCCCTCACAATGGTCAATTTTAGGACAAATTATAAGGACCAATTTAACAAGACTCACAGAAACTATTAAACCACAATCCATAGTTTTATTTTTTAAAATCAGTTTGTATGGCCACCCATCTCAACAATTCTAAATCATAACTGCTGGTTATGGTTATGTCTTTTATATATATATATCAGTGGTGGGTTTCTACTGGTTCACACCGGTTCCCGCGAACTGGTAGTGGTGGCGGTGGGAGGCTCCATCCATCCGTCCGGTGTCATCACAGGCACTCTGCGCATGCGCAGCAGGTTCTAGAAACTCTGTTAAATCATTCTCATTGGATGGTAATAGAATGGATGTGAAGTTGCCATACAACATCCTCCACTTTGTCCCTATTTTGAGAGCTTTATACGTCAGTGATGAAACACCAACTCTACTTTTTTAGAGGCTTTGAAACATGCTCTTTCCAATGAGAATAATTTAACAGAGTTTCTAGAAGGTCTTTTTTTGTAAACGTAGGCTGAAAATACCCTATTTTTGGCATTTTTACAAAAACTGTCAACTTTACACTCAATTTGTGAACTATTGGAAAGCAGTAGGACAGTGATGGCGAATCTTTTCAGCACCAAGTGCCCCAACTGGAACGTGCATGCATGCACATGCATGTGCGCCAGTGGTGGGTTCTACCTACCTTTACTACTGTTTCACAATGGGGCATGCGCAGAAGCATTCTGATGACGTCAGGGTCGGTGGGCAGAGTCTCCCGCCGGTTTTACTACCAGTTCTATAGAATCGGTCCGAACTGGGGACAACCCACCACTGATGTGCACGCCCAGGAAATCCAAAGACTAGCTGGCCAGTGCACATGCATGTGCTGGCCAGCTGGACTTCGGGGTTCCATCACATGCATGCACACTGGCCAGCTGGTCGCGTGCGCCAGAGCACCGGAAACCCAAAGACCAGCTGGCCGGCATGCACATGCCTGTTTTTGGGCCATTTTCCGGCACTCTGGCACTGCGAAGACCAGCTGGCCTATGCACATGTGCATACCGGAAACCAGAAGAGCAGCTGGCGATGGTGCATGCCCACATTGAGGGCTCTGCATGCCACCTCTGGTACCCATACCATAGGTTCGCCATCACGGCAGTAGGAGAATGAAATTTTATATTCGACAACCTTGTGTTGCTGAGTTATTACACACAGTTTCATGTTTCTCATGCCTTTCCTTCCAGAGATATAAGAAGCCAAACTTTACCCTTTTTTCATGCTGCAGTCATTTTCAGCCAACATTGCTCCCAATTATCTAGATGGAGATCGCTCATGAGAATGTTTTTATTATTTTGTTTAATAGAGCACAACAAATTGTACAAGATGGCAAAGTTTTATTTCTCTCAACAAAATATTGCTGGAGATATTATGTCTCAAAGTTGCTGAAATCTCAGAGTCATACTGTTGAAGGCTGTGGTATGGGGTCATACAAATGACTATATCTCTGCAAGTATTGCATCAGCAAACATAACACTTTACCAATGTTCATTGGGAACGTGTGTGCATGTTCACACGAAATTTCATCAAAATCCATGATGGTCGACCTGGGAGCACCAGACCACTTGACATGGAATGACCCATTGTTTCACTGCCCAGAACTGTATTTTAAAATGGGTGGCTATATAAATTTTCTAAATAAAATGTATGAAATAGGCTGAATTTTATGAGGAATTAGTATATCTGCACACTCTGAGATAGAAGTAGAGGTAGAGGTAGAGGCAGAGGCAAATAGTGGTAGAGATACAGAGATATTGTGTGAGAGAGGTAGAGCTAGAGATAGAGATTTTGTGGGGGTTTTGTGTGAGAGAGAGGGGGGAGAGAGAAAGAATGCAAGGAGAGATAATAAGTAAAGCAGGCAAACAACCAAAGAAGTTTATGAAAAATCCATTTAAGCCTCTCTTTTTTTCTTGGCCATTATTCTCTGTTTCCCCTCAAGCTCCTTTTCATCTGATGAGAAAGAAAAATATATTTTGTGTGGATAAAGTGAGTAGGAAAATAAAATAAAACACTACAATTATCTATCATTTCTTCCACATTCATGCTCGTGTTTGTAACATATATCAGTGATTACTGATAAGATACTTACAACTTTTTAAGAGATATATATTTTACACTTTGATTTCATTACTCATTTAGGAAAAGAAAATATAAATGTATCGCAAAAGATAAAAACATTTTCGGTTCTTCTAATGTAGCTAAACATGACAAACATTATGCTGATGGAATTCTCAAACAATTCTCAAAATGTAAAAGAAATGTAACATAAGGAAGGAGAAAGAGGGGAATGAGAGTAGCCAACACCAAAGAAAGCTTTGTGGTTTATTACCATTATTGTAGAGCCTTTCAATATATTCATATTATATATATATATATATATATATATATATATATATATATATATATATATGTATATGTATATGTATATGTATATGTATATGTATATGTATATGTATATATCAAAAAAATAAAGGGAACACAAGCAGAAGACATCTGAGATCTGAATGAATGAAATAGCCTTATTAAATACTTTGTTCTTTACATACAGTAGTTTATACACTGCTCAAACAACTAAAGGGAACACAAAATTACTGTATGTAGCGAACAAAGTATTTAATAAGGCTATTTCATTCATTCAGATCTCGGATGTCTTCTGTGTTCCCTTTATTTTTTTGAGCAGTGTGTATATATATATATATGTTTTTCTTCTAGCCAGGTTTTCCCTACGTAGCCAAGGTTTTTTTGTAGCTCCAGCTCAGTAGAATCTCATCTACTCGGTTCTGGGCTTTTTTCCTTTCTAACACCTAGCAAGCTCTAACTGCTAGGTGGGAGACCTAAATAGATCCATTTCTAGCTCGTTAGCTGTCATCAGTAGGCCACACCCATCTCCTCCCTGTAAAGGCATAGTATCAATTTTCTTACTTCTTCGTAGGGTCTATGTGTGTTTTTCTTCTAGCCAGGTTTTCCCTACGTAGCCAAGGTTTTTTTGTAGCTCCAGCTCAGTAGAATCTCATCTACTCGGTTCTGGGCTTTTTTCCTTTCTAACACCTAGCAAGCTCTAACTGCTAGGTGGGAGACCTAAATAGATCCATTTCTAGCTCATTAGCTGTCATCAGTAGGCCACACCCATCTCCTCCCTGTCAAGGCATAGTATCAATTTTCTTACTTCTTCGTAGGGTCTATGTGTGTTTTTCTTCTAGCCAGGTTTTCCCTACGTAGCCAAGGTTTTTTTGTAGCTCCAGCTACAAAATATATACACATACATACATACATACATACATACATACATACATACACAAAAGACTCCTCACATAAGCCTGATGATGGCAGATGAGATTTTGTCGAAACATCGCTTCTACCCTTTTAGGGATATATCCACAATTACAGGGAAGAAACCCGAAATATTAACTATACATACATACACATATATATACATACACATACACACACACATACATACACACACACGGACATATGGGGGTATATTAATAATATAGCTAATATGAAATGTTTAGAGCCTTTAAGCAATGATAAATACGACTCAACCAAATTTCCTGACCACTAAGGCCACGGAGAAACAATTTGGTAGATTTCATCAACAGTTCTAATTATGTTCCTGTCAAGTTGAGAACAAAGCAATCCATAACTGGAGGGTCTGCTTAGAGACAATGGCACATAAAGTAATTTATGCCTGAGACAGAGGACTCTTTCTACAGTTAGCGTGAACAAAGCTCGACTAACAAGTGGGCTCAAACAGGAATTTGTTGGGGAAAGGGAAGACTTTCCAACCATTTTTGCATAAGCAGATGTAGGAAGCGATTTGAGGCAAGAATATCTAGTTAAGCTTTGCTTCCAGTAATGTATATCTTACAATATTGCAAGAAGCAAAAATTCAGCTGCATGATTCATACAGTTAAAGCTTGCAGGAAAAAAAAAACTATTCACATGGCATTTACACACAACAAAACTGGTTCATAAAGGTGACCGTAATAGGACCTCTACCCAGTTACCCATAGAGACATGTAGAAATACCCACCTGCTATATATGCATGAAAAATATTCTATTTGAAGTCCATTTCTGAAGATTTCATAAGATAGTATGTAGTAGTATAGTAAGATAGTAATATCACAGAAACAATATACTGTAAATCAGTTTTATCTGTAATGCCCAGATGAAACACACAAAGGGATTTTTATCATCTGTAAACCAACGCACCATCATACAGTTTATACATTTTAGCTAGCTAAACTGAAGAGAGAGCACAAAAAAGAAAGGAGAGGACAGGAGCGAATGTGCTTTGGTAATTTGAGTAATTTTCCACCGTGATCTATGCTGGGTTGCAGTTTGTGTTCTTTCAGACAGGGTAATTTTACAAATGACATCCTTATTAGATTTTGTGAAAAGGCAAAGATGTCTCTTCGGTGTGAAGAAAGGAGGTATGATTAGAAACCTAACCAAGGTTAGGAATTTTCAAAATTTTTGTTTTGTTTTGTTTGTTATTGTCAGCTCAAAAATATTGTTAACAAAGTAAATTCAGAATAAAAGGAAAAATTAAAGGGAAAATTAATAATTTTAAAATAAATTTTAATAAATGAACTATATTCGAATCTGTCTAATAATTAGGATATGTTGATTATTAGGATTTTTTCTATATTATTGTTGTTATTATTATTACTACCTGGAATTTTCTGAGTCCATTTAAAAAAAGGCTCCTAAGTATTTTTTACCATCTCAGAGTTTAATCTATGTAACAAGCGTATATGCTGAGTAAAAGCCAAGAAATACAGGCAAAATACAACCACTAGAGGTAGTCCTCAACTTACAACAGTTCATTTAGTGTCCATTCAAAGTTACAACATCACTCAAAAAACAGCACTTACGACCATTTTTCACACTTATTGCTGCATCCCCATAGTCATGCGATTTACAATTGGATGCTTGACAGCTGGTTTATCTTTATGACAGTTGCAGTGTGCCGGGGTCATGTAATCACTTTTTGCAACCTTCTGGCAAGCAAAGTCAATGGGGAAGCCTGATTCACTTAACAACTGTGTTACTAATTTAATAACTGTAGTTATTGGCTTCCGGTTTGGTTTCCGCCGCCACCGGACGGTCTTTCGGGACCGCCAGCCTCGCCGCCTGTAAGAGCCGTCTCTACAGCTGAGAGACGGCTCAAAAAGCTCTGTCTCCTTAGGAGACGTGAGATAGAGCCGGCGAGGACAGGTAGAACCCTCTGCGAACTCCCCAGAGTTTTTTTTTTACTCTTGGGGAGGAAGTAGAATGTGGCTCCCTATACAGCTCGCCGTTGCTCCGGCGTCGGGGGAACTCTGCTTCTTGCAGAGCCAGGTGATGAGACCAATCCAATCAACAAAATTTAACAGATTATTTGAACAAATAGGATGAAATCCGGACTTGGGACCCTAAATCGCAAGTATTTCAAACAATTTTATAAGTGATTTTAAAAGCAAAGAAAAAAAGTTTAAAATGGCGACTGGCTGAGGCTTGAGAAGAAGAAAGCTGAAAGTGAATAGTTTAACACATTTCAAAGTAGCAGAAATAATAGCGCTGGCTAGAATTGAAAAGAAAAATTTCTACTTTATGTTTCTTCCTTCTTGGAGACTTGATATTGATATCGTTTGGAGAGAAGTTTTTTTCTTTAAAAAGAGTTTGTCTGTGTGGCAGGATGGCGTTAAAACTGATAAAGCCAGACAAACAAGCAGTGGGGGGGCTCCCCTTTTTACAAACCATATGAACAAGTTTTGAACTTGCAGACTCAGAAGAATGGCTTTAAAGACCTAAAGGAATTTGTCTTGGAGGAGATGGCAAGACATGATGAGATTGTGAACCAGAATCTTGAAAAATTCAGGCAGGAAATTAAAGAGTTGGTACAACAAAAATATGCCAATCTGAAACAACAGATTGTAACACTTTGAAAACTTTTTCAGAAATAGTTATAAAGATGGATAAAGATACCAACTTAGAACTAGAGTCTAAAATGAAGGAAGGTGATCATAAGATTTATAATCTGGATAATAAAATACAAAGAATTGAAAATGATTTGATAAATATTCAAGACAATAGCTCAGAAGTAAAGTCTAAAAAGGAAGCTGATCACGAGACTTACAACGCAGATAATATAAAACAAAGGATTGAAAAAGAAGTTACAATGATGCAATACAGGTCCATGGACTTTGCGGTCAGAATGAGGGGGCTACAGGAAAATAACAGAGATGATTTGAGAAAGATGTCTGTTGAAGGTCTGGCTGTGATTTTAAAGGTTAGTCCTGAAGAGGTATCCTGTAAGATTGATAAGGCCTACAGAGTAAATTCTTGGGTGGCAAAGCAAAGGCAGTTGCCTAGAGATGTGGTGATTTACTTTACTGATAAAGGAATAAGAAATGATATTGTGCAAAAGTCTTTTAACTCCACTCTAGAAATGAACAGAAGGAAGATTTGGATATATAAAGAGCTGCCGTCCAAGATGTTAAAAGATAGAAAGGAATTTGGATTTTTGGTGACTGAGCTAAAGAAACAAAACATCCCATTTAGGTGGGATGCTCCAGTTGGTATAATATTGAGATACCAAGGAGAAAGATATCAATTAAATACTGTTGAAAAAGCGGAAGAATTCTACTACAAGGTTCTTAAACATGGCAACATCTCCATGTATGCCATCAGTGTTAGGAACACAGGAGGGGAATAAAGAAATGCAAAATGAACAAGAGATTGAAACCCAGGCTAACCAGTTGGAGATGGAGGTAATGGAAAAACAACAAGTTACAGAGGCCCTTTCGGACGAGTCGCTTTTGGATTCTCCTTCAGAGGTTATAGCTGGATTACCTATAAATACAAGAGAGATGGCTTTGGATTTTAATGTGATGTCTTATCAAGTTACAGACCAGCATGGAAATCAATCAGCTGATATACAAGTCCTAGAAAGGCAACCAGGATGGAGATCTAAAGTTAAGAAAAGAAGAAGCAGGTTCTACAAAACTAAAAAAATTTAGACTAAACAACAGTCTAATGCCAGTTACTTAAAAGACGATTAAATATAATAAGCGGGATTTATAGATGGCTGATATATGAAAATATAGATGAGGCAAATTATTGACTTATACTATTTTGAGAAGAATAACAGATCTCTGCAATGCTGTGCTTTTGGGATGTGGAAGTTGGCCTCTAACTGAGTGGATTGGAACTTTCTATTTTGGACTCTTTGAAAAATGGATTACGTATATGTTGAGCTATAAGGCAAGAGAATTATGGGATTGGGGCATGCAGAAGATCTGGTTGTTACCCTAACATGGTGGTTGGAATTAATAATCTAGATGAAAGACATTACAGAAGATACTATGTGGAATATAAATATAAAGTCACTCGGGTGTTTTTTTATATACAAAAACATTTATTATTGATGGGGGCAGATGGTAATTGAAGATACTGAATATACTGTTGGAACTAGAACTTGATGTTACCCTAACATGGGCGATGGAATTAATAATCTAGTTGAAAGACATTACAGAAGATATCATATGGATTACAAACTTAAAGTCATTTGAGGATTTTGTTTATATATGGAAATATCTTTTAGTGGTGTGGTGTGGGCAGAAGAACAAAGATATTAAAATATTATGTATGGTAGACCTGTAGGAAAATGGGTGGAGATAGGTTAGGTTACTGATTGTTTAGTTTAGGAAAAGGGATGTTAGGTTCAGATATTAATATACATAAAAGATTTGAATTAAGAGATATATGTATGGGGGTGGAGGAAATGGGTAGATTAGGAGTTGAATAAATGCCAAATTAGGATTTATTATATAGTTTTATAGCTGAAGGTTGTTTTGAAATGTACAGTATAAGGGGGATATAATAACAATGTTAGAAAGAAATGGTTAGCATGTGGGGGGTGGTGTAAAAGGATGGTAAAGTATTACTTAATTTGATATCAATGATTTTATTTTGAAGAAGCCATGGGGGAGGGGGGGGTTAGGGAGGAGGGGGGAAGGGGGGAAATCTGTATTTGAAAAACTTTTTCAATAAAAAAAATAACTGTAGTTATTCACTTAGCAACTATGGCAAGAAAAATCATAAAATTTAACAAATTTCTCATTTAGCAACAGAAGTGTTGAGCTCAATTGTGGTTGTGAGTCAAGGACTACCTATAGCTGTGATGGCAAACCTATGGCCCACGTGCCACAGGTGGCACACATAGCCATATCGGTGGGCATGCAAGCTCAGCTTTAGCATGCATGTGCATGCCGGCCAGCTGATTTTCAGGGCCCACCGGAAGTAGGGAAACAGGCTGTTTCCTGCCTCCAGAGGGCCTCAGGGGGTGGTGGGAAAGGCCCATTTTTCTCTCCCCCCAGGCTCCAGCACCTTTCTAGGAGCTTGGGGAGGGCGAAAATGGCCTTCCCCCCCCCAAAGGCCCTCTGGAGGCTGAAAACGGCCCATTTGCTAACTTCCGGTGGGACCTCTGGAGCCTGGGGAAGAGCAAAAAATGGGAATTCCAGTCCCACCGGAAGTTGGCAAATGGGCCATTTCTGGCTTCCGGAGTGCCTCTGGAAAATGGGGAGACCATTTTCATCCTCCCCAAGCTCCTATAAAGACTCTGAAGCCTGGGGAAGAGCGAAAAACGGGTCTTCCGGTCCCACCGTGCCATGAGCGGGGGGAAGCAGGGGGGTCACACATGCATTTGCAGGGCGGGGAGCATAGAATTATGGGTGTGGACACACATGCACACAACCCCTCCTGGCAGGCGATGGCAAAAAGGTTAGCTGTCACTGACCTATAGTGACTAGAGTTATGACTAGTGAAGATCATTCCTTGCATAAGTGAATGGTGCTTATACAGTATATGTATTTACAATAGCGTGTATATGCATTTGTATTTATTTTTCATTTTAACTGATTTGATATTGTATATATTATTATTTGACTATTGATACATACCTGAATATTGTCTAGAAGCTAACATTAATAAGTTTCCAGAATTGGTTATTGAATTACCACTGTTGTTGAGATTCACCTACAGTAATAAACAAGCACCAAGCAAACTACATTTAAATTTACTATAATGTATAAATATGAGTATATCAATGAATAAGGTCCATAAATCAAAGTAGGTGTTATTTTCAAATAAACATAGTCAGGATTAGATTGCATGAAATGTATGTCAATAATTTATCATAGTATACAACAAGTTTTGTGCAGATTTTGTGCAAATATTGAGTCCACATGACAAATCTCAGAAAAATTGTTTTTTAACAGATTTTGAATGACAGGATAATGAAGAAATCGATGCAAAATGTACCACTAACATTATTTTGCCTTTATCAAGAACATACTATCTTTTCTAGATAGTAGAAAATGATAATGATACCACTAATGATAAAAGTTTCATATTCTCCTTTGATTCTCAGCTTTGAAGTTTCAATTTATAGGGCTTTAATTACTTTTACATTACACATTTCTTGATCAAATAAACAAAGCTGCCCTAGTAAACTTTTATCCCTTTTTTGTTTCCTTGTGACTCTTTCATTCAGAATCTTTTGCCATTTTGTCTAGACCGGTATTTTTTTTTTAAAAAAAATGACCATTCAATCTGAAGGTTGCTGCCAAATGGTTTCCCCCTCATTATACTATTGCTGGAAAGCCCAACAGTCATGTTTACACTAAGTAGGTTTGGATGCAATCTCTTACATAAGGGGGATTACATAAGCAAGATCTTGTGGCAACAAATGTATTATCACATATGGCTTTGTAAATCACAGCCCATATCATCAATGAATTTTCAAGGACCAGATCCATAAGTCACATTGCCAGGGAGATAGACAGTAGCTAAATTAGATTAAATAAATATGAATCACTGTTGTAGTGGGTTTCTTACAGAAAAAAATTAACACAAATTATTCAGTAGTTCTATATAGAATCTGGGTAGATAAAATAGATATCTGCTTATTATATGTATATATTTATACCTAAAAGTTATTATAAAAACAAGACCGTTACCTTTATAGAAATACAAAACTAAAGTATTATCAAGCAAATGAGTAACTAACTGTATCTTAGGAGCCACTGCAATTTCAAGGAATTTTGCATTTTTCTGACATGACACCATCCTTGGTGCTTCCTGAGCTTGCTTGTTTTCTTGTAGACATTTCATTACCCAAACTAGATACCATAAGTGCTACATATGCCCGACAATTTAATTCAGATAATATTTGTGTTTCTTGATTGGTAGCTATTTTGCGATCTTTTTGGTTACATATTCTAAAATGTCTTCAATATTTTTTTATTACTGTGTTAACCCCACACTGTGTCAGTTCAATCACTGTCTACATTCAAGGTCATACACATCCAAATGAAAAAAATAATAATCTTATGACAATAAGTCATAGTCTTCACAATCGATAAGAGAGGCCAACCATATTCTGCAGAACTGGACCCATCAAAGATTGTAACTGATATTTTTTTCACAAATCATGAGGCTTACGAAATATTCAAAGCAAGAGAAGGCAAGCTGGGAGATCCAAGAAACTGCAATCCTGTTTCCTGACTTTTTGGAGGGCTGCAGGAACCATCCGATGGCCAAAACCTTTTACCCTCATTTTGGGAACTCTTTGGATTCTTTAAAAGTGGGAATGGGCATGTGGATCAGGGTTGAAATGCTCCCGGATCGGATTGGATCGCACGATCCGGTAGAGATCTTGGCCAGTAGTTTGGCGATCTGGTAGCGATGGTGGAGCGAAACTCTGCCCACCTGCCCAGGTGTTTTTTACCTTCTACACATGCGCAGGTCTGGGTGTGCACATGACGTGCGTGCACATGTGAGCAAACCAGTAAGGAAGGTAAGTAGATTTCACCCCTGATGTGGATCCATTGTCATCCTGATCTATAATCCCTCCCCCAAATTGGAACAATAGTCTAAAAACACATCTACAAAATCTACCAATCTGTTCCTAAGATTTTTTAGAACCAAGGTCATTAGTCATTTCTTACTTTGTATATCAGTTTGACTACAATTTTCAAATATCCACTCTGGGTTTTTTTAGTATGTTTAGTATGCTTCTTTAGGTCTTTGAACATAAACATTATTTAATTAACTGTTCCTGAAAGAATTGTACTACATGCTATTTCTATTTACTTGAAATTGTTCCTTCTGTACAAAAGACATGATGATGCCACTAAATGTCTCACATCTGTGACTAAAGACTGAACTGATTTGTGCTTCATTTGTATGTAGAGCATAAAACTGAATACATTTGCAGATTGAGTCATTCTGTGTTTTATCAAAACTAATCAGACTTTGCAAGATAGCCCAGACACAGTGATTAGGTTACTACTCTTAAAAGTACAAGTACAGGCTATTGACTCCTTGACAGTTTTCCAAAACTTGCTGTTTGTTATTATAAATTAGATAAATATAGAACCTTTAAAACTGAAGTGCTATACTGTTTATGGAATATTTATTATAATTTATAAATCTATATAATACATGTGCACATGAATTTGATCCAAACTCACTTGGAGGCAATCCCTATCTAGTTTGGGTCACTTCTCAGTAAATATGCAGAGAATTGTTGTGTGATGTATAAAAAAGTAAGATTAAAAATGACAAACTGAAGATTGGGCAATAAAATGTTTTCATATTATTGTAATTATAAGAAATATTTAATTATGTGAATATTTAATTTAATGAAGTGAATGGAGTTGGACACACCAGCCTTAGCCATTTGCCACATGACAACCAACTTCTTCCCTTACCATGTTGAACAGAGAACAGTAAGCTTCTACTTTCATTTGCTTAGGCTCAAATAGAACCCTCTGAAGAATCTGGAAGCTAAATGATGTCGGATTTCAGCTCTGGGAAGATTTTTACTTGTGATCCAAACATTAGTGGATCCATTTGAATACTTTCACTCAATATGAAGCAGATGTCAAGAACATTCCATGGAAGAGTAAGAATGATATACCCAGTTCTATTTTTCATGTTAACCTTGATCCTGATACATTTCCATTCATCTGTTTCATAAAATATTCCCACTGATTCTGACATACATCTCAGGTATTCTTTTGTTTATGTTTTTACAGTCTTCAAAATTTGGGGGGACAAATCTTTTTTTAAAAATAAAGTCAGCAAAAACTATTTTATTTGGATATGGCATAAATGAAAGGAAATTTCAGAAACGTCATCAGATATACCGTCTTTCCCCGAAAATAAGACCCTGTCTTATATTTTTTTTGAACCCTGAAATAAGCGTCTGGTCTTATTTGAAAAAGACAGATATGGAGTATGGGACTAACTATCATTAGAATTCCTTATTAGCCATATGTATCCAAACGGCTTTTAATAGAAAATGATGCCTGTGATAATCTGACCAAATTAGTGTGTTGTTGCTTTATGCCTATCGCTAAAAAAAAGTTTCAAACACTGGAAAGTAATACTGAGAGTAATACTAATATTGCAATGGGGCTTATTAAGTTTCAAACAAGGAAAAGGGGAGGAGAGGGACGAGAAGAGAAGAGAAGAGAAGAGAAGAGAAGAGAAGAGAAGAGAAGAGAAGAGAAGAGAAGAGAAGAGAAGAGAAGAGAAGAGTTCCTGAAGAGAAACAAGAGGTAAAAGGCAAATTAAATTTTGAAAGGCATTTAGGAGAATTCATTTAGAGCAATGATGTTCATGTGACATGAACTCTGGCAATTGCTTCTAACTCATACAGTGATGACCTGCAGGATCACCAAAGAGGAAGCAAGTTGTCTTTTTGCAAGATTAACAATTTAAAAGTGCTGAAATTAATTTTGTTTAATAGCAGTGGGTGCAAACATTCCTTATAAAGAAGGTTGCAAGGTCATAAAGCCACCGATAGCCATTTAAAATGTAGCTTTTTAATAAGGGCAATAGATTTAGGGTGGCTAAAATGTTAAAAAGCCTTTATAAAGCACTGAAATTATAATGGGTCAGGTTTGTACCACATCCTGTAACTTGGTTTACATGTTTATGCTTTTTCATATCAGGAAAATTGTGAGAAACAAAACATAGTATTTGTGGTCCTGTGATACACTGGCATACAATGAAGGAAAGTAAAAAATCAGAAATGAAAAGAATAAAAATAAAAACTTGGCAAAAGTGTTACTCAGTCTTTAACTCTGTTCTCTATACAGAAGTATTTAAAATAAATAGGTTTATTCAAATTCATCAATGGCTCTCATCTTCCTACATGAACAAGAGTGCTAGCCCCATAAATCACTCTGCTACTGCAAAAACATTTTTTCAGCTCCATATTCCAAACATGATAATGATTGTTTTTCCTTAATTTTTCTAGGAGTATATACAGTATGCTTCCAAAATTCAAAATTTGATTTTTAATTTTTTTTTATGGTTACATGGTGATGCAAAATCTTAGGATATGATTTTGGATTATTGGGAAAGAGTAGTAATGCAGTGCTCCTTATGGAACCACAAAGGTGAGATTCCAGTTTGTTGCTTTGGTCCTTGTTAGGAGACTTTAGTGAAGAGTGCTTCCTTTTATTTCAAGTAAGGTCATTTTTCATGCAATTGTCCTTCAGAGTTGTTTTGAGGGAAATTACATGATCTGGATCAGGATCTTTATTGAAGGAATATAATCCTTTCTACTAACCTCATTTTGTTGAGACACAGCAGTTCGGTGACTTAAAAGATGCCAGAGAAGGTCTATACTCTGACGGTTCGAGCCTAACTCCTATGTGATGGCGTGAACTCTCATCCTTTGTCCAATTCCTGCCCATCTTGAAGTTCAAAGGCTTGTAAATACAAGTAGATAAATAGGTACCACTTTGGTGGGAAACTCCAAGTTTCATCACACACTCTGCACTGTAGCATGATGTCATGCTGGCCAAATGACCTCGAAAATGTCTTTGGACAGTGCTTGCTCAATGGCGTAGAAATGAAGATGAGTGTTGTGGTCTGCCAGCAGCCTGCGGAGCTGGCAGCAGAGTCAGACAGTGAGGAGGCTGAGGAAGAACATGGGCCAGTCTTGGAGGCTGGGGAAGGCCCAGATGAGGGCTCTGCATTGGAGGCAGAGATGGGGCCAGGGCCATTTGGGTGTGATGTGCGGACTCCGGAGCCTCCAGAGGCTGAGAGCAGAGAGGCAGAGGAACAGGAGGAGCCTGTTCCTAGTGCACGCATGAGAAAAGCTGCCAGAAGGCAAAAGCAGTGAAAGCAAAAAGGACAACCCAGGATTGGGCCCAAGAGATGATTGGCCCCTCCCATAAGGCTTAAAAGACCAGCAAAGGGGCTCTTTGTCGGAAAACAATGTTGATAGAATTGTTTCTTGTCTTGTTGCATTTATTTCTTGTCGGAGTCTTCTGCTTCTGAATTTTTGCCAAGAAAAGCCTTTGGCAGGTTGCCTAATTAGACCAAGGTTGGTGATAAGGCTAAGAATTGTGTTATGAAGAATTTGTTTTGATTTAGTTTGGACTATGCAGAGAATGAGTTAATTCTCAGCTGTTCTAATAAAGTCTGTTTGTTTCGAACTGTTTGCGTCTGATAATACCTACTTGGGCCACAACAATGGGCATCATCACAACAATGAGCACCATCTCCCAAAGTTGGCTATGACTAGTAAAATAAAAACTGCAGCAAAACATTTACCTTTTATCACCTCATTGCAAAATAAAATTGCAATTTCTTACCCAGACCAAGAATGTATTTACACCAGTGGTGGGATTCAGCCAGTTCGGGCCAGTTCAGGCGAACCAGTTGTTAAAATTCTGGGATAGTGGGGAAGGGAAGGATTAGTTGCAGTTGTTTCTCTCATGTGATGAGACAATGAGTTGAGTGGAGAACCGTGTAGATGGAACTCAGTCCAGATCAGGAGAACAAAATGAAGAGAATGAAGTGGATGATCCAGCCATTCTTACAGCTCCACTTCTACCTTCTGAATGAAGCCCTATGGCCAGTGCCCATCCATGCTGTTAAAGAACCTAGTGTTTCAAGGGCTATAAGCTAAACTAAGCAGCACATATCATTTGTGCATGGACTCATGCCCAGAAGTATATAAGCAACTAATGAAGTCTATCATGAATTGCTTTGTTTATTGTGTTAAAGCTGAAAAGTAGTTGCGCTGCTGCAAGTCTCAAGCTGTTTTCCAGGCCAAACTATTAAAAATACATTTCTAGGGATCTCTCTAATATCGATTACAATATCAAAATTTCTTGATCATTCACTAATGTTATAAAAGATTAGCTGTGGCATGCTGTTATTAATTTTCAGATGTAGAAGCCATTTCTTGACAGTGAGGCAACCTGCTGGTCATTAGATTTAAATTATTTTGGCTGCAAGCTCATTCCTGACAGTGTCCAAATTTGGCATATGAACCATTTTTCTCTATCTGTCCCACTTGGACACAGAACAAAGAAAAATGAGACTCATAGAAATCATTAATGAAATCACCACAAGGAAAATAATGTTAAACTATCACTAAATATCACTTGTAATAATACATATCGCTTGCCATCTATTTTCCTTTTCCGGCTATAAGTCAGTTTCATATCCTCATTCAACAATTCAAAGAAATCTCATTTTGCAGGTCAGCAAGGACTTTCTTAAAGGTAAGTTTGATGCGGGTCCTTAGGGCAACTCATTCATCCTGTGGTCGGATGGCATTCGACACCAAGGGACCCCATTAAGAAGGAAAGGCAGACTGAAATCCCAACCCAAAGCAGAGCACTAGAGTCCTGGCAAATACACAAAGGATGTGATTCCATTTGTCTTCAGTGAATGGGAGCCAATATATCAGCTTCGGTTAACTCAAGCCTATTTTCCAACCTTGCAGTGTTCTTAAAACAATATGCACACATCTGCCCATTCCACCTGGGACTGTGGCAGCAGAGCAGCCTAAGCTTCGAGTTAAATAGGTTGATCACTTCAGTGCAGTTTCTCAACCTTGGCAGCTTTAAGATGGGAGGTCTTCAATGCCAAAAATTCCCAAGACAGCAAGGCTGGATGGAGAATTTTGAGGGTTAGAAGTTCACCCACCTTAAAGCTACCAAGGCTGAGAAACACTGCTTCAGTGCTGTAGGCCAACATTATGCAGGAATTCATCAAAGATCCAATTCTTGCTTTTAGGTTTGCAAGCACTCAAAAGACCTTCGTGGTTTGCCAAATAAACGAATAAAAAGAATCACATAGTCTTTAATTCATGTTTAACGTGGCCCATAGCTCTGGTGCCAGAAATGTTGAGATATATAGTCATGCCTATCTGGAGGCAGGGAGGGTGGGGAAGACTGCTTTTAAAAAAGGGCAACTCTTTTTTATATTTATATTTAGGATATAACTATTGTTTTAAAAAATTAGCTACATTTATATACACTAGGTAAAATGTTCTATGCAGCAAATTTTAAAACATTTAACACAAATACACACACACACACACACACACACACACACATCAACAATATGGCCATTGTAAAACCACTAACACTAACCACTTTGAAAAGGCATCTCTCTCCCAATGAGATCATTTGGAACAAGGCAAGAGAAAAACTTTCCTTGCATGCCTGATAAATGAACCTCTGAAGGTGGCCCTGTCATCTCTACTTCAGCAGAGACAGGTCCACAATTGGACAGGTCCTTAATGAGACAAGCAATCTCTAAAAACATTCACCCTCTTAAGTAGCCTTCCTTAGTCTACCCAGTGCTCTCTAGAAGTGCAGGGAAGTGGCAGAGGTTTGTTGGAATTATAATGTGGCATATCTGGAGGGCCTTAATCAGGGAACACCATACTAAGCCCTTGAGAAATTCAAACAGTGGATTCTGCCTGGAAAATAATGAGCAAGTATGCAGCCCTTCAGTATCATTCAGTACCACTGAGTACTACATACAATTTAGCAGCTTTCACCTTTTGAACTTCATGAAGCATCCCATTGGTTCTTAATAAGGACAGCATCTTGCAAGAATCCAAAGATAATCAAAATCAAACCAGACCGATTTAGGAGGAGTCCAAAATGACACTCAAAAAGTCAAATGTACTCCTGGCTGTCACCTGAACATCAAGGGTACTATGAAACCAGACCGTTCATGGAGAGTGGGATCTTCCAAAATAGGCTGAATCTCAGTTTCGTAGCTAACATTTCTTTCAGCCAAAGCACTTCCGCACTTTTTCTATTTCCTCAATTTCCTTTCTTCTTTCAAACAAACCCCTTTACAGAATTATAATAATGCATGAACTGGAAGGAGGTGGTAGAGAACTACTTATTTTTTATATAAAGCATGTTTATTATTCATAGGACAATTATGAATTAAATATAATTAGAAAAGACACTGGTGTTCCAAGTATTATGGATTGTGTACCTTAAATATTGCATAAATGTAAAAAAAGTTCTTGTTCTACAGTATTTATAAACCATCCTAATAGAGGTCTATAAATCAAGCACTGTTTAGCACTGTTATGCTAAAAACATAACACATTGCATAATTTCAAATTACCAAAAGAAGACTAATCCAGCAGGAAGTAATTACTGTGTTATTTCTCATTAATCACAACTCCATTACATCATAACATGCAGGGCAATTCTTTCTAAGTTTGCTCGGAGTAAGCCCCATTACATTCAAGAGTATTTTCTCCCAGCACACATAACTACTGGTTTCCAAACATAAACAAATAAAAAGTCAAATTCAAAACTGTTTGCCAAGATTCTTACTACGTTGCAAAACTAAGCACTGTAAAAACCAATATCTTGCAGGGAACATCAAATGAATCAATCCGATGAAAGCATTCTTTGGCTGTCAGGATGCAAGGCCACCCCTTTGGTACGTCCATCATGATATCACACAAAGAACCTACGGCAACATAATTCACTTTTATAATTTTGACACTTACAGAATGCAAGTATCCCAAACATTAAACATCAGTAACATCACTGGAACCAATTTTAAAAGGCTGCTGTACGTAAATACTAATTTACAATCGGAAAAGCACATCAGCTCTCTTCAGTAAGCAAACAAAAAATAGGGAGCCAAAATGAAAACGGCAAAGAACAAGGGTGAATAATTTTTCACTAGATTTTATTTTCTTCCAACAAAAATAAAAACCATCCAGGAATTAAGTCTGCAATAGAAAAATAACTCCATTCTAGTGATTTAACATTTTGAGCCCCTACCTTCCCCCCCTCTCTCTTTTAGAACGTGGAGACTTTCAGAATCTGATTTTATTAAAGCAAGACAAAGTATTTTCAGCAGTGTTTTACAAAATATTCCATCAGCAGAAGTGTAAGGCAGGTCGGATAGGGACTAACTTTTGCAAGGTATTAAATTAAAAGATGTTGAATTAAGTTAAATGCCCCACATTGAATTGACATTTCCCTTTTTTTAATGCAGGCTAAGATTGATGAAAAATACCACTTATCTACATTAAGGGTCAAAATATCCAGCAAAAGAAGCCTGGGGTTCATTGCGTCAGAGCAAAGGCAGCCTTACATAATCCAAGGACCAGGACGCGGATCACATTCTGATGATCCAATTAATGGTGGCATACTTTGCAATCAGCCAGGAAGCAAGGCCCCTAACAGATTGTGGGACTGTAACATCAATTTCTTAAGTGCATTTAAAGGATTACAAATGTTAGTTCTGCTTGAGATTGAAACACCTATCGAGGTGCTCTGAACCACATTACAGTAATTGGGTACCTGAATTAATGCCATTTCTTCTCATGGTGAACTGAACACCCTGGAAATAGGGTTGGTTTTGCTATATTTCCAGCTGTCCCTCTTCCCCAAAACGAACACCTCTCTTCAAAATAAATCTTTGAAAGTATATCTTTTACCTGTGTAGCTTTAATTACAGAACCTGAATTCTATCCTATTTTATCATGACATCTCAGTTTGTTCTACTTACATGCTTATTATCATAGTATATAGCTATTAAGATTCCTTGAAGGAGGCAAAAAAAAAAAATAATGAAGAGGAAAACAGGGCCCAAGAGAGAAGCAAAGAAATCGACTGTTTCCTCTTTTATATTTCTTTGTTCACACACTACATGCTATTTACAATATTTTGTACCTCTGGAGGGAAAGAGCCATCTTGCTTCAATTAGTCTCCTGCTTTTACTGAAGTTGATCTATGTAAAAGTCTTCATCATATCAAAAGAGCAAAAATACGAACTATCCAGCTATTTCAATTTAGTAAATTAGTACATTCAAAATGTAGCAAACACTCATTGTTGTATGGTTGAGTTAGGAGAATCACATTTTTGGATTAAATGCCTTCCTCAGTGCCTTCCGCCGTGCCCTTAAAACCTTCCTTTTTCAACAAGCCGGGCTGGCCTAATTCTTTTTAAGTGTTTTTAATTGTTTTGTTTATCGTTTTAATTAATGGGGCCAAATTTATATATATTTTTAACTGTATTTTAATATTTGTATTTGATGTTTTTAGTTGGCTGTTCACCGCCCTGAGTCCTCAGGGAGAAGGGCGGTATACAAATTCAAAATAATAATAATAATAATAATAATAATAGTAATAATAATAATAATAATAATCCTCTTTCTAAACAATTAAACATCAGAGCTCTCAGTCCCAAATCAGTATCATAGGAAAATAAAATGCTAATGTTAAACCTTGTTAAAAAAAGAGAAAGCAAAGAAGGGAAGGGAAGGGACAACAGTCTAACTGGTATGGTAGCTGATGCATGTCCAACAGTACCCAGTTGAAAACAAGCTCTTTCCATCTGAGCAGAAAGGAAACTGCACAAACAGCAATGGAACAAAAGATCAGTTTCAAATTGACAAGATGATTTGGGAAGGAAGGAAGACCAACTTGAAAGTAGCTTGGATTGATTACAAGAATCATGATTGACCCATGATTGGATAATCAAGTGACTAGAAATAACAGGAGTCAGTAGAAGCATCAGAAGCTTTGTGCAAAAGCAATAGCACAATGGAAGATACACTACACTTGTTGTACATTGCCTCTGTGGGAGTGCTAAAGTTTCTAGATGCTGCATTACAATTTCTGCTATGAATCTGAGTGTGGTAATCCCATAGATGTTCCTCTCATTTTTTGATATGTTTGCCATCAAACTGAAAATAGGTGGTGCAGCAAAGGTTGATAAGGTCCATGATCCTGAGCATTTTGATCTTAGTGTATTTGATATCTGATCTTGTTGTGGTCCGCCAGCAGCCTGTGGAGCTGGCAGCCGAGTCGGACAGCGAGGAGGCTGGGGAAGAACATGGGCCAGTCCTGGAGTATGGGGAAGGCTCAGATGAGGACTCTGCGTCAGAGGCAGAGATGGGGCCAGGGCCATCTGGGAGTTATGCGCAGACTCCGGACTCTCCGGAGTCGGACATCAGAGAGGCAGAGGAACAGGAGGACAACAAATGTATATAAATATTGATTATATATCTTGCCCAATTTCCAATCATCTGTAGACCCAAGTACAAAGACTATAAAGCAACATCCAATCAAGTTCAATCTTTTATTTGCTTATATCTAATAAACAGAATCTTGCTAAACTAAAGCTACAATCTTTTAAGATACATCCTGAGAGATTCTAGGGCCATTATGGGGAACCTATGGCACACGTGCCACAGGTGGCATGCGTAGCCATATCGATGGGCACATGAGCTCAGCTCTGGCATGCATGCTGATTTTTGGGCCTTCTAGGCCCACCAGAAGTTGGCAAATGGGCCATTTCCAGCCTCCAGAGGCCCTCTGGGGGGGAAGGCTGTTTTCGCCCTCCCCAGATTCCTAGAAAGGCTCTGGAGCCTGGGGAGAGAGAAAAACGGGCTCACCGGGCCATCATGTGCCAGGAGCGAGGGGGGCAGAGGGGGGCGTGCATGCATGCACAGGGGCGGGGCGCATAGAATTATGGGTATGGGCACGAGTACGCGCAACCCTCCTATGCTCCCCTCCACTCCTGGCACGTGATGGCAAAAAGGTTAGCCATCACTGTTCTAGGGTATGACTACCTTGAACCTGATCAATGCCTGGAATGCACTACCTGAGTCTGGTTTCTTCCCAAAACCTTCAAAACTTTAACCTTAGACTGTCTACTATTGACCTCATCCCATTCCTAAGAGGTGTGTAAAGAGTATGCATAAGCACACCATCATGCCTACTGTCCCTGTCTTAATGTCCCTTTTTACTTGTATTCTTTTCATGTATTCAAATCATGTTTATACCTTTATCTGTTACCAAAACTCTCCCCTACTACTTTTCCAGGCGCAGATTCCATCACATCAGTTTTATGCAAGTGGATAAGTGCACACTTTTCTTTTCTTGCTTTAAGGGACTATGCAATCATAATATTTTAAGAAATCTGCCAATATTGTATAGAGTCATCAAGTCTGGCCTTCAAAACTTTAGATCACCATGAACGGCAGATGAAAGAGTTTACCGGATCTCTTTGTTACCATCAAGTGCACCTCCAGATTTCTCCCAGATATGGGAGAACATAAGCAGGGAATGCAAATTCAACTCCTAAAGTATTCTCTAAACATATTCAATCTTTCATAGTAGCACATTAATGGCTTCTAAGAAGGATCTTGTAGGAAGCAGAGCATCGTGGTTTAGAACAATGCCTGACAGACATTACAAATGGATATTCCCATTTCCTAGTAGTTTTTGACTCATTAGACCATTCTGATTGAAATGATTTACATATAGATAATTAACATGAAAACCCCAAGGACTACTTAGCTGTTTAGCAGTGTATGTATTATAGATAACCATTTCCATACATCTAGTTCTAAATCCATTAACAAAAATTAATTTCTTCTCAGTGCATTACACGGCACAGCATGTTGCAATTGTATGCTTGCTAAATTACACCTTTTCATCACTTCTCAAGTGACCTTATAAACAGTTAAAATTTTCTATTTGGGAAATGGGAGCTACTAGTTTTGACAAAGGATATATTTACGAGGTAATATATGGCAGAGCCACAAACAAGCTCAGAAATGTATTAAATCTGCAAACAAACATCACTCCTGAGAGCAAATTCATATGGTGAGTGCTGAAACTGAGAGAAGGCAATGAAAAACAAAAAGATCTCGGCAGAACTCCAAAGTTTATAGAAGCATATAACTCCCTGGGCATCCCAAACTCCAATCAATGTAGCGTTGTAGGCAAAATATGTAAAATGGTCTCCCTGCAGAAAAGAAACAGCACAGTTGAGGAATAGAATGGAGTCCTAAAAAGGAGTCATGCAAAGTTCTATTGCAGGATCATTTCTAACAATCATAGTACTATATTAATTTCTTTACCTTTCGCCCCTAAATTGCCTTTCCTTAAGCACATCAAGATCAATCAGAGGTGCATATTAAAAAAAAAAAACATGAAAAATGGATGTGATGATAAGTGGGATCAACACATATGGCAAGCAATAAACATTATGCAGAAGCCCCAACTTTCATATAATGGTGTAAATAAAGGCTTATCCTTTGGTTTTCATGGATGAGAAGAAGCCATGCAAGCCATTGTTTCAATGAAAGGATTTATCATTGCAGCATTTCAGTCATATAATGCATTTTTTTTTAAAAAACTGCACATGATATTTTAGTTACTTCCTTAATTGCAGCACTAACAATTGATGACAGAACACCTATTCGCCCGAACCGGTAGTAAAAATGCTACTGGTTCGCCGAACTAGTAGTAAAAAATGCTACTGGTTCGCCAAATCGGTAGTAAAAAATGCTACTGGTTTGCTGAACCGGTAGTAAAAAAATGTAAAAAAAAAAAAATTTGGTTGAGCGATGCGTGATCGTCGGAACTGTTTTTTTTTTTTTTTTTACTTTATAAGCATTGCTTTAAAAAGTTAAAAAACAAAGGTCCAATGATCGCACGTCACGCAGCTGATCGTCGGAACTTTTTTTTTTTACTTTTTAAGCATTTTTTTACTACTCGTTCGGGTGAATAGGTAATAAAAAAATGCTTTAAAACAGTAAAAAAAAAAGGCTCAGATGATAGTGCGGCACAGCTGTGATCATTGGAACCTCTTTTTTTTTTTACTTTTTTATAGCATTTTTTACTACCTACGCACCTGAACCAGTAGTAAAAAATGCTTTTAAAAACTTTTTAAAAGTTTCCCAAGATTGTGCACCACAGCTGATGTCGACTTCCATACTTCAAAGGAACAAATGGCAACTGTGTTCTTATGTTCTGGCCTTTCCCATTAGTGGCATAAAAAGCCCGGCAGGAAACCTTAGACCCAAGCCAAGCTCTTTGCTTTGTTGGGGTTTGAGAGGCATCATTGGAAAATGAAGCTGTTTCACAATACCTTTTCAAATTAAAAGATCAAACCAGGCCAAATAAAGTTGGCCATCCATGTTGTTTTGGTTGATATGGGTCTTTGCATATACACAGTATAGAAACCTCTTTAATCATCTAGTTGATTTAGTTCCGAGATACCGTAGTATAATCACAGAGTTGACCTTGGAGAAGGAATACAATTGTTATGAAAATATGATTTAAGCCTTGGAAAAGAAGAGAATATTAGAAATAAATTTAAACTGGATAGCAATAGCAATAGCGCTTAGTCTTATATACCACTTCATAGTGCTTTACAGCCCTCTCTAAGTGGTTTACAGAGTCAACATATTACCCTCAACAATCTGGCTCCTCATTTTACCGACCCGAACCTCGGAAGGATGGAAGGCTGAGTCAATCTTGAACTGTTCGGAATCAAACTCCTGGAGTAAGCAGTAAATTAGTCTGCAATACTGCATTCTAACCACTGTGCCACCACAGCTCTTCCACCTTAACTCTCTTTGATATAACAGGGAAATAAAATGCAGTCTTTCAAGATTCAGCTTCCTGTAGCTTATATCAATAAAATAGGATTCCAATATTTCTTATGGCATGTGTTTCCTGTGCTGGTCACAAACAGCCTATAGCTAGGTAGGAATACCTTGACTAGGTGACTCAGTGGATAAGACACTGAGCTTGTCGATCAGAAAGGTTGGCAGTTCGGCGGTTCAAATCCCTAGTACAGGTGTCCTGCGTGAGCGGGGGGTTGGACTAGATGACCTTCCAACTTTGTTACTGTTAACCTTTGTTATAAAATGAGGAAGGTGAATCCCCAGAGTTCTGTGTTCTGTTACTGCATCTATGTTATGGGTGGTCTCAATAGCTACAATGCACTATATAGGAGAAGATATATATACTGAACAAATGGCACAGTTATTCTGAGTTTCTCAAATTTAGACAATGTCTTTAAGTGAAGAAAATCAAATGGAGTAATATCGAGGAAGAGGAGAAGAAGAAGAAAACCTGGCCCCTGGTGGAGACCTGGGGAAAGGCAGCTCCTATGATGTAAAACTACAGAGATGAGATGTCCCTAGCCATCCTTAAAACTATTAAAACATTTAAAACTACAGTGGAAAAAGATCACCCTCCCAGCTCACCTAAGTACTCTCAGAGAGGAAACTACTTTGCTTTATAACTAATATATAAGAAAAAAGCAAATAATATTATAAGATGTTGTTACAAATAAGCACAGAATTCATTGAAGATTGATTTTAATGGATCCAGATTGCCTCTGTAATGAAAAACCTTTGACATTATAAGAACAATAATTTTAAAGACCCTTTCATGAACAATTTCTATCATTAAGTTTCACAAATCTGCGGCATGTACTTTGTGATCAAAATGAAACAGGGAGAACAATCCACTGTTTACGCTTTGAATTCTACATGTTCCAGTTCCATAAGAGGACTATAGCAGGGCCATTCTTAATGCTTATCTCAGCCTTAATAACTAGCCAGACAACTGACTCCAGAGCTTGGCTTATCAACTGTAGTTCGACAGGAGAGTAAGCCAAAAAATGAAGTATTTAACAGTGCTGTAGCAGTCATTAATATTTAAAGGTTTGAAGTCAAATGCTGATATGAAACTGTTTTTGGCACTTAATTCCACATTATTAGATAGCAACATGAACTAAACATATGATATGATATCTATATTAGCTGAATTTTAAAAAGCAGTAGATCAAAAGACTTCCTTTTGCTACATTTTCACTTTTAATATCTAAAACGAGCCTTTGTAAACAGCCTTTAATATGGAATAATTATTTACTAAGAAGCAATATGAAATACAGTCTCTGAAGTGCTGTAATTATCTATTCTGCTTCTCTCTATATCTTATCACGAGGCAGCATCCCAGATTACTTGTGTGTTATAATTTAAACAATGAAGTATGATCACAAGGAACGAGACACAGATTATATTTTAACTATTAATAGGCACTTTTCTTTGGCAGGTGGCATTTCCTCACCAACTGTGTCAGTCTCTAAGTAGGCTCATGTCTGTTGGTACTTGGAAATCTAAGGGCTGTGGGCTAAAATAGGAAGGTAATATATATTGGAAGAAACTATTGAAAACTATTTCTTTATCATGGCAAACAAACTATATGGATTGGTCCATATAAATCACTTGGCTCAAAGTTCGACTTAAAGGGGACTTTATGTTCCTGTTTTAATGGATAGGATCCAAAAACATACTATTCACCCATAAAAAGCAAAGACAACAGATCAGAAAGGAAGAGAATCATTTATTTATTTATAAAATGTGTGGGCTACCCATCTTACCATAGGGTAACTCATCAATAAGGTAAAGGTAAAGGTTCCCCTCGCACATATGTGCTAGTCATTCCTGATTCTAGGGGGCGGTGCTCATCTCTGTTTCAAAGCTGAAGAGCCAGCACTGTCCGAAGACGTCTCCATGGTCATGTGGCCGGCATGATTAAATGCCAAAGGCTCATGGAACACTGTTACCTTCCCACCAAAGGTGGTCCCTATTTTTCTACTTGCATTTTTTACGTGCTTTGGAATTGCTAGGTTGGCAGAAGCTGGGACAAGTAATGGGAACTCACCCCGTTATGTGGCACTAGGGATTTGAACTGCTGAACTGCCGATCTTTCAATTGACAAGCTCAGCATCTTAGCCACTGAACCACCACATCCTCCAACTCATCAATACGAAAGTGATATCCAACTCTGCCTTAATTATGCTAGGTATAAATTGATCTGGATTATTCCTTCAATAGGCTTTCAAGATTACATTATTCTCTGCCGCCACCTGAATTAAGCAACCTTAGCCAAAAATATTATCCTGCTATAAGAAAATATACTTCCAGAAATATAAGTACTTGTATTTATTTCCCAGAGGGCAACTGGACTTTCTTCATCCATAGACATTTGTATTCATTTCCTGAGCTTGTCAACCTTACAGGGCTTCAGAGAAATGGTCAATGTTTTCTACCCACCCATCCCCAAACTCAGTATAGTCAGGTGGGAATAGAAAACCAAGGACCTGCACGAAAGAAATGCACTTACTCTTTCCATGTAATAGCCCCTCTCTGGCTCACTGTCCTCCCCTTTCAATTGCTAGGGAGAATTTACTTATTTAATTATTTGTTCTTCTCACTGATAACCTGATGAGGTTGGAAACAATGGAGTAGAGAATGAGGCTCTCAGCAGCTCCGTGCACCATTAAGATGCAGTCACATGAATCCCACAGTAAACAGGAAAGTATTACAGAAGTGTTCAGTTTTGCATGCAAAAGTTCTTGGGATCAATCTGTGATATAGTCATGTAAAGGTCTCTTATACTCAAGGGAACAACTACCAGCAAATGCAAAATACTGGAACAGATGGACAACCGATCTGGCATTGTGTAAGTTGAATTTTGTGTGTGTGCACTCTCTACTTATAGTCTACCTACGAACAACCAAATTTTGAATCTTCTGAATCCAAATCAGTCTTAGGAAATTTATTAAGTTACATTTATAATTAAAATTTAAATTAAATTTAAATGTATTTAAATTTGATGAATTGCATACATTTCCTGCTATGTATGTAACTTCTCAGCTCTATAACAGTTAAGAACTTTGAAAGAGCAAAACTAAAGACTTTGATCACTCTTTTAAAAATGTGTTTGAAGACACCTTAATATAAGCTCTACTGTTTAGAAGGAACTTAAATTGTCTTTGTTGACTCAGGCCTTTCAATGTTATCATCTTAATTCTGAGCTTTATATTTGTTGTGCTTTTAATACTGGTTTATGGATATTGCATTGCATCTTTATAAACCCTACAGAGCCATTATATAACTGAATGACATATAAATTGTTTAAATTCTACATTACTCAAAAGTAAATCTTGACTAAAATATATATGCTGATTTTAAAGTAATAATTTTTTAAAGATTTCAATGACTAGTGCATTTTTATGGACAGAACATCTAAACATATATATTTAAAAATAAATTTAATTGATTTCAGAAGTGCTTAGTATCTTACTCTTACATTTGTAATTCTAAAACTAAGCATTTACAGCTTCTGGCAATGGCAGAACATTAGTTACATTTCTTCTTAATATATAATTTTGACACAACTCATTAAAGACTATATATACATATATACTGTCTATATCCCAGAAGAAATAAGACCTCTTCAATAAGAAGTTGGTGATACAGTGTTTTGCTTATTGGTTAAATTGTTATATACACTATTAATAATTAAAGATTTTGCTCTGAGTGTTCAGGGCAAAACAGAAAATTAAGAGATAAAAAAAATAGTTTCCATGCTGATGACTGCTATGTGACAGTGCAAACCTAAATATATATAATGTTAAACTATAGAGCATAGATATGAAAGGGGGCTGGTACCCCTATAAAGTTGGGGGGACATATTTAAAAGTGTGCATAGCTAAACAAGCAAGAGAACCCACACCAGTTAGAGTAGTATTTTAAAGCCTAGTTTAAAGTTTAAAGAACTTCAGCAGATTCTCTTGTCAGAAGTAAACCCCACTGAAAAGGATTACTTTTCCTAAGATGAACACATCTATTGTGGCTTTAAAATAAATATCATAGATGAAGAATCTGAAAGATAGCATTTATTTCCGATCCCTAAACTGCTGCATCTTATATCAGTTCCATGACCTGCCTTTAAAAGAACTCAGAAAAATACAGGATTGCTTTCATTGTGCTCATTTCTACAACCTTATAATGTTAAAATAATTTGCTTTCAGAACAATCTACACAGGATCGAATCCTTCCCTGGGATCTGGGAAGATGAAAATGAAAATGTTTAATGCCAATAGCATGTGTGTTTTTACAGTGAACTGCAGAAGGAAACATTGCGAAGTGGTGCAGTATGGGGTATAGATTTCAGATAAAGGTAGTCCTCGCCTTACGACCACAGCTGAACCCAACATTTTTTTGCTAAGTGAGAGAGTTAAGTGAAGTTTGCCCCATTTTACGATCTTTCTTGCCATAACTGTTAAGTGAATCATTGCAGTAGTTAAGTTATTAACATGGTTGTTAAGTGAATTTGGCTTCCTCATTAACTTTGCTTGTCAGAAGGTTGCAAAAGGTGATCATATATGACCCTGAGACACTACAACTGTCATAAATATGAGTCAGTTGCCAAACATCTGAACTTTAATCACGTGACCATGGGAATGCTGCAACAGTCATAAATGTGAAAAACAGTCATAAATCAGTTTTTTCAAAGCCTTTGTAACTTTGAATGGTCATTAAATGAACTGTTAGAAGCGGAGGATTACTTGTATTCACATAATGGATAATGTACCTTTATTTTATTTGGTTATTATTATCTCTCTCTCTCTCTCTCTCTCTCTCTCTCTCTCTCTCTCTCTCTGTATAAATATAAAAGCAGATATTCTGGATCATTCTTTTAACCTTGTTATTATTTTTTCCAAGCTAGAGTCTCAAAAATTTTAGCCTTTTCATACAGGGAAAGTATTCTTAACGAATAATAATAATATTAGATAATGGTATTACTGAACTTTAAGTATTAAGTAAGTTCCTCTAATAATTTTGGTTGCCTTTTCTATACTTTCCCGTGTTCTCTTACATCCTTTTTCAAATATGATGACCAGAACTCAATAGAGCACCAGAGGTAGGCATATTATAGAATTCTATAACAGCATTATGCTATTTTTATTTTATTATATTGTAATGATCTCTAGTTGTCTTCTTCCTGAAGTTTGCTGACACCGTCTTACATTCTGGTAAACATTCTATTATTGAAGTCTGAATTAATCTCCAGATCCTATAAAATGATTTGGCTTTTAGTGGTCTCAGTTTTGAGAAACTGTTCCTTTTCAGTTAAATCTGAAATGGGAAGGATGAAATATTTACATCCTTCAAAACTGGATGCTACACAATAGCCCTTGTCTATCTCTGAGGATTTAATTTAAAACATATTTTTCCTCTTTTTTATGCTTTGCACCAGAAGCCTAATTTCCTATTGGGTAAAGTGGAGCCAGTCTCTCTTCTGCAGGTTCAGCTTGTTCTAAAAGCAAATCTAAAATCTTATTAACATGTTCATGTCATCGACATCCCTTAGCATTGTCTATCTAGTTGGTCCTGCACATGGAAATTAATAATCTTTCTGGGACTCTGGGACATTGCCTTGGTACTACCCAGAACTTCAGGATACCTGCACTTAAAATTAGTTAAAAGGTGGGATCTAAAAATATCAAATTCTGACAATATGTTCTTTCTTTCTTTGTTTAGAGGGACTTTTCTTTCTCTTCCTCTCTCTTTTTTTTACAACAAATAAAATCTATAAATCTTATCAATCACATTCTTCCAAACAGTTATGCATTCTCTTAAACAAAATTCTTTGACAAATCAATTTCAGCTGAAATTATAATGTGTTACCATTATAGATTTGAAGGGTCTATAGTTGTAATGAACATAACTACCATATTATGTGTAAGTCCTGTGCTCTAAACTGTCAAATGTGTACGTAACAAACAAAATTAACAGTAATACTCGGTCTGTTTTTTCCCCCTTCTTCTGTGACACTGTCCAGGTTCTCTTACTTTATCAGAGAAACCTGAAAGAAAGAACATAGGTACCTCTGTGTATCATTATGTACAGTATCATTCCATATCATCCATCAATATAACACCTCCTTGAAGGAACATGCCATTTAATACCAAATACTAGTAAGTTAATTTTTTCTTATGCATCATTTCTCGGCTAAATGCATTAGGGAAAAACCAACACAAGATGTACTGATAAAAAAAACATTCAAATGAAAAAACCTCTACAATCAGTCCAGGTCTGTTTACCTGTATGCCAAGCAGCTACCTTTAACGGAAGGACATGTGAAGGACACGACAATAAGTTAAAAAACAAGAAGCACATGGTGCACAACAGTAATGGGAAAGTCAGTGCTTATCTATGAAATTTCTAATACTAGACAAAAAATAATTAGGATCACTTCAGACATTAAAGTTTACCAAATGATAGTGCTCTATACGGAACCCATAATCTGCAATTCATTTGCACACATCAAATGGTTGATGTCTTTATGCCAGCAATATGTATGGCTAATGAACAGCAAATAATAGAGTTTTCATAAATGATCTAAGCTTCATGTAATAATCATTGTTCATATGATACTAAATATTAAAAAAAACCAGTTTTAGGAGGAAAAGAGTTTGATTGAGAAAGCAGCAAAAGGGCACAAAATGAATGAATGAACAAATCAATGAATCAATGAAAATTTAGTCTTAAATATGTACTGATGTTAACATTTCACCTAAGAAATCCAAATACATTTTTAAGCCTTTTTGCATGGATAGAGCAGTAAGAGTAGAAGAACTACGCATAGAATTCTTTATTGGCCAAGTGTGATTGGACACACAAGGAATTTGTTTCCAGTGCATAAGCTCTCCGTGTACAAGCAACAAGTGATAAATCATGTTCATAAACATAAAATACAATCATCAAAAATCATAAGCTACAACACTCAGTGATAGTCATAGGATACTAAATGAGCAATCAACATAAATCATAATAGGATACTAATAAAAGCATATTTAGGATACTAAATAAGCAATCAACATAAATCATAAGATACAAACAACAGTTATAGACATAAGAAGTTAAGGAAATCGGTAATGGAAAAAAATGAGAAAAGTAATAGTAATACAGCCTTAGTAGGTGGTTTTACATCCCAGGGCATAAGAAAGTATTGTGAGAATTAGTTGTTAAGCAGAGTGATGGCAGAACCCCAGACCCTATGGTTTTTAAAACCAAATGCTTTAGCATGAACCCAACCAAAAGAGATATTTCTATAATTTAAATTATGAAATAGCCACTTGCTAAACAAAGTACAGAATAATTGTAAATTTCTAGCAGTGGGTATTTACCCACATATCAATATGGATGCATACATTATATACTCTATTGTAAGTCTAGTTATGAAACATCAATTCCTATTTAAGGGGACCTCTATACAGATGTTGAAGCATGATGTGATACAATATAATTAATTAATTGCCTGAAGGTAAAGTATCAGGAAGGAAATTGAAACTTCTGATGACAACCCTCCACGTCTCAATACTGGAAGGATCTTTTGATTTATATCACTGAAAATATTATTTCTAATACAAGGGACAAGGCACAATAACTACTTAGGAGGCAAAAAATTAAAGATCTCCATACGTTTTGGTCTGGATCAGAAAGGGGGACATCTGTTTTACACAGATGCATATATATATATATATATATATATATATATATATATATATATATATATACACATACATATACATATACATACATACATACATACATACATACATACATGACACAGACAGACAGACAGACAGACACACACACACACACACTGCAATATCTTGTTCATATGTCTAATCAAGTGTTTGTCTATAAGGGTAGTTTCTATATGCATGACTATCATAACATAAAAACAGTTCACAACATAAGAGCATCCCTTTATGAATAGCATATGTTGCCTCACATGAAATTAAAAAGCCACTGTTAGTGAGTTCTACATTCAGCTGAATGGAAGCAAACCTGCAGTCATTAATTCTAGATAATTTATAAAATGTACACTCCTGTGAAATCAGATCTAAACAGGTCTTAGTCCAAGTGCCAAACTAAAGATTGGGTTGCCAGCAATTTCCTTCTTTAACCAACAAATAATTATCCTGCTGTAAGCAATAACACTTTATTCAAGTGATTGAATAACTTTTCTGAATAACATCTGCATATATTTTCTTCAGCATATTGCCCACTGACTGGCAGCTACAAGCTCAAACACCTGGATCCCAGATAGGCACAGATGTAGCTTTGATGTTGCCAATCCATCTCTACAATAGGCAAATCCTTAGAAATTTGACAGTGTTTGAAGTATCAAAGTGACAAAGTTACCATCCCAAGGATACCAAGAAGCATATTTTAAAAATCTTTTGCCTCCTACTTTAATCAGACTTAATGCCATATACAGTAGGAAAACAGATATCTCCCTTGGCTCAAATCTGGACAATTTCCCAAACATTTGTTCACACACACAAAACATTAAGAAGCATATGTCCATTCTTGGAGATGTCTTTTCGGCTAATTGCCTTTTGTTAATCCCCGTACTAGCTGATCTGACTCTTATTTTGAAGAGGAATTTTACTAATGAAATTTTATATAAAATTCTCGCTGAAGGTGTACAACATAAAGACATCTGTTTCACAGATAGAGAAGGTTTTTGATAAGCTGCCTCTATTCAACATCAGGTAGCCAGTTTTTATCTTCTTTTCTTCACCCTCTTAACCTCCCTCCACCCTCCCACCCCCAAATTTGCTCTGAAGAACCTCCATTGCTCCAGTACAGATTTTGGGGGTAGGAGGATGTAGAGGGGGAATCCACTCAGCCGTTTCTGTTGCCAGATAGACACTGCGGGATTTCGTCCCTTGATCTAAATCAAATACAACTTGTGCAGAGTAGGAGGAGAGAGGCAATGCTCATTTTCAAAATATATTATTATATACTGTATGGAAATGAGTTCAACCCCAATATGCAGTAACTGATTATGCAAAACAATAAACGATACTTAGCACATTAAATGAATGCTATAAGGTGCTTCATCCACAAAACCCAGAACCTACCGATGTAAAATTAAAAACGATCTTCTTTAGCAGCAGAGAAATTGAGGCATACACAAGTAAAACTAATTTAACCTTTGAAAAACTATCCCTGGAAAGCAGAGTACAAATCCGTTTCTATTTTTTTAAAGGAAGGAAGGAAGGAAGGAAGGAAGGAAGGAAGGAAGGAAGGAAGGAAGGAAGGAAGGAAGGAAGGAAGGAAAATTTTCAAGCTGTTTTCTATTAAAGTAAGATAGTTTGCAGCTATTTCTGAAGAACTAGCTAAAAAGCCATATAAAGCCAATTCAGACGTTAATCAAGCCGAACCCCCATCCATACTTACTGTAATACATCAATTACCATATCCTTCCTATTTTTAATAAATTCCATTTGACAGCAGACACCTTATTAGGGGGTTGCTAAAATGATACAAGTAAAAGGCTATTAATATTGCTTTTTCCCCCTGCTGCTATTGTCTTGCTGCACTGGTCTGCAAACACATTCCAGCTGCATTACAATTAATGCCAGTGGAACTCCTTCTAACGACTTCCAGCTTGCTAATTTTTTACGCTAATAATAAAAAAAAGGGCATTGCTATGCAAGAACAGCCCCTTTTTATCATGCTCACATGGCACGCTAGAGAGTGCCTGCCATTGTTCGCCTGAAAGACAATTAAACTCAGGAACATCAAGCCCCAAAATGACAATCTGCTAACCAGCCCTGGGTATTACTAGATTCTTTCCTCTGTTCTCCGAAATAATATAGAACAATTCTCCTAAGACATTTTTCTCTTGCACGTATTCATGTTTTTTTTTTAAAGGAAGTAGCTTAAAAAAAATACCCATGGTTGATTTATGCATTACTGTTCAGAATTTATTAACTGTCTAGGACCAATTTCATACCAGTACTTGCACAGCCTCCAGGTCTAAATTCTGGACACATTTCAAAAAATGCACCAATAATACTGTCCATATATTTAAAGATAAACATTAAAAAACCTGTGGTTCATGTTTTTCTGAAACACAATATAAAACACCCAAGGGAAAGGTAAATGCCAGAGCTGCAACAAGTTTATTTCTCAGAGACTTCTAGTAATAGAAAAAGTGAGAGTAGGTAAGTATCTACCATGGATTGAAAATTATATTTAAATGCCTTTAAAAATATGTGTGCATGTTTCGAAGACACTACAAAACATATAAAACAGGTAATGGTGGACAAATGTACAGGATTACACCTTGAAAAATCAGGTATCAAAATCTACCTATTAGCCTTGAAAAGGAAGACAATTAAACTGCAGCCAGGAGTCATCCAATACTTGCATATTTTGGAATGCTGCAAATGGCCAACTACATCTATGCCATTTCCTTAAAGTGAAATTGTATTTTTCTCTTCCATATATTTTTGAATACATTGTACTTATATGAAATCACAAGAAATCTGCTTATAATGATTCATCTTTGTGCGTACAAAACCCATGACAACTATATCAAATGTATGTGACATTCTCAGTTTCTCAGAAAATCAAAAAAATAACTGTTTAGTTTGCATACAGCTTTGTAATAGCCTGATACATACACTGCATGCTTACAAATATTGTATAATTGATACCCATGACACAACTACATACTTCCAAGTATGCTAATCTCTACTATCAGATTTAATTATAACCATATTTTTGCTACGTACTGTATAGCCAAGTGAACCATAAAACTAATAACTTCTTCACTGTGTTGTCAAAAGAGCTGGAGCATCGTTTCCATTCATCCATTCATACCTTACACTGCTTCCTTCTGCTTTGGAGACAGTTGCAATAATAGCTTTCTCTACTCAGTTGCCTACTAATTTGCAAGCACAGAACCACACAGATGCCCTGATGAGGCCCTTAGGTCTGCAGGTTGACCTTATTTTGAATTAAGCAGGCTAAATGAATAAAGAAGCAGACTCTCCAAATAAGGTTATTAGTTGAGGAAAATATTGCAAGTTCTCCCATATAAATATATAAATGCTCATTGACTTCCCCCTGTAATACGATTTGATACTATGCTATCAATCACCTTGGATTGTTTGAAATTCATTTGGCACATTTTTGTATTGCATTATTCCACAACATTTTCCTTGGTATTTAATGATGTAGTTAGCATTTGATTGTTTAGTGATTTTTAATGTAACCCTAGTATTTTTACTAGGACAGGGAATTTCTATAAATTCCAGATTCTATTGGGGTACCTTAGAACAATAAAATAGATTCTTTTCATCTTTGTGGCATGTTTCCTAACCAAGTCCATTTCAAAATTTATTGATTTATATTTTTTCTGATCTTAAATTCATTTCTTCTCATTTCTGAACCTGGATCAGTGGTGGATTGCTACCGGTTCTCCCCGGTTTTTGTGAACTGGTAGTGGAAATTTTGAGTAGTTCGGAGAAGCGGTAAATACCACCTCTGCATGGCCCCGCCCCCAATCTATTCGGTGCCTCCTGACTCCTAGTTGATCGGCTAGAAGGAAAAAATCAGGGCTCACTTGACAAAGAAGAAGAAAAAAAACCAAGACACCCCTCGCTTTAAATTGAGAAGCCAAGAAGCCTCCCAACTGATTGGCTAGAAGGAAAAAATCAGGACTAGCTTCTCAGCCAGGAGATCACTTGGCAAAGAAGAAGGGGGGAAAAAAGATGCCGTTGCTTTAAATTGACAAGCCAAGAAGCAGCTGCTGGAAGGAGGTTTTTGCTTGCAGAAGCAAAGTGACATTCAGCAGTTCGTTTCTGGGTCAGCTGAACAACAATCTGGATAAGATGAGGAATTCTTATATGGTTCTATGTTTTTGAAGTTTTGGGGTTTGTGCAACATGGGCTTTGTGTTTCTAAAAAGGTTTGGGCAATTTCCATTGTGAAATATCCTGTCTTGAATGAGTTTTCTGCCTGCTTGTAAATGGAACTGAACTTCTGGCTTCCACTTTCTATTATCTCTAAACACCAATAGCTGTTTTCTTCTTATAGTTTCCTTTATGCAGCTTGCAGGAATGTGGAATGAGTATCAGGCAGGTTCCTTGTTAGCAGCTTGATTTTTCCTTGCTTTTCTTATGAGTAATATTTTATTTGGGGAAATGAAGAGGGGGGAGTTTGATTCCTTCCCAGAGCAGGTTAGTGGGGTGGGGAGGGAATGGGGATTTTGAAGTAACTTTCCCCTGGAGTGGTGAGGGAATGGGGATTTTGCAGTATCCTTCCCCTGTCACGCCCGCCATGCCACGCCCACCAAGCCACACCCACAGAACCAGTAGTAAAAATTTTTGAAACCCACCACTGCATAAGTCCATCTTAATATGCCTGGTATGTGATGTTTTGTATACATACAGAGAAAGAAGCACTCTTGTAATGTTTGACTTTTAGGCTTCCTGTCAAACATCAGCCATAATACTAATGATTGTTTTGAACAATATGCAGGTTTTATTACATGAATGCCTATTTTATATGTGAAATTATGACTCAAATATTTCTGCACCTATATTGGTTCACACTGTCAGGAAGTTTCTCTTTAGTTTTAGGTTGCTACTCTCTTTATTCAGTTTCCACCCATTGCTTCCTGTTTTGCCTTCTGGTGCTTTGGAAAATACATTGTCCCCCCCTTCTTTCTGGCAGCCCCTTAAAAGCCTGTTGCCTATCACACTCTTGGACAAAGCATATGAGCCATTTCCTCCTTTCAGTAGTCCATGAAATTGCATCTATAGTATGTAGATAATAAAGTTGAAAAAAAGTGAACAACATTTTTACAGAACTATAGATACGATGAGGCTGGGTGTAACAAGGAATGGCTGGGAGGGGAGGGGCCAGGTGAGGCACCTCTTGAAGTGAGTGACATTGAGTTGGCCACGTCTACCCAGTCAAAAGACCATCAAGCCATGCCCACTGTCACATGGCCATCAAGCCACACTCACAAAATAAGCCACGCCCACTGAACCGGTAGTAAAATAATGTAGAACCTACCCCTGACCTGGATGTTATTAAAAGAAATATCTCCACAAAAAAATAATATACCTCTCTTCTTTGTTTGATTTATTCCTTAATGTATGCATTTTTTACAGTTTTCTCTAATAGCATCATAGGGTTTTTTTTTATTTCACTAATATTTGTCTATTTCTATCTATCTGTCTGTCTGTCTGTCTATATCTACACACACACGCACACACATTTCCCTAACATATACTTTTTCTAATAATTTTAATTGGTGGAATGCTTCACAATATTTAGAGATGTGAAATTACGGCATTGTAATGGTGTTTTGGTTCTATATTGCTTTGAAAGTGTGAATTACATGGATTCATAAAATTGTCTCCCATCTCTGCCTGCACTTTATATCCATGGATAGGCCTACAGAATGGTGATCCTGTTTTCATTTCTCCTTATCTTAGCAAGTGACAGGAATAAGATGCAATAGCAACCTCTTCTGCAAGTCTTCTGCAGGTCAAAAGTGTCCAAAACTACAGGCGGTATCAAATATACGTCCCAAATAAACTTATTGTGTTGGCCCTCTTCATTGCTATTTGAAAGGCATCAAGGAGAAATTTCCTGACAGTTAGAACAGTTAATCAGTGGAACAACTTGCCTCCAGAGGTTTCCAACACTGGAAGTTTTTAAGAAGATGTTGGATAACCATTTGTCTGAAGTGGTGCAGGGTTTCCTGCCTAAGCAGGGGGTTGGACTAGATGACCTCAAAGGTCCCTTCCAACTTTGTTATTCTGTTATTCTGTTAAGTGGCATAATTTCAACTTTATTAAAGTTTTCTTATTGTCCTGAGTCTTTCCAACATATATCCCATTGAGACATGTTGGAGTTCAATCTCCAACACAGCACTGCAGCATTTAGTTTTGTCAGGAACAGTTTAGTTTTGTAAAGACAGTTTTGTCTTTATAGGTCCGCCCCTGTGATAACATAACTTGGATATTTTGAACTATTGGTGGTAGTGGGAGATGGATCTAGAAGCAGAAGTCAAAGAAGAGGGGCATTCAGTGGCCTAAAAAACACTAGACCCAATTGTCAAATTCTTATCAATTATTATTTCAATACTAAACCACATTATTATCAGCATATTAAAATATGTAAAAAAATAAGGTGACTATCTCAGAAGATTTTATCCATCTACATGCTACTTACTTTATCCTGAGCTAAAGTAGAGAAGACCATAAATCTTCTCTGAGTGTTGAAAGTTGTGCCACTTCTTGTTACAGAAACCGCACAATAAGAATATTGCTATTGTAGTAACCAGAGACGGGAGGCTTTGCAAAGCTGCAAAAATAGTATGTTGGTGCATCATTTTAATATAATTGTATTAATAGCTCTTTCTTACCTAATACTATTACATTACTTACCTTCTGTAATAAATCATTCTACCCACTGCCACACTCTTTTTGAATTTACATATTAGCAGTGGCACTTTTCATGTAGAGATGAATAAAACCCATCTGTCTACAGGGAACAAGAAAAGCACAAACAGAAACACTGAATTCTAATAGATCTCCCAGAAAGAGTCTTTCACTGCACACTTTATGGGGGATAAAATTTACCTTCAGCTGCAATGCTTTCTATAAAAAGGGTCAGGAGCATTCTTAATATAAAAAACAATGTAAAGTCAACTTTTGGTTTAATGTGCATTAAAACTGTTGCAATAGAACTTTGTGCCTCATTTCTCTTTAATGCCTGTACCACTAAAATGTTGCAGTTACCAAGTATAAGTAATTTAAGTTGCTTGTCACATTAACTGAAAGGAGAAGAGAGAAATAGCCTTTTTTTAGGCAGCATGACAATTATTTAAAAAGTAAGTATAGTACAAAGAATGTCTCTAAATCAGTCTTATATATTAGGGAATTTTATTTGGCAAATGATAGTTACAAGAATATTTACTAGTATCTGTTAAAAACATACCTAGTGAATAAAATCTCTCTCTCTCTTCTTGTTGTTAACTTTGTCAAGTCTAGTTGGCAAAATATAAACTTGTTAAATTTAAACAGATGGCATGTATGTGTGTCATAAATGACTAAGGAGTAATTGATACAATGTATTAGACATAAAAATTAGTATGATTAGTATTTCAGGAACACAATCGCATCTACTTTGGATCTGAATTCTACTGTGACAACCAAAACCCAGAGTTGAGTTTGGACATCACCATAAACTAATTGAACAGAGGAACTCTGTATGCCTCTCATATTGTCAACAGACCGTCCCTCTTTGATAAATACAATTCACACAGCACAAGTTATTTATATAGAAGAGATGAAAGAAAGAAGCTGCCTTATCCTGAATGAAAGTATTAGTCCATCTATTGCAGAGCTTGCCAAAGCTGGTCTAAGACATGTTATACTACTTAAGATAGTATAACATACTTAATCATACTTAACCAGAAAGAGATACTAAACCAGAAGAGAGCTGAGAAAATATTTACAGACCCCTCACATAAACATACAGACATAAATTGTTTCAATTTCTCCCCTCAAGATGCTGCTGTAAGGTAGGGTATTGTATGCCAAAACAACTAGACACAAAGATAGTTTCTTCCCCCACTCTGCTAAACAACTAATTCCCAGAGCACTATCTTATGCCTAAAGATATTTAGCCATCTATTAACTTGGATTGATATTATCCTTCTCATCTTCTCATCTTTTTCACCGCCCATCTTTCCCGCACCGTTCTCTTATTGGTATATTATGATTTATCAGTTGTTTGTATCTTATGATTTATGATTGTATCTTACGATTGATGATCTATGACTTATCACTCTGTTGTTTTTGTGTACACTGAGAGCTTATGCATCTGAGACAAATTCCTTGTGTATCCAATCACACTTGTCCAATAAAAAATTATATACTATAGCAGCAAACCATCCTCGGGATTCATAGTTTATCAAGTTCATCACATTATATTGATATATACATTTTTTAAAAGACTAATTATATTTCTTTTTCCTTCCATGAAGTGACACAAAAAATAAATTATATAATTAATAATTTTCTGTCCAATCATGATATTTAATGATGGTTTATAATAACCATTTATTACTGCCTTATTATAGCAACTGCTTCAAATGTTCATTATTCATTCTTTCTCATTACATTTTTCAACGTAGGAAAGTGCTTAGTAAAATAATCATAACATTATATGGAATATGAGAAGAAAACAGACAGTTCTTAGGAGTGAGAGACAAACTCATGTTGTGGTTTTAAATGCACATTAAATTTACCATATTGAGCAACACTATTTTGAAGTCAGCTGCACTGAACTTTTGAGTAAACAGGTATAGGCTTAGTTTGCTCATCAAATACCAGCCAAAAATTGTTAATCACAATGTCAGTGTTCAAATATTTTTGCTTTTTTGGAAAATTTTAAAGTTATTGAATAATAGAAGGGTGGATTTTTTTTTCTACAACAGATATGTCATGCTCAGGAAACATGCCAACAGAATTTCTGTCCATGACTGTGTACACAACATATATTAAGCTATGGTTTACTTAAACATTAATTAAGCCAAAACTGACTACAATTCAATATACCAAAATTATTGTCAACAGACCGTCCCTGTTATAATTTTGGTTTATAAACAATGCTTGTTGGATTTACACAACAAACTACTGTAAACCACAAAACAAAATAAAATGAAACAAACATTTTCTACTCCCATCCTAGTTTAATTTAGTATATTGTAAAAATCTAGCCCTTACTAGTCTTCACTGCAGGGTCTAAATAAATATGAGAAGACTTGTACAATTGTAAGTCTGAAATCAGGCAATCATCTATCACACTTTCTTGGTACAGTATATCGCAACTAATACATTAAATCCATCTGATTACTTAGATGCCTGAGAAGAAAGTTACACAGAGCCCAGGGAGACTTAATCACTGCATAAATTTCTGATCTGGTACAGTAAGTGGTCCATCATGTATACCACACCTTAGTCTAGCTAAACTTCTCTGTTGTTAATGTAATGGGAACATCTTCTTCCTAGGAGAATGCAGAGAGGAGCATAGTAACCTGCAGTGTATTAAACAACTTATTGTTTAGAGTCACTTGGCTGAGATGGGAAGCTATACAAATTGAATAAATATATAAATATAATTAACCTTATCTTCTGCAAAGACTAAACGGGCAGATTAGTAGTTTACAAAATAGATTTTATTTTCCTCTTAAATTAAGCACAGAGGTTTATGCAACTAAGAAATAATATGTTTTGTTTTTCTTAACTTGATGTTCAGACTTAATTGTCATAGTTTTAAAAATAGTTTATGTTTAATGTTAATCTGTAGCCAACTATAAGTATGTTGTGTGAATGTAGGTCACGTTAGGCTAATGTTCCATCTCAAGTACAACCAATTAAAGGGTTAGTTCTAGAAGCATCAAACACAAACTTTGATTGGGTTTGGTCAGATTACTATGTATGAAGCGTGATCTCCTGCAAATTATGTTTCTGTCAGTAACACTTAAAACTTTAATTTCAGAGATGGGCCATCAGCCAACCAAGGGATCATTATTACATACAGATTATTTTTCATTAGAGATGTCTTAGTTTATAAAGAAAATTTGCAGAGGAAGATTCATGAAACATGGAAGTAGGATAACTGATGTCCAACAGCATTTATCCACCAGCAGTATTTGCCCATCAGCAGGAAAGTCATATAACTTTCCGAACTGATCATCTGACTCTGATGGCATTCTACTCATGGGCTGATCAGTTAATTTATGCAATTTTAACATTAAACCTCACAGCAACTCTTCAATTTCAAGTGCATTTCAAAATTACATCTTTTAAAATTAGCACACTAGAACTGTTGATTGTACTTTGTGAAACCTTTTCTTGGCTGTCTTTAAAATACCGTATTTTTATGTTGATTGAAAAGGTGCATAATTTATTTGTATGCAGCAAGCCTTTAAACACATTGAAGTCACATAAAACAAGGAATGCCTAGAATAAAAGGAATCCTTAAAACGAGAAGAAATATTTAAAGTAATAAAGTAGTGGATAAAATAAAAGGTATAGCTGCCCAATTTGTGCTTTAGCTCAATCTTCTCTGAGGAGATGATTTATATCCCAACCAGGAAATTGTGAAGAGAGGAGGATTCAAAATCTAGAGAGCAGGATTCAAAATCTAACTTACATAATTACTGACTTTGAATCAGTTCCAGTATCAGGTGCAGCCGGATTGCATGCCTGACTACTGATGGCAAATATCTCTTTCCCTCCCTCCCTCTCTCTCTCTTCAGGAACAAAGATACTCTTGAATAATAATGGATGCTGGTATTCTGTTTCATATCATGCCATCTTCCTGTTTGCTTGTTTTTTAATTAAAGGGGTTTTTAAGGAGATGTTAAGAAACCGTTCTGTTTAAACAATAATAACAACAACAACAACAACAACAACAACTGCGCTACTTTGAACATCATATATTTTAAGAAGATACTTGGTTGATACCTAGGACACTGGCAGCAACCCATATTAACCATTAGCCTCAGTCAATGGTATTTGTGACACATTTTTAAGTATTTAGTTGACTGAGTTTCATGTTTATTGAATAAAAGAGATAATAATAATAATAATAATAATAATAATAATAATAATAATAATAATATAATAATAATAATAATAATAATAATAATAATAATAATAATAATAATAATAATAATAATAATAATAATAATAATAATAATAATGCTGTTTCGCCTTTTGTATGATATGCATTGTTGAACCTCTCACTGAAACAGATGGGACATCTTGCTACATTATAAAAAGCTCAGCGGTGTATCTTAACAAGAAACCCAGTGGGAGGTACCTGTAGAAAACATGATTGCTTAAGTAATTATAAATATGAACAAGTACAGATAATTTTACACCAGCTGCACTAGTTACCAATTCAAACTCCTGGTTTTAAATCCTAAATGACTTTGAAACATGCAATCTGAAGGACTGTCTTCACTCTTTCAGTCTTAATATCTGATTCAAAAATCATGACAGAAAGCCAACCATCAAGTTTAATTATCTTAATGGGCCCAAATTATAGGTGGAAACACTGAAATTATATTTTCATTGACTTACCTATTCTGCCTTTTCTTTAAACATTCAAGAAGGCTTTCATGATTTTTATCTTTACTGTCAACTTTAAATCAAGTCATGGTTTTGTGATCTCAAAATTCTCAGTGTATCCTGCATATTTGATCAACTTTATTAGAGTAACACACTGAGCAAAAACACAGATACATCCTATACATATCCCTAAAACAAAATAGGCAGAGTACTTGCTTCTGTTCTTAGCTTCAATTATGTGCATTGACAGGGTCATGGCTGTCTAACTATGGCTTTTTCAAAAACAGGGCAACACCATTAACTCAGATCCATTGCAACACACACACACTCACACACACACACACACACACACAAATATACCACAACGTAAGTAACATCATGATCAAACATTTAAAAAACAATTGTGGTTCTACAGTTCTACAGATCCCTATAGTCTTGCTTTACTTAGATGCAGTCTGATTTCAGATTTGATTTTGAAATAAGCTGACATTGGATCCCTTAATGCGGCAGCGTGTCTGAACTTCCTGGCAATTGTATCAAAAATTATCAGAATGATCCATTATATACCTCTGAAGCCACTGAATAGCTACATAAAGCTTCCGAAAAATATGATCTGAATATTGTATTTTTTAAAATCTGAGAAAAAGCACCTGGATGCTGAAATTAACTAGATAAGGTACTCTAAACTAAACTGCAAATCTAGCAAAGCAGAAATGTAGAATGTGGTATGATTCTGGCTTCAGGAATCAGGAAATTTGTCTGGACAAGACTATACTCTATCTGAAGACTTACAAACTATGTAACAATAAATAATCCCTGCAATGACAAGGAGCTGATCTAGGTTGGTACAGCAACTATTATATAGTAATTTGTGAACAATGAACACTTATCCCTAAGATTCATGTACTGGAAACCTTATTTGTTGATTAGCATAATGACCTCTACATGGCGCTATACATCTTATCTCGAAGCAAATTTAAAATGGAGTTTACTTTGTAAGAAATAAAATACTTCCCCAACACTGTTAATGAAAGAATTACAGGTATATTGGCTTCTAGTTTGTCATTAAGCAAGTATTATAATGCTGAAGTTATATTGCAGGTGCACACTGTTGATGTTATTATATTGTTCTTAGTAATCATTATTATTTATCCCACCTTTTTTTTTATATATATAACCCAAGTTAGGGAAGATACTTAATGGTCCTGCCTCCTATTTTCCCCACAACAACCATGTGAGGTGGGTTGGACTGAGAATAACTGGTTCAGCTGGCTTTTATATCTAAAGCAGGACTACAACTCCCAGTAGCCTAGTTTCTAGGGCAGTTCCACAATCACTATGCCAAACTGGCTTTCAACTTCTATGCCATTTCATTTCTGAAGATTATGGGTGGCATTCTGCTCTTTTAATATATATTTATACATTAATATTACTGTATTAATGTATATTATTATTATTATTATTATTATTATTATTATTATTATTATTATTATTATTATTATTATTATATACCTCTGCTTTGAGGTTTCAGACCATAATCTACCATTCTGGTCCAGTGCAGTTTGATAGATAGACTGGTGTTACATTTCCTCAGCCAGGGCTGTCAGACAGCAATTGGCCTCAAATTACCTATGACTTTATATCTAAGAGAAAATGGGTGGTTAAAAAATATGAAATATAAATAAATATAAAATAAATAAGATTAGAAGCTGGGTCTGTCTACTTTCTATCCAGCACTCTGTGTGTATGCATTTGCTGTAAATATTATGCATAATTAAGTAAGAAAAAAGACAGAATTATTGCCAGAAAAGAGGGTAGACTGTTTAGTTTTGCAGGAATCTGACATTTCCTGACAGAGCAAATGGAGATACCACTGATACCAGGGTTACATAGCTAGGCCCTTAAATGTCTTGAAAATTTTCTCAATGGCTACAGTTACATTTTTTAAGCCAAATTCTGCCGGAATGCAACACTTTAATTATCATTAAACAATTTTCCTTTCCTTACTTAACATTACATTAAAAATAAATAAATGCATGTAACAAATAATTCAGCATGAATTAATATAAGATTGCAACCTTGTCCAAAGGTGCCCAAGATTCGGTACCACTGAAATTCTATATTTAGCTTATTCAGAAATGGGTTTTTTTCGTTCTTAGTAAGCGAGTTCACTCTTCCCCAGAAAGAATATCTAGCATCCCAAACAGCAAGTGAGTGAATGGAAACCCAGAAATAGAACACGGTAGATCAATAGATTTGACTGAGAAAGTGTTTGCATTCTCAGGGGTAGAGATCATTGTGTTTCTAAGTGGATCAGAGATATGATCCCTCGCCACTGTGAATGGAATGGAAACTGATGCCATCAGAGGGAGATACAAGTGCTTCTGTGGTGAGGCAATACTGCAGAGAATAGAACAGTGGAAGGAATAAAAGGCTACCTAGAAATAAAATTAAGTAAAGTAAGCCTTAGATTATAATTCCTGTAAAGAATCAGAGATAACATTTTTATAAAAAATACATTTATGCACCCAATACTATTATTCATGCCAGCTGGCAGGTACTAATCTCGATGTTTTAAAAAATTCTCAACTTGTTCTTTCTTTCCAAGACTAAGAGTAATGGAACAACTGAATATTTCTTTCTAGATAATACTTAAAGGGACTGGTTTTAATTCTAATACGCCATCTAATACAAATGGATGAAAAGTATGGATAATATGGTGACAGACACAAAGTGAGGAATGCTAGTCACATAAAGCACAGAGCATTAATTCTGGAATTAATTCTGGACATTAGCCCAACTGGGCAGGCAAGGAGTAGGCCAGAAGTTAAAATATTGAGCTGGTGAAAGCCTCATCTTAAAAGAAACAGTTCTGAGAATAACTAAATATGTTACAATTAAGTAACAAATCATTTTTTTTTTAATAGCAATGTTGCTGTTACCATCACTGTCTGGAAAATTGCATGTTAGGAAGCATGGAAGAATTGAAAGTAACTGGGCAAAATGCCTTTGGCCTCAAAAACTAAGTAATTCAATCTTGCTGATCACCTCTGTTAGATACCTGAACATTAAATAAACACCCACCAAGGTTTAAATCACACTTCAAATTTCAAATCCAAAAGTTTTCTTTATATAAAGAAAGGGGTACAGCACGAAAACTAAGGGAACTAAATGATGGGTCAGGAATTTCCATGACTGAACCTTATCTCTGCCATGAAATAACTGGATAGGATTTAAGGCAAGTTATCCTCTTACCCAAAGTTAATAATATAGGCTTGGCATCAGGGGTGAAATGCTACCGGTTCGGTCTGGTTTGCCTGAACCGGTAGTAAAAAAGGCTACTGGTTCGCTGAACTGGTAGTAAAAATGTAAAAAAAAAAAGTTCCAATGATCAGCTGAGAGATGCGCGATTGTTGGAACTTTTTTTTTTTACTTTTTTAGCATTTTTTTAACTTTGCTTTAATGCTTTAAAAAGTAAAAAAAAAAGTTCTGAAGATCACGCGTCGCTCAGCAGAACTTTTTTTTTTTTACTTTTTTTTTTACTTTTTTTACTTTTTAGGCATTTTTTTACTACCAGTTCTCTGGAACCGGTAGTAAAAAATGCTTTTAAAAAGTAAAAAAAAAAAAAAAAAGAGGCTCCGACGATCACAGCTGTGCTGCACGATCATCAGAGCCTTTTTTCTTTTTTTTTTTTTACTTTTAAAAGCATTTTAAAAGCATTCGGGGAATAGCTTCTGAAGATCGTGCGCCACAGCTGATCACCGCTCCCCGTGCGCTGTTCTACTTACCCCATGCCTCCTTTTGGTGTGCACTGTGCACGCACCTTGCATTTAGTGCACAATGCACACTGCGCATGTGTGCACGCAGTGCACGTTTAGCACGCCACACGTATGAGCAGCCAGCAAACCAGTAGTAAACTGGTTCAAATTTCACCACTGCTTGGCATAGTGTACATGCATGTGAAATAAGATTTTATTGAGTTGATAAATTATTTATTGAGACTCTCAACAGCCACCAGCTTTGTTGTACATCGGTTCCTAAGTATGTGTATAGAGTAAATTGTGACTTTAGAACTGGAATGAAGAAAAGTTTTCCTACTAAGCCTCAGAGCTCAGTCCTATCAGCCACAGATTCAGCCACAATAACATGGAATATATTCTATTACTGGATTCTGACTGAATCAACTTCTATTAAACATGCTTGTCTTTGTGGGGGGGAACCCTACATTTAATGATGCTAAACATCTGGATGCTAAGGCTACAACTATGAACTTTATGAAAACATATAAAAGTCTGTAAGAAAAACAAGATTTCTTTGCCACAAGATTGTATAGGGTTTTTAGTCTTTGATAAGGCCAGTACAAATCTATCATTTCACTGTAGCATGCTGTTTGCTAGTGGATTAGAATGTTATAAATTCATATGCAAATTTGACAAAATAGTCTACTGTTATCATCTTTATTAGATTTACAAAGACAGTCCTGCTTATTTTCTTTTATTTTTCTTAATCCTTTTCATCATTTAATAGCTCCAAAAATAATGGATTTTCTGCAAAAATAAGAAGCATATTACAATTAAGCCTGTTGCATTGTTATATGCTTTTTTCCCCTCTTTCTGCTTAACTATAGAACCTCAACATAAAAATCTTTTGAGTTTATGGAGAAATGTGCTGAATATAGCATTGACCTGTAAGACCACCATTACCGTAGTCTTCTTATCTGGGTCATCACCTATTGCATTGCAAAATCCATTAATCGTACAGGGTTACGTATGACTGCTGGGTATCATTTTAAAAAGCCAAATATTGCTCCAAAATAATTGGGAAGCCTGGTAATAATTGTTAGTCCGATGAGAAATGTGGTGTCGTTTAATTCTCTCTGCATAATAGTCAATAAACAAAAAAGTCACATTTATTAAACATGGGTTTGACAAATTAATAAGAACATTTCTGAGAACTGGCAAAAGCCAGATATCTTGTAGTACAACTACAGAGAAATAATATAATTGTATTCTTTTTCTTCCTCTTGGAAGAATGCCCTTAGTCTTGCTTTTGGCATCTTACTGGCAAATATAAAGAATTTTTCTCTACTGTTCTGAATCATATCAACCAGCAAATAATGGCTACTTTTGAATAAACCTACCTGGTAATTGACTGCAATGCAGGTATAAATTGGGCTGGGATTTTATTGTCACCTTCCATATATATTCCTCTCCTGCTATTCCATCTTTTTTCTTCCCACTGCACATGTGTTTCAAGGAGTAAAAGGTACAAAAAAATGCAAGAGGCGTGATTGATTTCACTAGGCATCAGGGGTGAAATGCTCCTGGTTTGGACTGGATCACCCGATCTGGTAGCGATGGAGGCGGGTGGTTCAGAGAACCAGTAGCAAAAATCCCTGCCCCCCCCCGCCCCATGCCCAGCTAAACTGCACAGTCATCAGAGGCTTTTTTTTAACTTTTAAAAGCATTTTTTCTACAACCTCTTCGGCTGAAAAAATGCTTTTAAAAGTAAAAAAAAACAGCCTCTGATGATTGTGTGGCTCAGCTGGGCGTGGGGAGGTGGGCAGGGATTTTTAAATAAGCCTCTGCTGATCAGGCAACTCAGCTTGGATCGTCAGAGGCATTTAAAAGAAAAAAAGCCTCTACCAATCAGGCAACTCAGCTGGGATCGTCAGAGCCTTTTGAAAGCATTTTTTACAAGCTCTTCGCCAAAGAGGTTGTAGAAAAAATGGTTTTAAAAGGTAAAAAAAAAAAATTGGTCACACCCACCCAGTCACATTACCTCACCACCACCAAGCCACGCTCACAGAACTGGTAGTAACAAATGTTAGATTTCATCACTGCTAGGCATCCTCTATCTGGACGCACTACACACTAAAACATCTATGGAGATTCTCAATCATCCAGATCATGATTGTTCAAAAGGTGCTTTTCCAAAAAGCAACTGGACTTTCTTGATCTTTTTTTTTTATTTCCTTTGGAAACTGAAATAAGATGAACAGTTGTTCAGAACTGGAGAAGTTTCTTGAATAGAAGTGAAATGTTTTCAAAGAAAAGAACTCAAGAAAGTCCAGTTGAATAAACAGTTTATTCAGCAAATCTTTCAAACAACTGTCATCCATTTTATTCCACAAATGCTACTTTAATCACAATTTATCACAAATGGATTCCCTTTCAAACACTTTCTACAGCATACTTTTTACTTTAACTTGAATAAGAATTCTCCTGTAAAAATTGCAGGAGACATTCTCTGAAACTAATTACTTTGTCATTTTTAATTCTGATTTGTATTATATTAGTTTTAATGTTGTTCTCACTCTTGCCATTATAGTTTTCATTATGGTATTATCAGAAGAATTAGATTTCAGGTAAGTACTTTAATTCTTTATGTAGTTCTAATGTAGAAATCTTATGTCAAGTACAAGAGATAGTACAAATGTTTTGATGTCCAAATCAATAAAACCACCAATGCTAGTCATAAACCAATTATAAAGTACTGTATAAAAAACAGCAAGTGCTCATAAAAAAATTGTGATTACACAGAAAAAGGAACTTGTAAATTTTTCTTGTAGATAGGATGCTTAGTGCAGAAGCATTGGAGACGGCATTCACTGTCCATTATGTACAGAAAGAAAATCCCTTATTGGGTTTTTAAGTTTCTGTTATTACATCTTGCAATAAGAGAGTTCCATTAATCCTTACGGAATCTGTTTTCAAGCCTCGCCTACCTTTAGGGACGCCTACCGTCCCTAAATACGGTTGAAGTTCTGCTAATACTCATTCATGCAATCAGCTTGATTTGTGTAATTTATTTACTCTGATAAAACCCTGAGACTCAAATAAGATGTGTGCTTGTTTCAACTGACTTTGTGAATGAAATTAGTTGGATGTTTTCAGAATTGGGCCCCAAGCCCACTAAATCAATCCTAGGGATAGATTATTTGTAGAGACCTGACCAATGAACGATGGAGCTAACATTTCCACTCCAAAGCAAGCAAAAGAGGATTATCATTCAGGCATGGTTGCTCTCTAGCAAACATTCCCAACAGATAGATTTGTATAAGACTGATTTTGTGATTAGTGCAGAGATACAAATGCCTCCAGATGTAAGAATGAGATGTGGGGGGAACCACTCTTCCCACAAATTGAAATGCAATACTCAATTCAATTAAAACAAAATGCTTGTGATCTGGAATTGACCCAAGGCTATATGATATTGTTACTTGTTTTATGCCAAGTTTAGTAAATGTTTCTACAATGCCCATTCACTTGAACTTTATGGAAAAATTGACCTTTTCACCCAGAACAGGATCAAACTAATTTCATTAAAGATGTTAGGGAGTTCTCCCCAAACCTCCCCCCCACCCCCAAGAACATGTCCACTGCTAATTCTGGCATTACATCCCCTTATTTTCACCTATACCTAGTTGTTGGCAAAATTGTTCTCCACATTGTAATGATTCCTGCTTTTTTCATGTCTACTTCATTTCAGTAGATTGCAATTTGTCCTATACTGGGTTTAGATCCATAGCTGTACCTCAGAAGTGGAAAAACAAGTATAAGAAATACAGTATTTAATATCTTGCTTTTTTTTCACTATTCCTGCAGAGAGCCTGTTTTTTCTACTGCACAGATCAATCCTAAGAGCATGCTGTGTTCATAATACAAATCCAATATTAAACTTTTTCTTCAGAAATTTCCAAAGTTTTTCCATTTATGATACTTTTGTCCTTAGATTGTTGAAGTATGTAGCCTAAAATAATTTATATTCTGGATATTTTTGGAACAACTAAAAGGTTGACCAGTTTGAAAATGCAGTACATAAATAAAGAAATAAACAAGCACACACAATTCTTGGGTTCAAAAATTATGCTCACATAAGGAAATTAAATGCTCAAGAAACACCCTCTAAGTTTATTGTTGAACTATATTAGATTTATAATACGTTTGAGTCTTTTCATGACTCTTGTATACATCTTTGATTTTCACCAGGATGAAGTGCAGTTATTAAAATTCTAGTTTTCTGTTGTCAGAAAGTATCTGATAAATAGATACTTATACTGTTGGTAATGGGAATATATCTGTGTGGTCTGTATTGAAAAGATTCTTAGATGTATAGGTATTCCAAGGGCTTATTCTTTCAGTCTTTTCCACCACCCCCATTTCCTATCCCCATGGGCAGGCACAACCTTCCTGTGGAAGACAATGAAATTTTTATGAGATACACAAAATTTCTATAACCATACAAATCCAATGTGTCTGGAAGAAAATGTATGGCCAGCATCACTAAGCTTAATAGAGTTGTATTTTGTATTTTGGCTGGGATGAAAAGTTTCAGTGAGATGTGGCTTGCAGGATCCACAACATAATAAACCCTGGGCTAAGATTAAAGATTAATTTAAAGCTTTAATTCAACAAACAATATTAGTAGAAGTAGTTGATAGAACTCCTGCACAAGAACCTGTATAGGTCTTGGCCATTGAATGTAATCAAGACTGCCGTGCTGCCTGCTCATTTCTGTGCAGACTACATTTTGTCCTTTGAGCTCAGGATATTAGGCCAAAAAGGCCCCAAGCCAGGGGTGAAATCCAGCAGGTTCTGACAGGTTCTGGAGAACCAGTAGCAGAAATTTTGAGTAGTTTGGAGAACTGGTAGCAGAATTTTTGAGTAATTTGGAGAACCGGTAGTGGAAATTTTGAGTAGTTTGGAGAACCAATAGTGGAAATTTTGAGTAGTTCAGAGAACCGGCAAATACTACCTCTGGCTGGACCCAGGGTGGGATGGGAATGGAGATTTTGCAGTATCCTTACCCTGGAGTGGGGTGGAAATGGGGATTTTGCAGTATCCTTCCCATGCCATGCCCACCAAGCCATGCCCACAAGCCACACCATGCCTACCAAGCCACGCCCACCGAACCGATAATAAAAAATTTGAATTTCACCACTGCCCCAAGCTTTAGAATTATATTACAATATATAAGGCTCCCTATCTTACTTTGGACATGTCAGTATAGTGAAGTATACTGATAGAAGACACACACATTTGAGATGTCCCCACTAACTTCCACCTGATGCTGTTATGGTGTTCCAACTTTAATCTACCAGTTAATGTATATGCACTGCTTTTTTTTTTAAAGTTTCTTAAATGCAGGACGATAGTGAAAGAACTATTAACTAGTCATTTGAATTGATTCAGAAATAGGAAATATATATCAGCCATAAATTTATCTGGTTATGTTAAATTTATGTTAAATTTGGTACAATGTAGGGCCCAGATATGCATTATGTTAGTTGGCATCCCTCATCCAGTCTGTAGGGTTTTTTTCCTGTTTCTTCCTCAAAAACATTTAAGATGGCTTTTGCCTTTATACTTTCCTGAGGAATAATCTAGAAGAATATGTGCTGTGTAATTGTTCTTGGTTTTGTACTAAGAAACTCTAGTTTCTTCTTGTCTAATTCACACATATTCATAGATACAATGCAGTCAAATGGTCAGAAGCAGAGCTGATGTTAATTAGCAATGAAATGAGGAATGAACTGGCATTAGCCTTGAGACTAATCAATGGGAAAAATCACTTCAAGCAGTAAGCTTAATGAAGTACTATACAGCTGTTTATTTTTAGTCTTTTTAGCCCAGAAACAAAATCTCTGCTAACTTAAAAAAAAAAAAACCCATCTACCTCTTACTAAAATATTTTTAGAGAAGTCGTCTAGTTCTGATTTAGCTTTTCTATTAATGATTTTACTCTTCAGCTCTAGTTAACACTTAGCATGCCAGGAGAATGTCATGTCAGATTTTCAATACATGAAACACCACTGCACGAGCTTCATCAGTTGCCTTTGTGTTTCTTGGTGAAATTCAAGGTGCTGATTGTCACTTTGAAAGTTTCTTGTGGCTTGGGACTGGGTTTCCGAAGGCAGAGGTTTCCAACCTTGGCAACTTTAAGACTTGTGGACTTCAACTCCCAGAGTTCATCAGGCAGCTTCGCTTGGAGAACCCTGTCCTAAGGGACCATCTTCTCATAGTTGTTTCAGTCCAGCAGGTTGGGCATGTTACAAGTCTCATTAGCCAAGGAATGTTGGCTGGTGGAAACTAGGAGATGTGACTTCTCTGCTATTGTAGTTCCTTTCCCTCTGGAACATTTTCCTTTCTGAGATCAGGATAAGTTTGGTAACCTTCTGTAGGCCTGTGGCTCTGAGCGTGTGAAGGGCCCCATTTCCTGGCTTTATTGACATTTCTGATGACAATTTTTTCTTAGCCACCATATATATTTATTATTGTTTATCCTACTGTAATTGTTTTTAATTGCCTTATGATTTTTTATTATTATTATTATTATTTTTGCTGCCTGGAGCCTCTTGTTTGAAACGGGCAACTATAGAAATTAAATTAAGAAATAAGTCAAATACAAGGGAAATAAATTATTTGCACATATTGCACTTTGTGCCCATCTGTTATCAAGATGTTATCAAATACCTGCAGCCAGGGATAATAAAATATTAAGTATTTATTTAGAATTGCTCAGTACTCAGATCGTTTCATATGTATGATTTTAATCTTTACCAATATATTCCCCAACTTGCTGGAACTTAAATTTTTGGATTTAAATTGTAAGAATTATCAGCTGCAGGTCTATGAAACTGGCTGCTTCAGAAGCCTGTAATACTAAAATTCCCATGTTGCAAATATGAAATTAAAACCGAAAACACACTAATAAGCCTATTTCATTTACTTGTAAACTGTGACTCAATTAAAACTGAAAGCCAAAAGAATAACCAAGAGAAATAAAAACAATAATAAACAGTATATTGAAGGCCAACCACAAACATATTGCTAACTATTACAAATTAGGTTCATCAACTACCTGACTCAAGTCCAGGAGAAAAGATATCCCAATTATGGTCATCAGTTGGCCTGCATTAGGGTCTCCGTCAAAAGAATAGTATTTTAAACAGAAGAGGGAAGAAAGGGTTACAATGATACCCTCATGTCAATATAGTTAATATTTTCTCTTAATTGTTTAAAGAAATGGAACATTTACCATGCACTATTTCAATTCTGAACATCTCTCATGTCTAAATTTCTCAGTGTTGCCCTGTGATTGCAATGATGTAGCAACTGAACTCTGTCATAAAATAAATATGCAATTATACAGGTAGTCCTCAACTTACAGCAGTTCATTTAGTGACCATTTGAAGTTACAATGGTGCTAAAAAACGGATTTATGACCATTTTTCACACTTACCACATTGAAGCATCCTTGTAGTCACATGATCAAAATTCAGATGTTTGGCAACTGGTTCATATTTATGACAGTCACAGCATCCCAGGATCATGTGATCCCTTTTTGCGACTTTCTGACAAGCAAAGCCAATGGGGAAACCAGATTCACTTAACAACCACGTTACTAATTTAGCAACTGCAGTGGTTCACTTAACAATTGTGGCAAGAAAGGTCGTAAAATGGGGCAAAACTCACTTCACAAAAGTTTCACTTAGTACCATAAATTTTGGGGTCAATTGTGGTCATAAGTCGAGGACTACCTGTACTATCCAGTAATGGAATATATTTCAGTGTATAATATCACCAATTTTTTCACACTTACCATGCATTTTATTAACTTTCAAGTACAAGTGTTTTAATTATACAGAAGCCTTTTTGTCAGTAACATTAGAACAAAACACAGGAACTTTTCTCAAATCTTCAGCTCAACCAGTCTTTAAACTCTTACCACCAGGGACATCTTTAAGTCAATTTCACCTCTGGAAGATGAAAACATTACTGTGAGAGCATTAATTAGGTCTGGGCTGACAAGTCTTAATTTAAATGTACTGTTTGCAAAGAAGAAGTAGAAATTTAATATAAAGTAGGGGGAAATATATAGGCTTCAGTTCAAATATCATACAATAAGCAAGCCTACAACCAAATTGCTAGAAGGTAGTAATGTGAAATTGCCACAAACAAACTGTGTTTTCCAAAATAACAAAGCACAGATGCATTTTGAAATAACTCCCATACATTTTAATGGAGCTTACATCAAGAAAGGATATTTAGGCGCACCATCTCAGGAGAGAATTTTCAAAGAGAGTAAAGATTTGTTTTGAAAAGGAGATTTGGGTATCTATCTGAAGCCTGTCTTAAAACACTGCATTAAAACTGAATGTTTAGAAGTCTGACTAGAATCCAATAAAAGTAGGTCAGTTAATTTTCAATATTCCCACATCCATCCTAAGAGAAGTCAAGGCTACAAATTCTTAATATTGTAGTATGTCAGAGAGAGAGAGAGAGAGAGAGAGAGCATTTGGAAAAAAATGGGGGTACATTTAAATTTCTCTAAGAGCAATCCTAAGTGGGGAGAGAGGTCAAAGAGGAGTTTGACCATCACTTCCAAAGCCCCATCAGGTCACACCAGCCAGGGGAAAAATGCAAAAGGACTTTTAATGGGTTTAAATAAACTAAGCTTTATGTTTAACAGTTTTAATAAAAACCAGCCCGGAGTTACAGATATTAAAAGGTTGTAGTCCTATGCATTTGACTGTCAACTTCACTGAGTTCACAAGTTAATAATCAAGTACAGGATAAAACTGGATACACTACACTGAAAATAGGCTTTATTTACACCACATTGTTACAGGCGTGGGATGTCAAGTTAGGTTTAGATAATTTCCTGAGAAATTAATACATTGCTTTAAAATGCTGCTTCCTTTTAAAGCAAATGACCTTTGTAAGTGATTACACAGCTTAATTTTGTTATTTGTTTTATTTATGTCTCTTGAACTAAGGGAGTGTCGTGAGAGCAACTTGACTCTTGGGGATTACACATACATATCCATGTGGCTTTCTTAGCAACAGTAGAGAAGTAAGTTTGTCATTGCTTCCTTCCATGATGTTCTTTCAAGTTCCCTGTCTAGCAACACCCCAGAGGATATCACCTGTCACCTGCTATTACTTTAAATAGTTTTATTTATTGATCAATTAGAATTATATCCTGTCTTTCCTTCCAAAAGTCGAGGCAGCATATATAGCACTTCCTCCTCCAATTTTCCCCACACCATCATCTCTGAGCACAAAGTCAGCTTCTAGGGATGGGGGTAGTCCTGAATCTTTGGCCCCCCCAGTGCTAGCCCTACAGTTTAGCCACTGCACCATACTGAGTCTCCAGTTACTGTGAATTAAATTACTGCAATAAAAGTCCTGCTGGGAATTTAAAAGCAAAACAAATAATACATAGATATTATGAAAGTAGTAAAGAAGAAAAAGATCACCATCCAAGTAATCTCAGCTTCTTTGGGGGAAACTCTGTCGCTTTGTGGGAATCAAACTCAGGTACAGAACTGGGCAAGGCCAACAACAGGCATGGAATTTGCTAAAAGAGTTTGGAATTTGTTAGCAGGAACTGCAAACTGGAGATATCAACAGCGAAGGTTAAACATGATCATCTTTTTATAAGAAAGAGAGAGAGAGACAGAAAGAGACACACAGAGAGAGAAAATAAAGGAAAAGGGACAAATTACCCCCAAGACCATATTCTTTAAATCACTGAAGCAGAACATGTTTATTTGATTTGTTTGTATGCCTATTACAAAAATGCTACTTTGGGATTCTAGGAACCCAGCCTGTCAATTTTTCAGCCTATGCACTTTCATGGTTGCTTAGAGCTGTTTAATGCAAATACAGTTCCAGTAAGAGATTTCATGCCCTTAAATTACACCCAGTTAAAGGAGAATGAAAATGTAAGGTAAATAACTATAATCAGGCATATTATCTTTCTCTTGGCACTTCTCACTTTACAGACATATTTAAAGATATCTCTAGGGTCCTATCCTTTTTAAGAAGCAGCAGAATAGTTCCTGGAATATTACTTACGATGCTGTACTGTGAACATGACACAGGTTAAAATGTCACCTAGAGATCTTTTTTAAAAAGGAATGAGAGAAGAAACTCTCTGCTGTATAGCCATTCTTGTTTAGACACATTAAAAAAGAGAGATGAAGGAAGCATTTCCAGCATGAGAAATAAAACATGATAAAGGGAATTTGAACAGGACTTTCATGTACAGACTGCTGACAAACAACGATGCCACACAAAGGCATTGCACAGGAATTCCAGAAAGAACATTATTTTTTTAAAAAATGAGGATTAACCTGTGTTCTTCAAGCCACAGATCTCCAAAAGCTTGAACTAGCATATTATTCATAAGAATATAAGGCCACCTCTGAAGATTATATAGATGAGCTTTGTTCCCCCTATCGTCAGATTATTATCTGAAGACCTCACATATGACATTACTTTACTTGCTTGCTTGCTTCTCGCTTATATTCCACAATGATCAATAATTCAGAGGGATATTGACTCTGCTATTAAAAAGAATATCATAATATAGTACAAGTGCTGCATATGTAACTTTTCTAATGTTATATTTATTTTTGTAACCTCTGCTAACTTTTGTTCTTTATTCATTTTTATCTTAAAGCAATACACCGATGATAGAAAATTGATATAAAGAAATTCACAAGAAACAGCCACAGGAACCCATGTTGTTTCAATTTTTTTCTTTAAAATTTTAATCAATTGTAGAGTTGAGGGCTTGTTGGAGTAAGAGGTGGGCTCTAAAAGTAAGTATGATAATACAAAACATGTATCACTTTGAAGTGTTGGTAAAAGACTGGCAGACCCAGGGAAGGAGTCAAGCAAGAAATTAGTTTGGAATCCCTATGAAGGCACAAAAGGGCAAAATCCAATTTTCCTTGAATGCTGTTGAACCTTACCTAGTCCTACCCAGGTACAAACCATTAGTCGGAGAAGATTCCTGTGTATAGGCTTGAGCAATAAGTCAGCTAGTTGAATTCTTCACTTGTGGTTCTAGTTGTTTGCCCTGACACAAAGAAATTTTAGAAATTCCTTACTTTCTCCTAAATTTGGTCAGTTAAGCAGCTTGGATATATGCCATGCTTTGAAAGAAGAGTGTAATCTGGTCAAATATAAAATAAAATGTTGTGCCAATATTTGAAAACTGCATATAGGATAGAGAATTAAGAGAGTTATATACCTTAGCTCTAAAACATGTACATTTCAGTTGGCTTATAGCGTGCAAAAGAATTAAGAAGCAAAGGGCCAAGTTGTCTATAAGAACCTAGGGAAAAGGCTGAAATGTCAATAAACAGAAATAAACAGCGGCTCACATTCTTTTTTTCAATGATTAGAGGGTAATTGCTGAATCTTCATGGCCCTTAATTATGACTCATAAGTAAGATCTCCATTAGCTCTAATGACCTGGAATAGCATCAGTTTTATAGTCAATAATCTTTAGGTGCATAACATAAAATAAAATCATGCATGTCATGGGGAAAGTAGCCACATAGAAATGTCTCTTCTCTCAAAATACTAGGTCCAGGGGTTATATAATGAAGATGATTAAAAGAAGGTTAACCACACAGCACATTACTGACTTGTGGAATTTATTACCATGAGATGTGATGGCCACTAACGTGGATAGTTTCTAAAAAAGGGTTGAAAAAAAAATCATAGAAGACCAGCCTACAAAGGGCTATTAGTCTTGAAGTCTCAATGTTACCTTCAGGGCAGAGGCAGCAGGCCTCCAAATGTCAGTTCAGGGTAACAGCAGTGAAAAAGAGTTATGTCTCCAGCTCCTGCTTGTAAGCATTCTAGAGGCATCTGGCTGGCCATTGCGAGAAACAAAATGCTGAAGGAAGACCCAGTAGTTGGGCTGCTCTGATGTACTTAAGATACTTCATCAAGGAGGTATTATTCTTTATGCAGTCCTATGTGCCAGCAGGATAAGTGAAATGGGATAATGCAAGGATGCAGTAAACAGTACATATCCACCTACCGTGTATTTCAGTGGTGAGATTCAAAAAAAAAAAATTACTACTGGTTCTGTGGGCGTGGCTTGGTGGGCATGGCATGGCTTGGTGGACGTGGCAAGGGAAGGATACTGTAAAATCTCCATTCCCTCCCCACTCCAGGGGAAGGTTACTGCAAAATCCCCATTTCCTCCCAATCAGCTGGGACTCAGGAGGCAGAGAATAGATGGGGGCGGGGCTAGTCAGAGGTGGTATTTACAGGTTCTCCGAACTACTCAAAATTTCCGCTACCAGTTCTCCAGAACTGGTCAGAAGCTGTTGAATGCCACCTCTGGTGTATTTGCTGGTAGAGCAATTTTGGGATACTAACTTCCCTTTATTCCAAGATCAGCTGTGTATCAATCTAACATGCAGTTTCTATTCCAGCCTTAATGATGAATCATTGACAAAATGATAGGCTTAGGACATAAGTGTAGGTCAATTTGTTCCAGATTATTCTTGTTGTTGAATGAAATGAAGCAGTTTCTTTGTTGGTTGTTTCATTATTGCACTATGCATTTGTTCTCTATGACACTGAGATTTACTGGTCTTCTTAAGTCAGACCCCTGCTTGAACTGAATACCATCTATTTGTATCTGGTGGTGAAATATACCGGACACGCCTAATAAATGGAACTCATAGTCTGCTAACAGCAACTGCAAGCCTTCTTTGATTTCCATCATCTGTCCTTGTATAAACTTCTAAGATTATTGTATAACACATTCAACTCATAGGCATGATGCACTGTTTCTAATCAAATTGATATTAATATTAAAACTTGTTATTCTCAAATGTAAACCAATTAACTACTGTACTTGAAATTCAACTCTGCTTCCATAGTTTCTTTAATAATTGCTTTAGGATCATTACTATTTTTTGCTGCAATAAACTTTCTTTAATACATATAGAATATGCAATTCTCATTTCTTATCAGTCCTATAAATTTTATAGTGCACATGTTGCTTAACAATATTATGAGCACTTATCACATTTCATAATGAAATTCAGAAATATCATCCAGCATGTTAAAGAACTATCTTCCTTTCTTCCCATCAGGATGTATTTCCATTCTTCTCCTATATTATTTTGCCTAAAGCTGTTGCCACATTCCATATATATATATATTTTTCTGGGATCCCAAGACATAAAATTTGGAAACCTACTCCAAAATAAGAAATCAAGGATGAGCCATCGGCAAAAAAAAAATCTTGCCTCATCCCATACCCTGGAATTCAAACCATCTTCTTTACCCTTGTTGCAACTGCCATAGTTTTGGGGAAAATCATGAAAATGTTCTTTTAATGAACTAAAAAAATGAGAATGAAGAAAAGCACTAATTGGACATACTCTCAAACTTGTCAGTACAATAACTACTGTACAAGGTTCCCAGCTTTTAAATTTAACAGCACTGAAGACAATCAACTCATTTGTTGGTTTCAAACTATTGTTGAGGAATTGGGAACAGGGAAATTGAAATGGTAGGAAAATGCAAATACTCTAAGTGCAGTGCAATGGTAAACTGATTTACTTTACACTATGCCAAATTTATGCATGGAATCTGTTGGGCATAAAGATCAATATCTGTAAGTATACTGATTTCTGTGATCCCTCATATTGCCTACCTCTGGCCTAAAGACAAAGCATGGGAGCAATAGGGAAGGGGCCTGAGTGGCGTAGGAGGCTAATGCCTCCTACTAAGGCAGCATTTAACATCCAGCTGCCTGCAATTACTGCGAGTTCAATTCTCATCAGGCTCAAGGTCGACTCAGCCTTCCATCCTTTCTAAGGTGGGTAAAATGAGGACCCGGTTTGTGGGGGCAATAATCTGACTTTGTATAAATATACAAAAGTATGAAGGCTATTGCTTAACGCATTGTAAGCTGCCCTGAGCCTCCGGAGAAGGGCGGCATATAAAAAAAAAATAAAAAATAAAAAATAAATAAAAATTTACCATTGTGAACTGTCCTGGTTTTTTTTTAAAAAAAAAACATTGCCTACACACAGTATTTACAAGTGATAATTGTACAGAATACAAACAGCACAAATAAAGTCATACTTCATGAATGCAAAAAGAGAAGCAAACTTGCCTATATACTAAGATTTCAATTTTCCTCCATTATGTCTTTTTGCAGGGAATTTTTCAAACAAGAAGGCTTTGTGTGTTATATGGAACATAAGATGTTAATATAAAAATCTAGGGATCAGTCCTTGAAAACTACTGAATATCTCGATTAATGTCCCATGTCTTGAACCCAGTCAGTTAAAAGAAACGTGTTCTATTAGGGTCTATGAATAGACCCTAAATTGTAATCTAAGCTTTATTTATTTATTTATTTATCAAATTTGCATACCATGGTGACTCACCACAATTAAAATATATTTAATAAATAAGATACTCAACAATACTTCACAATAAAAATAAACATACAAAATTAAAACTTGAATACATTTCTTCCCATTTAAAACAAGTTTACTGTGTTTCTCAATAAATTGTATGTTAAGAAATTCAGTATACTGGTTAAAGTATTTTTATCACTGTGGAAATCTAAAAGGCTTTCTGAGTGTAGCTGGGAGCTCAAAAATGTAAAAATAAATGATTTGGACTACAATGAAATTCATACTTTCTCTCTCCTTTGAAATAAGAGCTAATAGGCATAAACTTTTTTTCTCTCCCTTTTCTACTGGCAAGAATAAAGAAGACTCTAAGTCATTCACCAGGGAGTAAGTCAGATCTCCAGCCCAAAGAAACTATAGGCAAGAAATGTGCTTCTGAAATCCACCTGTCCTTACAATTCTAATTAAGAAGTTCATTGGTACTGTTGAAGCTATTTTCTTGAAATGAAACAAGTCTACAAAACAGTTGATCCAGTAACTGCAACCCACCACAATGCTACTTATCTATATTCTGAAATTAAGGTTAAATATAGTGTATTTTTAGTTGTGCACCTTCTTTTTTTAATGTAATGCATCCAGTAAAAGAGAAGCATTTTTAAAGCTTCTCTTTTACTGGATGTGGAGAAAGCTCTGTTCTGTGAATAACACTGCATGAAAATCAACTTGAAGAACATAATGAAGAATGAAGGAGTTAGTATCAGATATTATAAATCACAAATCACTTCAAGCTTTAAACTGAACCAAGTCTGCTAATCTACAGGTAACTCTTTGGTGATTATTAAAACACAGAATAGCAGCACTTTAATAAAAGGCTTTCTATAATACTGAATCTTAGTATTTAATTTCTGAATATATCACTAATAAAGATTCCTGTTATTTAATATAACGACTGTAAATGCACTAATCCTAATAATGATTTAGACCACAGGACTTCTTTATATTGGTAAAGTTTATTAAGTCATTCATTCATTCATTCATTCATTCATTCATTCAAACAAACAAACAAACAGTCAGCCTACACATCCTAAGCAAATATGGTTACATATCCTTACCATCAGTCATATTTAACAAGTAATGAATGCCATATTTTACTAAAACCACCCCATGTACAAATGCTCTCACTGTGGCAAATTACTTGGCAACAAATAAGAGGGAGTGAGAACATGTGGTAGAGCCCACAAGACAGTTTACATTGATGGGTGTTTTTGGTTTTTAATTGGACTGCCAATTGCAGACAGTCCTTGCTGCACAACAAGGTTTGAAGTTGCAATGGCCTTGGAAAGGGTGTTTTATAGCCTACAAACTTCTGGATGATCACACTACTTCCCTGGAGTCATAAGACTGTGTTTCAGGGTGCTTGGCAACCAGCTTACATTTACAACCAGTTACAAGGATCCACATTCAATTGCAATTTGCAAGTTTTTTGCCATCTTCCAGCAGAAATGGCAAGAAAGTCTCATTGGACATGTTGGGTTCACTTAACTACACATGGTATGTTTAAAAATCATGGGATCTCACTTTATGATGGTGTAAAAATGATTGTACAATTGAGTTAGATCACATGGTGACCTGCTTAATGATTGTTCCTTCTTATGACGAAAATTCCAAACCCATGGGTTGTTAAGCGTGGACTACCTATTACCATCTATAGATATGTTTACTCTGTTGATTTGTAATTACTGCTAGCTACCCAAAGTTATCATGATGAAATGGGAACCATATAATTTTAAATGAGTAAAATAGATAAACAAGGGCTTCCTGCTTTGGAAACAGACATATTATTGTACTACAAGCCAAGTGAGCAGCAAAATATTGAAATAAACCTCAATCTTACATCCTCACCAGCATCTAATCCTAGATCTAAATCACCGAATCACAGACATCAATAGGATTATACTTTTGGGGACCCAATCAATTCCATGCGACAGGAAAATAATACACTTAATGTGTAACTGAGAAACGTATCTTCCACAGTGATACTCTAGTCAGTTCATCAATATTCATTCATAACCAATAGTAGTAATAATAGTAATGAAAATATGAGGAAAGTATTTTTAGAAAATGTAGAAAATACAGGAAAGTGTTTTCTACTACCAATAGTGGAAAAGCTCAAAAATTGGACTCTATCAAAAGCTTACTTTGGGCGTTATTTGGCTGTAGCCTCACCAGCAAAGCCAAATATTATAGATTTTGAAAGCTCGGGTTGCAATGTACAATACGCAGACATTGGGGCAGCAATGGCACCCAGGGTTACTTACTTTCTTAACTTACTGTCTTAAGAAATATAGTATCATACAATAGCAGTACTTCCATTTCCTCCCTGTTAATCTGATTTGCAATGCACAACTACATATATGTGTAATATTGCAAAAATAATAAAATCTATATCCTTTAGGCATGCACAGGATAAAACCTCAATCTACATTATCAGTAGTTTATGAAATTCAAGGTAAACCAGTGGTAAAAGAGACATCTTGCCACGATCACTGTTTTAACTTCCATTCCTGCTGGCACATTGGGTGGCATTGCTGAAAATGTGTGGGTTTACATCAGACGAGGGTTTCAGCAGGTTCTGACCAGTTCTGGAGAACCAGTAGCAGAAATTTTGAATAGTTTGGAGAACCGGTACTAAAAATTCTGACTGGCCCTGCCCTCATTTATTCTCTGCCTCCCAAGTCCCAGCTGATCGGTAGGAAATGGGGATTTTGCAGTATCTGTCCCCTGGAGTGGGGTGCGAATGGAGATTTTATGGTATCCTTCCCCTGCCACACCCACCAAGCCATGCCACACCCACAGAACCAGTAGTAAAAAAATTTGAAACCCACCACTGGTTTACATTGCTTCCATATGCAGTGCCTGTGACCACAAGAGGACAAATGCCACTATATTTAACACTGGCAACCTGGAGTTAAGCAATTCCAGGCCAGCACTTGATTTTCATTGGTATGGAAGCAGTTCCAAATCAGCTCTTCTCTTTCACTTGCACTGTGCCCAAACTACTAACATTAGGAGTTCCTTGCAGCCTCTCAGCAAAATAATAATAATAATAATAATAATAATAATAATAATAATAATGCAGTGTAGTGTAGTAGTAAAAGTGGTATTTCACTTTTCTGTCCATAAAGCACTTAAATCACCTATTGATTTACTACATTTGGGTGTTGTCCCATGTCAAAATTCAGTAGAGGAGTTTGAGCCTGTGGCTCCCGAGGATGTGGACAGGGTTCTGGGTAAGATTAGTGCCCCCATGTGTTTATTGGACCCGTGTCCCTCCTGGTTGGTACTGGCCTCCCAGGAGGTTACACGAGGCTGGCTCCAGGGGATTATAACTGCTTCTCTGAGCGAGGGTGCCTTTCCTGCAGCCTTGAAAGAGGCGGTAGTAAGGCCCCTCCTCAAGAAGCCTTCCCTGGACCCGGCTGAATTAGCCAACTACCGTCCGGTCTCCAACCTTCGTTTTGTGGCGAAGGTTGTTGAGAGCGTGGTGGCACGACAGCTTCCCCGACACCTGGATGAAGCTATCTATCTGGACCCGTGCCAGTTGGGCTTCAGGCAGGGGTACAGCACAGAAACGGCATTGGTCGCATTGGTGGATGATCTCTGGAGGGCTCGGGACAGGAGTTGCTCCTCTGTCCTAGTCCTATTAGATCTCTCAGCGGCTTTTGATACCATTGACCATGGTATCATGCTGCAGCGGTTGAGGGGGTTAGGAATGGGGGCACCGTTCTGCGGTGGTTCTCCTCCTTCCTCTCCGACCGCTCGCAGTTTGTGTTGGCAGGGGGACAGAGGTCGACCTCGAGGCATCTCGCATGGGGAGTGCCGCAAGGGTCGGTCCTCTCGCCCCTCCTGTTCAACATTTATGTGAAGCCGCTGGGTGAGATCATCCATGGGTTTGGGGTGAAGTGTCATCTGTATGCAGATGACACTCAGCTGTACATCTCCACCCCAGACCACCTCAACGATGCCCTTGATGTGATGTCTCGCTGCCTGGAGGCCGTGCGGGTCTGGATGGGGAGGAACAGGCTCAGACTCAACCCTTCCAAGACCAAGTGGTTGTGGCTTCCAGCGTCCCGATATAGTCAGCAGGTGCCATCGCTGACTATTGGGGGTGAATCTTTGCCCCCCACTGAGAGGGCTCGCAATCTGGGTGTCCTCCTGGATGCATGGCTGTCTTTAGAAGAGCATATGACGGCCATGGCCAGGGGAGCCTTTTATCAGGTTCACCTGATTCGCCAGTTGCAGCCCTTTCTGGACCAGGACGCCCTGCGCACAGTCACTCACGCCCTTGTTACCTCCCGGTTGGACTACTATAATGCTCTCTACATGGGGCTCCCCTTGAAGAGTACTCGGAGGCTCCAACTGGTCCAGAATGCAGCCGTGCGGGTGGTTATGGGTGCAATCCATTGCGCCCACGTGACACCCCTCCTGCACGAGCTACACTGGCTCCCAGTGGTCTTCCGGGTGCGATTCAAGGTGTTGGTCACCACCTTTAAAGCGCTCCATGGCATAGGACCAGGGTACCTTCGAGACTGTCTTCTGCCACCAATAGCCTCCCACTGGCCAGTCCGCTCCCACAGAGAGGGTCTCCTTAGGGTGCCATCGGCCAAGTCACCCAGAGGGAGGGCCTTCTCTGTGGGAGCCCCAGCCCTGTGGAATGAACTGCCCCCAGAAATTCGTAAGATTTCTGACCTCCAGGTATTTCGCTGCGCACTCAAGACCCTATTGTTCCGCCAGGCTGGGTTAGCAACATAATTTTATATTGGATGTTTTAAACTTTTGGGGTTTTAAATTAAGCCAAATTTATTTAATACTTTTAAATTATTTTAAATTGATGTCTATTCCCTTCTCCCTTCGGGAGAAGGGCAGTATAGAAATAAAATTATTATTATTATTATTATTATTATTATTATTATTATTATTATTATTATTATTATTATTATTATTATTATTACCACCAGTCTGCAACCCTTCTTGTTCATACTTATGTATTTCGGATGGTTAGTTATTCCAGGAAAATCTCTTGCAGCTGGGCCATTTTAACAGGTAGCAGCCCATGTTGGAAACTGCTCATGCAGCAGGACTGAGAAAAAGGCATTTCCTGGACGCCGGCTGTTCTTGACTACAGGAAAATGAAAATACAGCATCTCTGCACCTGTTCACCTGATGGTGAAGGAAAGAAAAGCCATTATCAAGTGACAGGAGACAAAAAACCAAAATCTACTTCAGCAACTCATCCTGGCGCCAGTGATTAATCTCAGACTCCCCCAGCCTGATGCACATTAACCAGATAATTAATAATTTCTTTAGGGACCACAGCTCGGCAACTGCTTGATCAACCTGCAAAGCCTTCATAAAAAGATGCTACATTTCTGATCAAACCATCAGAAAGAAACTGCAGGAACTTGAAAAAAATCTGTTTTTCTTACTTATATGCAAGTAATGAATCCCTGCTTTTCCTAACTGTAATTGTGTACCAACCAAAAATTCCTTAACAGCCAGAAATTCTAGGAACACTAAGCATTATCATTTCCTAACATAGTTCAGTTCCTGCCATGTTCAGGTTCAAGTTCAAAGATTCAAATATTTCACATTCTTGCGAAAGAGCGTCTCCCCCCACCCGGTGTGTGTGTGGGTGTGGGTGTAGGTGTGGGTGTGTGTATTCTGAGGCTCAAGAGACCATCAGGAAAGACTTGGACTATGCCACGAAGTCATGCCATAAGAGTAACATGAACGCATTCAGTCTTTAGTTCAAAGGCTTTGTCTGTAGCTGGTCAAGCTTATACAGGTTTACTCAGAATTCACTGGGGCTTGCTCCAGGAAATTTCACAGAAGTACTGCCTTGGTGTTAAGTTACGGTCAACCTAGAGAACATACAATTCATTAAGTTCAAGCTGAAAATAACTTATTGAGTCTCTGCTCTGCCACTATACATGATTAATAGACTGGTTTGGTATGTCACAAATGGCGCAAGGTTGAACTACATTTAAGGTGACCATATTTTCTTGGAAAAAATAAAGGACAAACCTGAAAAAAGGGGCAAATGTGAAAAATTGAGAAGGATAAAGGGATTTAATTGTTTATGTTTATAACTGCTTTCTAAAGGAAATTTCCATTATGTAGGAGGACTTTAAAACACTCGATTAATGTGATGATGTGGCAAGGGACAGATTTATGTGAAAAAAACAGGATTTCCCAGGAAATGATACTTCTGAATTATGCCAATTTAGAAAGAGAAAAGAGTGGGTGGGGGAGTTAATTACAATTATATCCATACATATAACCTTAATTAACTTTAGTCCAATCCTCACGAAATATTCCATTGTTATCATTTCATAAAAGGAGAAATAATTTGTTTTCATGGAGGGGGATTTTAAATTCAATGATGCATCCTGTTCGTTATATGACATCTATGCAAATGGTGTGGTTTTAGGATGACTGATGTACACTTTCAAGCCTGTTGCTCAAATTGTTGAGCTACTGTATCATGAAGAAGTCTTGGTGAAGTCAGTTTGAGTGGTTCTCCTTATCTTTTTAATAGATTAACAGAGTTGGAAGGGACCTTGTAGATCTTCTAGTCCAACTCCCTGCTCAAGCAAGAGACCTACACCATTGCTGATAGATGGCAGTTCAATCTCATGTTGAAATCTTCCAGTGATAAAGCTCCCACAACTTCTGAAGGCAAGCTGTTCCATTCGTTGATTGCTCTCACCGTCAGAAAATTTATCCTTATTTTGAGATTGAATCTCTCCTTGTTCAGTTTCCATCCATTATTCCTTGTTTGGCCTTCAGGTGCTTTGGAAAATAGCTTTACACCCTCCTCTCTGTGGCAGCCCCTCAAATATTGGAATAGTGCTATCATGTCTCCCCTGGTCCTTCTCTTCAGTAGACTAGCCATGCCCAGTTCATGTAACCATTCTTCATATGTTTTAGCCTCCAGTCCCCTAATCATCCTGGTTGCTCTCCTCTGCACTTTTTCTAGAGTCTCAATATCTTTTTTATAGTGTGGTGACTAAAACTGGATGCAGTATTCTAGGTGTGGTCTTTTTAAGGCTTTATAAAGTGGTATTAGTACCTCACTTGATCTTGATTGTATCCCTTTTCTTTCTTTTTTATTATTCTTTTTTATTTATTATTATAACATAATATGACAATACAAAACATACAACATTTATATATAAACTTTCTTCACAGCTATTTCGTGATGGTCTTCTTTTGTTATTCACAATTTCCCCTTATTTCTCTTTATATTATTCCATTTACTACTTGTCCCTTAGCCTCCAATTTTCAAGGACCAGATTCAGAGAGTTGCTTTGGTCTCTTCAACAAAAGTACCTTACTAATGGTTTACACAGTCTTCCTTTATGTGCAGCTGAGACAATAGATTCAACATTTTAACATGTAAAAGAATGGTTTTAGAATAAAGAATGGTTTTCTGCTGTAATTTTAATTCTAAGAGGTTTTGAAGAAATCATATCCTCCAGTTCTGAATCTCACTGGGGGAAACAGAGAGAGAGAAAGCAAACTCGGGAAGTTGTTCCTTGAGTTTTGAGAATGCTTTAAACTAGTTCTGCAATAAGACAGTATATTATAATAAATTATTCTCACTTCTGTGTTCTCAAATGGTACAATCCCTCCAGGGACTGCATTTAGTTAGGAAGATATTTCATATGGAAATAAAAATACTAATATGAAACTGAAATTGTTGAAAAAAATATCTTTATAGGCCTCAAATAGTAGTCTTGATCTTGCTGTGAACCCTTTATGACCAGATCAAAGTTTTTCAGAGGAAACAGAGAATAGCAAAAGCTTCATTTGTATGCATTAGACAGACCCTATCCCAACTGTTAGCTACTTTTTGAACTATTTGTCAGGGGAGGAAGACTTTTATTTGCTTTTATAAGTTGCTTTTAAGGACTTTTATTCATCTCATGGATTCTCCCATCTTCCTTCCATTAAATAACATATCAACTGTTCTTTTTCTTTCTTTTTTTTTAAAGCCTGGATTCAAATATTAACTTTTGATGTAACATTTTTGCTACACATCAGAATAGATATATTGAGCTTCAAAAGGAAACTGAATTCAAAAATGATAAAGATGATTTAACTTCAAACATGAACTATTCACAGATTACTTATATGTGCAAAAATAATAATAATTCATCACGTTCTCCACACTGCACTGATTTTCCATCCTTCTGCTTCAATTCTAGGGGGCATTCTTCAAAACTCTTCAGCTTGCCAACATTGGTAAACGCATGTATTTGTGGGAAGTGTTTTCTGCTGTCATCATTGTACCTGGGTAGTTGGATAAAGATGTGACTACAGCAATGTTTTAGAGGTAGCAAGAGATCAGAGTGCAGTGGGTTTTATAAAGACAGAATTTGGTTAAAAAAAAGAAAGCCTATTTTTCACCCTGTGTCTGGTTTTATATATAATATGTATAATATAATTTCATAATATGTCAGTTTAAAAGACATTAACTATTATTTGCAGGGCTCAAGCAGAAGAGAATATAGAGAAAGTTTGTAGTCCTTTCTATGTGTCAACTGTTCTTTTGAGAGGGAGGAAAAGGAGTTTCTGTTAGCACTAACAAAGACTTTCCTTTCAATAAAAATAGAAGCTTCATGGTGCCAATAGTGTAAGCTGTAATTGTTAAACAAGCTCTCTGTGACAAACAGAAATCCCTATCCCTACATAAAGGTAAAGGTAAAGGTTCCCCTCACACATATGTGCTAGTCGTTCCCGACTCTAGGGGGCAGTGCTTATCTCCGTTTCATAGCCAAAGAGCCAGAGCTGTCCGAAGACGTCTCCGTGATTATGTGGCCGGCATGATTAAACGCCAAAGGCGCACGGAACGCTGTTATCTTCCCACCAAAGGTGGTCCCTATTTTTATACTTGCATTTTTTACATGCTTTCGAACTGCTAGGTTGGCAGAAGCTGGGAGAAGTAACGGGAGCTCACCCCGTTACACGGCACTCGGATTTGAACCGCTGAACTGCTGACCTTTCGATTGACAAGCTCAGCATCTTAGCCACTGAGCCACTGTGTCCCTTCCCCCTGCATACTAGTAGGCTATACTAATATAGACTGCTCTTCTAGCAAGGAAGGGAAGGAAGTCACAGTTTTCAACATGGGTGCTTTAATTAGATGTCAAAAGTTCTCTAGTTACTAGCTTACCAAGAGAAGCCAATTTTGGAAAATGGATATTTTTCTTCCATCACTATATATGTATATTATGATACAATATTTATTGTTGCTGTTGCTGCCAACCTGATCCAGGTGATTTAGGATTTGTAATCTCAACATTATTTCTCTTTAAACTCACTGTATGGGGAGAAGGAAGACAATATAAATTTGGCAAAGGCATTCCAAAATTAGTATTGGCATTGATGAAAAGACAAATACGTTGAAAATTTACCCTTGATTTGTAGTGCTACGTTTTTAAATAGTTGACATGATTTTGAACATTGCCTATTGAAATCTTGAATGTGTAAATGTCAACAGGTCACAATTCTCACACAATTGAGATCTGCATAAAGAAAAAAATCAAAAATATTTGTTGTATTTGGTATCTGTATTTATTCTCCTATGCATTACAGACAATTTCTATATCAAGGATAAAATGTTACTAAATGTAATTACAAGTAGCAACCTTTTCTAAAAATCAGATGTATGTACTATAGGTAACCACAATTTAAACTAATATTATACTGATGTTTCCAATGATATCTCCTTAATATAAAATGCTGGCCCAAAATGCTGATTTTAAATATAGTTGTGTATAATCAATTTACTTCCTAACTTTAAATGTTTCCTTCTATTCAAAGACACCATTATTTGATCTAATTGTTCACATTTTCTAAGTCTTGTAAATTTTTTGTTCATTTATTTTAAAGACCAAAAAGTCAAAAAATTGTGAATCCCTTAAAATTTCTTTAAAGCAAAATGAAATGCTCCAAATACCAGAATATTTTTAATTAATATTAAATTTAATTAATAGTGCTTCACGCCCATGGTACTATATAGTATTGCTGTGGAGGTTTTTTTGTCCAATCTAACCAATCATTTTATTTCTTTCTTAACTAATACATATATCTGTGTATCCCAATTCTTGTTTTTGGTAATAGAATACACAGAACCTCAGAAAAAGCAGTATTTAGAAAAAAATATTGCCAGAGCCAGAAAATCACCCCTATGTACTAAACAAAAGCTTGTTCCTTCAAGTCACAGCAATTGAACATTGCCAAAACCACATTATTGAATGTACATTGTTTATCTGATTATAGCAAAGATAATATACCTCTCTGCTACCAGTGAATTCCCAAATGAAGCATAAGAAAATTTTGAAGTGATAAAAAGGTACAATATTGGACAACTGGGCCCAGTGGCTGATCCGGGAAAACCTTCTATATGTGAGAAATTTATGAAGCATCTTGATAACAAAGCCACATACATCATTAAGGCAGATTGTGTGAATTCAATTTCAGCTCCTATTGCCTGATGGTCAGGGCAAAATTTTAAAAAGAATTTTGAATGCACTCTGAATGCAGATCAAGAGGGGTTCTTTGGAGCCCTTTGACCCTTTCCCAAAACCAGGGTCTTCAAACAACTGCATTCATCCTTCTTCCTGTTGTAGTGCTTTCAATGCTCCCAACTACTTAACTGCCACATGAAGCCTTAGCACAAAGCAATAATTATTTTTGATTGGTTTACTAATGCCACAGTGACAAGTAGCAGAACTGCTCTGCAACACTTGAAATTTAGATAAATACACAAGGAACAGGCTAGTCCTACAAGCATGTGCATATGCATATGCATGTATGTGAATGTGAGTGTATGTGCAAATATTATGTATATGTACATGTAACAAAGATACTTATACATATCTAACCTCCAGTCTGTCTGTCTGTCTGTCTCTTTCTCCCCCCCCCCCTTCTCTCTCATCTCCTCCTATGATTTTTCACCTCCTAGGAAATTAAAGCATTATTCCAAACACACAGTACTGCCAGGGCAACTGTCTGCTCAAGGTGTTGATAGAGTAACAAGGGTAGCTGAGAACATCAGTACCCTTAAAATACTGAATAGCTTTATGTGGAAATAAATGTGGCTCATTTAGTTTAAGGATCATAGTCTAAAGGAAACTGGCACCTCTTTCTATATTAGTGCTGCTGCAATACCAGTTTTCTGCATATTAAAACGAGTGATTCTACAACACAGAGCTCAAGTCTTTGAAGTCCTCTCAAACATTATGTGGAGTGTCACTGTTTATTAAAGATAACTAATACCCTAAGTCTTTATTTACTTGTGTTTATTGCTGTTTTAGCAAGAGTCACTAGAGAATGACTATGTTTTGGGTCCACCAGGATTCTTTAATCACTGTTAGTAGGTAAAATCATCTGTGACAACTAATCCAAAAAGCAGATTATATTTATTTTGGCTACAGTGGCTTGCAGTTCGTTAAAATCAACAAAGCCTTTTCATTAGCCCCCTGCTGATATCCCTAAAACAGACATTTCAAGGGTCTCAAAGCACAGAGGTTCACAAATGCAGAGAAGTTGGGTTGGATATATTTTTTTTCTGGCATTCTTCTGGCAAAAATTTGATTAAAGGATTATTAAATATTGTTTTGGGGAGTTTTTTGCTACTAAAATGAAGCTTCAAATTCAAAATAAAAATCATGCAGGCAACATTTCTTAAACACATCAATGCACACAAGAGACAGTGTCTATTGCCAATGAAATATTTGCACAGGTCTTATGCATGTAAAAGTGAAAGAACGAGATCAGACATTAAACCAGTGAAACTTTTTGCCTGATAAATGCTGTGTATTTGGAGGACAGTTAGTAAATTCTAATTTGATACAGGCCTTCTGCTTTTCATTATTCCCAGTGAATTCAGGATAGAAGTTAATGCACATCTGAACATCAAAACAATGTTCACTATAATATTGGACACATGCCATCCATTTATCTATCCATCCATCCATCCATTCTTTCTGCATCCAGTTTTGGTCACCACACTATAAAAAAGATGTTGAGACTCTAGAAAGAGTGCAGAGAAGAGCAACCAAAATGATTAAGGGACTGGAGGCTAAAACATACGATGAACGGTTACAGGAACTGGGCATGGTTGGTCTAGTGAAGAGAAGGACCAGGGGAGACATGATAGCAGTATTCCAATATTTGAGGGGCTGCCACAGAGAGGAGGGGGTCAAGCTATTTTCCAAAGCACCTGAAGGCCAGACAAGGAATAATGGATGGAAACTGAACAAGGAGAGATTCAACCTCGAAATAAGGATACATTTTCTGACAGTGAGAGCAATCAACGAATGGAACAGCTTGCCTTCAGAAGTTGTGGGAGCTTTATCACTGGAAGATTTCAAGATGAGACTGGACTGCCATCTGTCAGCAATGGTGTAGGGTCTCCTGCTTGAGCAGGGGGGTTGAACTAGATGACCTACAAGGTCCCTTCCAACTTTGTTAATCTATCTATCCATCCATCCATTTCCAAACTGAATTCACATGCCTTTGATTAAGAACTCTATATGAAAAGTCTTGCTTCATAGGAAGACTGTTGAAAAACACAAGTTCATCCTCATTAAAAAGAGAGATTGTGCACATTTAAAGTTAGATGTTCAAACATTGCGCTGTAATTTCTACTCACAGGAAACGGCAAAGCAGAACTTTTTGGGCTGAGTAGTTGTTTCCATGTATTCTAAATATACAAAAAGATGTTTTCTTCATGTGGGCTTGTAGTTGTAACCTTTAGTTATTTTGGGATATCTATTTTTAATACATTTCACTATTATCTTAAGCCAGAGATTCTGAAAATGTGCAGACAGTACACTAGTGTAACCAGAAGCAGGTAATGTCCTTCTCACATAAACCAGACCTGGGTGGACCAAGGGATTTTATTAATCTATCTTAAAGTTGGGATGCTTTTTCTTTTAAGGTTGAAAAGTATATTACATTTGTATAAATTTGTGTAGAGAAGATCTTAATAAAGACAGGAAAACTTTACAACTGGAGTTATTTCAACGATAAAATAAGCAATCTTGAAACAATGATCAAATTTTATATCTATCTATCCATCTATATACACACACATACACACATATATACATACATATACACATATACATACACACACACACGTGTGTGTGTGTCTGTTTCCATGAAATTACTACCGTACATAGTACCTCTTTTCTTTTCACACCGGAGTTTTAATTGTTATGAGGTTATTATTATTATTTTATGGGTTTTACACTGCCTTGAGTTATGTATTTAAGATGGATACTGTATCAATTTTCTAAATAAATAAATAATAATTTTAGATTAGAATTTCAATCTACAGATTATTTTCCAAAGCAGCATTACTCCATGTTCATCAGAAGAAAACCTGATTTCATACAGTTCTTCATTTTCTATTTCTATTACTAGCTGAATACCCGTGCTCCGCTACAAAACTATGTGATCGGGCTTGATAAATTGACACTTAGAGTTTGAAAATGAATAAGTAGTTATGATCGGCCTCTCCTCTCCCCTTCTCTCCCATAAATCCTCTCCTCTCCCCTTCTCTCCCTCAGCCTTGCCCCACAGAAACATCTCCTATCCTATCCCCTTCTCTCCCTCAGGCTTTCTAGCCCCTTCTCTCCATGAGGCTTGTCCCACAGAAGCCTTCCCTATGCTATTCCATTCTCTCCGGAGTTATTTTCAAGTTGGGAGGTGGAGTAGAACGTCTAACTAATTAGCATCAGAGCGTGATGCTAATTAGAGTGATAATAATATAGGAAATACTAATGGTCTGATGGTCATTTCGAAAAATCCTTTCTTAGTGAGCACCTAGAAGCCAAGAGAAACATATGTGGCAAATTTCAAGTTTGTAGGCTTCACGGTTCTGGAGATTTCATGATGCGTGAGTGGTATTCGCTTTTATATATAGAGATTGAAAAAATGTTTCATTGAGAATTTAGACTTCAATATTGTGGCTTTATGGTAAGAAGAGGAAGGAAAAGATATTATCTACTGTTTATTTTATTGGAAATCAAAATTGGAAAATGGAAGGCCACTAATTTTTGGAAAAAAAATTATAATTGCAAAAGATTTGCATATATTATGTTCATTAAAATGGATCCATTTGATTGGCTGCTTTAACAGGTGGAGGGAAAGTTAAAAATGTACTTGAAAGAAAGGGATGTGCCCCAAATTTCCGGAAACAGCATACATGGGAGGTTTCATGTTTCACCTGTTACAAGGAAGCTGCCTATTCCCCCACACACACATACTAACACACACTTTCTTTTCCCAGATGAAGAAGTTAGACCATAGATCTGGCAGCTGAATTGATTACATGATCTCATAACTTCATTAACAATATCAGATTTCTTCATCAGGATCAGCAGGGCCAGCAATATAATCCAGTGTCAGAGAACTGAGACGTCGTCACTGGCCAAATTGGAAGACTGCTGTGAGTGTACAGGATCAGGTCACGAAGAAACTTCCAAAAGGTTTTATTTTAGTTTATATATGTAAGCTTATTTATTTATATCATGTAAACTTAATTTTGAAAATGATTTCCCTTAGTGCATTACATCACAGCTGCATATGCTGGAGTTTGGAGAGCTGAACATCCAAGAAACCAAAATATTCCCAGACTGATAAATTGCCTAGGCAATGGAATAAGCTAATGGCATGGATACCCTATGACTTGTCATGGGAATGTTCCTAATATATCACACAGTGATATCTTGAAGGCAAAACACCCAACCAAGAAAAAAGTTACTGTAATGTCTCAAATGTATAATATACTGGAAATTGCAGGAAGTGTAAAAAAAAATTGAGTTGGTGGGCAACTAGGACATAATGTACCTATATTGAGAAAAGCTAGAATTTGCTATTGTAATAAATACAACAAGTTGACACAAATTGCCATTTAAGTACAGGTTGTCCTGAGATTATAGTAGCATTTGGGACTGAAAGTTCCATCACTAAGTCATGTGACTACATCACTTAGCAACAGCCATTTCCACAGTCTTGATTGCCGTTGTTAGGTCAGGACCTTGTAGGTCATTAAGCAAGAATCTCACCTGATCACAACTTCCAACTTTCTGTCAGATTCCCCCCTGACTTTGCTTGTGGAAAACCAGTAGGCAATGTCAGAAATCATGATCACATAACCACAGCTTGGTACGACATCATAATCACAACTATAACTTTGAATGGTTGCTGAACAAATTGGTTGAACTCAAGACTACCTGTGTAAGCTTTTTGAACATTGAGATGAGAACTGGAAATTGTAATTATTCTCTTCTGTTGTTCCGTCAACTATTCGAAAATTATCCAAGGCATTTTCAAGCCCAACCTATTTTGAAACTAGATATTACTGTTTAATCATAAACTATAGAAATTGAACAAAAACTAATTTCACTTCCTATTTAAAGGATAATTAGGATTAGTTTTGGACTAGGAATAGGGAAGCCAAGTTTCAAGTCCATCAGTCTTGCAAGTTCGTTTAGTGACTTTATCTTGCAGTTCAATCTATCTAGTAGGTTGCAGAAAACACTTGGAGGAAGGAATATTATCTATACCATGTGGCTCCCTCCTGCAGCAAAGACAGGAAAAAAATATAAGATAATGAAAACAATAATGAAGGAAGATGGTTGGGAATGAGAGGGGGAAGTCCACATCATCCATTAAACATGGTTCAAAAATAGAAATGTTTGATAATTCCACCAAGTCTCTTTCTTCCCCCATTGCATACTGTCACTGAATAAAAATTGGGATCAGTTTTTCTAAAAGTCTTTTCCTAAAATTCAATGATTTCACATTTAGTAAGAAATGGAGTTTAATCATTCTTTTTTTCAGAAAGCATTTTTCTAGAAAACTTTCTGATATTTTTCTTCATCTAATTCAACCTGTCCTGCTTTTATATTGGCTTCAGGAAAAGTACATCTGAAATCAATTTGAATTACTGCCTCCCACAAAAGTAATATATATGGAACATAGTGGGAAGGAAGGAAGGAAGGAAGGAAGGAAGGAAGGAAGGAAGGAAGGAAGGAAGGAAGGAAGGAAGGAAGGAAATTATTGATTAACTGATTTATTTGCCAGTGACTGATTGGTCATAATTATTTAAAGCATTCAGTTAAGTCCTGATTGCCATGAATAATATGCAAGGTGGGCACTCTTTCACACCCTTAGTGACAGATGATATCTGTTTTCACCTAGGAGTTGTATTTAAGAGTTACTGAAGCTCAGCAAAAGTGTATTCTGGCTCAAATGAGCTGAAAATTGCATTTGATTTGAATTTCAAAAAGGAGAAGAGGGGAGGGAAAGGAAAAATGGCCACCAAGAAAACAATTCTCTATTACCACTTCCTGATTCACAAAGATTATTTTAACCAACTATGTTAAGATCCAGTATATGATGCTGAGAAAAGAGCATTGCTGGAAAGCAGCCAGTCAGGTTTAAAATAAATGTTTAATTGTCAAGATCAAAGCAAACCCTGCTTTTATGTATATTAGGAACTGTATGTTCAGGGGGGGAAAACCAATCTGTCTAAATAATTGAGGAGTAGTTATTTCTTTGTATAGCTTACCGAACTGAAAACTGAACTTTTTCCATGAGGACCTTCAGAAAATTGACCATATTAAATTGAATTGAATTCTAGCAGAAATGAATTTTAAAGAGATGTAAACACTGATGACCTGTACTCCAATTGTCAATTATAAAGCAGAATTGTGATGTATAATCTCCTGTAAATTCTGATTATTTTTTTAAAGAAATGTATATATTTATATTACCAACATTAGATCTACCTATCTGTGGACTACACTAACATAGCTTGTGATTTTCAGATAAGCTCTTACAATAGACTGTTTATCTAATTGATACATGACCAGTAGTTAATTCAGTATTATTCAAAATTTTGATGTTACATTCCTAAATTCCCAGATTTGTTTTTCCCCAATTAGGTCACAGAACTATGGGAAGTCAACTGAAAATTGCTGCATTAACACATTGTCCTGGCAGCTTGTCTTCATTTTTTACCATTAGGCAGTGTCCAGAAGGAGAAATTATTCTTTCTCAACAGGAGTTGTTTCAGATAGGCTGTGCAGAGGCTTCAAAAGTGATACACGGAAGCATATTCATACTCATTCTTTTAAAAGCAGTTGCTTCAGATATTGCTTCCATCTTATTCTTTATGCCCATTCTTCTTCAAATACCACTTAGTTCTACCATAAATTGCATTAAATTATTTTGCTGTAACTTTGTTCTGTCTTCAGGCTATCTCTGGAACAATGGACCCCTTGAGGTGAGATCCACCTTACCCTCTTGGCCTTCCAAAAGGACCTTAAAACCGGGCTATGGCATTCAGCCTGCAGCCCCAAATGGAATAGCAATAGCACTTAGACTTATATATCACTTTACAGGGCTTTACAGTCTCTCTAAGCACTTTTCAGAGTCAACATATTGCCCCCAACAATCCGGGTCCTCATTTTACCCACCGAGAAGGATGGAAGGCTGTGTCAACCTTGAGCCTGGTGGGATTTGAACTGCCAAATTGCAGGCAGCCAGCAGGCAGCAGAAGTAGCCTGCAGTACTGCATTCTAACCACTACGCCATCAAGGCTCTTGGTGTATGTTTGGTGTAGGTGAATGTAACATTGGTGAATGTTACATGTAGGAGGTGTTCATTGGATTAAGAAGAAGATCCCACATCCATCCCATTGCATACTGGTTCTTATCAGCTAATTTTGTCCATTTTAATGTTAATATTTACCATTTTAAAGTTTCATGTTTTATATTGCCATTTTTATCATATTGTAAGCCACCCAGAATCACTTGATAGTGAGATGAGCACTATCTTTTTATAGATTATAGATTATATATATTAAATCCATATAGTGGTTGTTTTCTAAATAGTTTACCTAAATGTGAATGTCTGATGAAAAATAAGTAACTGAGACACCAATTCGAATTCTCAGATTTACTCACTAAAATGGACATGGAAAAGCTTCCTTTTTGTTGGCTGACTTGGTGAATGAAACATATCTCTCACAGAGATCCAATGACATTAAAGGAGGAGGGAAAGCATGCTCAGTGTGGTTTCCCCTTGCAGTAAAGTCTGATACAAGTTGTTCTAAGAGCAAGTTGGGACATCCTTGAATTCCTTGGATCCAAAACGTCTTTGCAACCTATGGCTATAAAAGCAAATGCATACAAGGCAAAATAAGAGGGAAATAAACTGCCCTTGCAATTCATACATCTTTAAATTGATCCTGCCACCCTTTAGATCAAAACCAGAGTCCAGTGAAAGTGACCACTGAACATGCCCATTGCTTTAGCCCCTTTTTGTTTTGATGGAAACTAAGGATCCCTTATAAACATTCCCATCAAAAGTGGAAATGAGATAAGAGTACCTACGTAGGTGGATCAGCACTGGTTTTTGTCCCTGGATTCAGAAAATATCAAACAGAAGAGACTTTGGAGGTCTTCTAGTCCAACCCCCTGCTCAAGCTGGTGACCCTATACAATTCCAGACAAGTGGTTGTCCAGTTGTTACTTAAAAATCTTCAGTGATGAAGCACCCACAACTTCTGATGGCAAACTGTTCCATTGGTTAATTGTTCTCACTGTTAGGAAGTTTCTCCTTAATTCCATATTTAATTTAAAGATGATTGAGTGACACCAGTTTGTCCCTTACAGAAGCCAGAATGTCATGTCACTAGCTCCACTTGTGTCAGAATCTCTCTCCAGATCAAATTTGTTTGCATAAAAAGCTATGTATGTTACTGAATTGTTTTTTTTAAAAAATAGACTTTTGTGATGAGTACCAGTGGTGGGTTTCAAAAGATTTTACTACCGGTTCTATGGGCGTGGCTTGGTGGGCGTGGCATGGCTTGGTGGGCGTGGCAGGGGAAGGATACTGTAAAATCTCCATTCCCACCCCACTCCAGGGGAAAGTTACTGCAAAATCCCCATTTCCTCCCAATCAGCTGGGACTTGGGGGGCAGAAAATAGATGGGGGCAGGGCCAGTCAGAAATTTTACTACCGGTTCTCCAAACTACTCAAAATTTCCGCTACCAGTTCTCCAGAACTGGTCAGAACCTGCTGAAACCCACCTCTGATGAGTACCACTGGAGAAGGACTGGCAGACAGGCACAAACATTCCAGAAAAGGAACAATTTAACGACAGGGACTTTTCTTGGTAAGAGAATTTAGATGAAAGATTCACAGAAAACCTATGCAAGAGAATTACAGACAATGAAATTTTGATCATTATCAAAATTTGATAATTTTGATCTAGTCCTCTGCTCAGATCTGCAATGCAGGGTGTGATTAGAATATTTATGACAAATCTTCATTTGGTGCAATCCTTTAATGATTCCTGAGCTTGGTTATTTGCTTGTAGATGTTTCATTACCCAACTTGGTAACATCATCAATCTAAGTGAGTGTGGAGTTGTGCTCCTTGTTTATAGTAGCTTGCCCTACCTTTATTAGTGGGGCTCCTTATTCTATTGTGGTTTATCAAGTTAAACAGATTAAAGTTCTACTATTTAACAATTTTACCATTAATATACTGGTTCCTAAACTTTTTCCTTATGTGGGCGACTACATCACCATAAACATATTTCTTAGGTCACCACAGTGTTAGTAGGCTACACAGGAGTTGTAGGAAGCATAACATGCATGATTTTTTTCAGATGACATCAAAGAGATCACTCATTTAAAGGATAAAAACTTGAAATCTTACAAAATCCCATGATACGTCCCCATGTAAAATCTTACAAGATTTCAAGTAGAATACCAAAATCTCACAAAACCAGCCATTTTTAATGGACTTCACATTGGAAATTACTGCATTTGGATATTTTTTCTTAATACATAACCAAATATGTTTCCCTATAATTTCTAGTGTGGCAGCATTTATTATCATGGTCAATCTTTTTTCCTTTCTTTTCTAGACTAAATACAGCTTCTTCATAGTCTGCTCTTCTTCATAAGCAGCACTAGTCCATATCCAAATAGAAAAGATGTTTGCACTATTCACAGGAGTACTCATGATAAAAAAATTCTGAAAACACCAAAGACTAAAAATCAATCCATCTGGTAAAGAAGGAAGAGGGCAGAAGGATTGGTTAGATATCTACTTTGGGTGGTCCGTTTAAAAATTATGAAAAAAAAAATGAATGGATACATATAATTGGCTTGACTCCATTTTAGTGACTCCATTTTAGTGAGAAAATGGACAGACTCCATTTTAGTGACAGTTCCAAATCTGAAATCAAAATATCTATCTCTGGTTGGCAGTATGGCATTGTATTGAAGATGATTTATTAAGAGCTCTTAGCTGCATGAGACAGATTGTAATTAACTGCTTCCCTTTTTCTTAAATATAAAAAAAAAACTTACATAAATGAAATCGGAGCTGCTAAGTGCTGGGTGTCTACAAAGCATCGATGAGATCATTGGCAACTGACAGTAGCCCATGGTACAGAATAAATATAGGGGAAGCTAGTTGGCAGGGGTGGAAAGGCAGAGTATTTACTCAATAAGTACCTATTTTCAGAATTTCCTTTGAGCTGGCTTGACTCAGAGCTATCAATTATTTAAAATAAGTAACATGATGCTTCCTTTGTTGAGGCAAATCTACAAGAAGGCCCCAAGAGAGAATAAAAAATGAATTAGGCAGAATTTATTAGTGTGCCAGAAGATAGCAGAGGTTCAGCCATTAAGTCTGCCTATGGATTTCAAAAAACAGCATATATACCTGCTCAGGAAAGATAATTTCTATTTCACTTTCTGCCCCAATCCTTTCTACACCTATTTTCTCCATATTTTCTTTTAAGCAGAGCATAGCCATGAAAGAGACATCAATCATTCTTTAAACTCCTTTTTTTCTTCTTCAAAAACTTGGGTTGATATATTGTCTTCATTTAAATTACAGATATACTAATCTAGAGAACTGTTTACCAAGCAGCATATTAAATAAAAGATGCAAAAAAAATGGATCCCTCATATTTTAAAAATTATTTTAAACTCATGGACTCATAAAGCAAGCAGAGGGTATGCATATTTGGCTGCTAGATTTCTGTCTTAGCAAATGAGTTTAAATTCCTGAGTCTTTCTGATTAGGACATTACTATTCTGAGGGTCAACCTGATCAGCATGAACAGACCCAAAACTAGTACAAGATTTGATTTTTGGCAGGCCACCAACGCTCAAAGATGTACTATACAAAGACTGATATTTAAAGCTGGCAAAAATCAATGTTTCAGTTCCTGAGCTTCAGCTAACAAAAAAAAGTGCTCTGGTCTACTATGATGTTGCTTAAAAAAAAAAAGGCAAACTACATATTTTGCAAAATGACAAGATATTTACAGAAGACTCCTTGTACTCTATTGAAGTCACCAGGCAAGTATGCACTATCATTTTTTTCTTAATAAACAAAGAATTTTAGTGTAATGATATATGCAGTGATTAAGGTATCAAGCTAGAACCCAGGAGATCATGAGTGTAAGTCCCATCTTAGGCACAAAAACCAGCTGGATGCTAGTCATAAAGTTGCCCACTACATTATTATTACTATTATGACAACAGTGTTTATTATTTTTATTACTGTTCATCTTATTGAAGTTAATACTCTATTAGGAACAGACAACGTTTTCTAGAAACTGACGATCTTGCAAACATCAATACTCATGTTATTTATAGTGCCACAACCTAGGTTTTTGACAATAGCTTAGGTACTATTTCTTAGGTAGCTCCAGTGGTGGGTTGCCCCCGGTTCGCACCGGTTCTATAAAACCGGTAGTAAAACCAGTGGGAGGCCCCGCCCACTGACCCTGATGTCATGAAAATGCTTCTGCGCATGCGCAGAAGAGCGCGCATGGCCCCATTGCAAACCAGTAGTAAAGGTACATAGAACCCATCCCTGGGTAGCTCTAGTACCTTAATATAACCATATTACTAGGCATTCTGTTTATAATGCAAAATAAAAGGACAGTTTTGGTGGGCTGAATGAATTATCTTCTGCACTATCAAGAAACATGTTGCCAAAATGTAATTTCTAAAGTATGTGCTAGGCCAGAGTGAAAGTACTGTACATATTTCTATTTCTGAACAGTCACTTGAAACTGTTACGATATCTCTGTCACTTAGCTAAGTCAGTTTTAACTCTTGCTTATTTAAAGACATAAAATCTAAATCAGGAGCCACATGATATACCATATTTCATATTGCTATATTCAATATAGCATATTGAGTCTTCGGAGAAAGGCGGCATATAAATTGAACAAATAAAAAATATTTAATCTTTTTTCCTATTTAAAATCAAACATAGAACCTAGCTCTGAAGTCCCGAGAGAGTTTGATTTCAAAACACGCTCTGCATTGTCAGCAGAATCCCTCCGTTCAGGAAAACGGCTCCTCAAAAGTATTTTTCAAAAGAGAAGAGAATTTATCCAGGCCAATAATATGGCTTCCCATCCACTGTAATGCAAACTGGAAAAAAATAAAGCTGAGGTGTTCTGCCATTACATTTTTCCTAGGAACCAAATATCAAAACTAGCAGCAGCAAAGCAGGTATACCATTATTAATATGACCTTTCACCTTTGTCTGTAGTTTTTGGTCCAAACATGACTAATTTAAATGGCACACACCTAAACAGAATTCAACTGGCCCAAGAATAATTGTTGAACCCCTTATCTGGAAAAGCTCCTGTTTGCTTAAAGGAGTATCTAAGCCTCAGATTCTCCAATCTGTTTCTTTTATGATAACCCATTTACTTTCACTATAATATTCTCTAGCAACAAATCATATCTGTTACAAGTTTCTGAAACAGATACACCCATCCACAAAGATCTATGAAATTGTGAGTTTGAAATCAAGAACCTTTATTCTCATTTCAGTGCAAATTAATAAATATATCCTTTTGTATTCCCCTTCCTTGTATGCACGCACAGACACAGAAACATACATGAGTTATAAAAAGAACAGCTACAAATACAACTGCTGGTAAAAATAATCAGTAGGCCTGAATTTACTATGTGATTGGCTGATTATTTAATCAAAACTGTGTTGAGTTTTTATTCCCTCCCCCCTCCCCCAGGCATCTCATTAGGATTTTAGTGACAAAAGGCATCAAGCAATTAATCAGGAAACCTTCAGACCCAGAAAATCTTGCTCTGAAAAGTCTATATGTTTTCATCAAATAATCCTCTGCTCAGGCATTCAGAAAGCACAATTTGTTGTAGTGGATTTGTATTTGCTCTGAAGTTCAAGGTACCATGTTAAGGAGCTAGTGGCCCTCATAATGAATTGCCAGAATTGCAAAGGATTGCTTTGAGGATAACCAGCAGCCATACAAGGCCATGGTTTACTATAAATATTCTGGTGATAAATGAGCAGTGTGATCATGGTCATGTATCTTAGAATGGTTCTGAACTTTATCATCTCTGAACCTTCAAGGCATTTTGCTTTGAGGAAGGAAGATGAGAACAAAATGAACCCTTGAATGCCACCAAGGATTAGTCTTAGTGTTTGTACCAAGATTTTTTTTTCTTAGCGTCATTACCGGAACCTTCAATTATTCTACATGAATAAAGCAAAATTTATGCAAAGGGAATGGAGAAGGGCCAGGAAGCAAACCCCTTTTAACTAATAAGCAGCACACAAAGAATAATTTATTTCTGGGTGATACCTTGCCACTCTAGACATTAAGATGACTACAAATTCCACTGCATGCTTACTTCTACACTAGAAGTTCTTTCTGTTCAAAACACTGTGTAAAATGGAATGTTTCAATTTAAGCTTTTGAGTTCAACAAAATTGAAGATCACATTCTTTTTACAGTGAGGAAAGAAGAATGAAGAATTACCTTAACTTGCATTGAGACTTATTTTCTCTTCTAAAAACAGTACTCACTAGTTTGGATTAAACACTAACCACTCGCAATGATGGGCCTGTACGTGTAGGCATCTACAGACACACATGGACACATTATTTATAGATTTGTGTACTGTGTAGCAGAAATAAGAAAATGATGAATTGGCTGATTACGCTTTCCTTGACAGCTGGGTGAAATGGTAGCCAGGGTGACCAGGGGATGTCCTACTTCCTCCTTATGGAAAGGTATTCAGCACACGTAATAATTATTCATCCATTTGTTCACACGAAAGACATTGGCAAAGCAATTTTAGCCTGATAATCAAGACCATATGACAAAACCCAAAGCCATTAGGGACCAATTTCAGGTATTCTCTGCAAGACAATGATTTTCCAACTGCACTTACATATGCTGCATACTTACCTCTGCACGACTGCACCTGCTCTCATTTATGTAACTCTCCAATTTTCAATTCATTTTTTCATGTTAATTTTTTTAAAAAAAACAAAGAAAAAGAAAAAGAAAAAAGTTTCAAAAGCTTTGCCAAGTCCTTTATATGAAAAAATTGAAACTATGTCAAATTATGATTTCCCCACTATATAATGCCATAAAGAAGTTTTCTACTATTACTAAGTACCATCTTTTAAAATGTGGTGTGTTTTTGTTTTAACTGCTACTTGTTTAGCATATAATATTTAAAATAGAAATATAATAGTTACGCATTTGTATAAGGTAGACATAAGATAAGGATTTTTAATGTTGCAAACAAAGGTTTAGACATTCTTTGTCAAACTGTGAGTTTCAACGCACATACCCAAAGAGAAGCTGAGACAACATCTACCGGTATATACTACAAAGTTAAGCATTACAACTTTCTAAAAAAAAAAAATCAACCTGCATTCATGTTCATTATTTTATGCAGTTGTTTTCGTATTCAAAATAAGAAAGCAATGAACATAGCAGATATAAAAGTAAATATACACTTTCATTCAAATATCAATCAACAAATGCTCTGTCTTGCACATTGGCAAAAAAAATCAAAACATAAAATACAAGTTAGACGGACATGACCTTGTAGATGACCCTCACTCTGTCAAGGTCCTTGGAGTATTTATTTCTAATGATCTAAGTGCCTGAGCCAACTGTAACATTGCCAAAAAGGCAGTAAGAGTTGTTAACCTAATCTTGCGTAGCTTCTTCTCTGGTAATGTTGTACTACCAACTAGAGCATACAAAACATTTGCTAGACCAATTCTTGAATACAGCTCATCTGTCTGGAACCCCCACTGCATATCGGACATTAATACAATCGAGAGAGTCCAGAGATATTTTACGAGAAGAGTCCTCCATTCCTCTAACCGCAATAAAATACCTTATGCCACCAGACTTCAAATTTTGAGCTTAGACAACTTAGAACTATGCCGACTTCAGTCTGACCTAAGCATAGTATATAAAATTATCTGCCATAATGTCCTTCCTGTCAATGACTACTTCAGCTTCAACCACAATACATGAGCAAATAATAGATACAAACTCAAGGTAAACCGTTCCAAACTCGATTGCAGAAAATATGACTTCAGTAACAGAGTGGTCAATGCCTGGAATGCACTACCTGACTCTGTAGTTTCTTCTCCAAACCTGCAAAACTTTAATCTTAAACTGTCTACTGTTGATCTCACCCCATTCCTAAGAGGTCTGTAAGGGGCGTGCATAAGTGCACCAGCGTGCCTACCGTCCCTGTCCTAATATTCCTTTTTACTTACTCTTTTCATTCAAATTATGTTTATACTTTTACCTGTTATCTTATATATGCTTGACAAAATAAATAAACTTAAACTTAAACTTAATATTTTGTAACGTCTCCTTTGGCAGAAGCAAAACTTCCAGATACTTCCTGTAGCTTTTAGAATACCTTTCTACTTTTCAATGCATTTATTTCATTTCTTCTTTACAAATACTGCATGTTTGAAATTTCACCTACATTTTCCATAGCATTCAAGTCTGGGGATGATGAAGGTCATTCAAACCATTTATCTTTTCTCCCAATAAGTACTAAATAGCTGATAAAGAGATAAGTTTTGGGATGTAGTTTTGCTGAAATATCCAGCTTTTTCTCAACTTCAATTTCTTCTCTGGGACAAATATTTTATCTCCATATTCCCTATTTACTGGTTTTGAGTCTGTAAATTAAATACATGTAAATTTACAGAAAGATGTCATGTTTGACTTTGCATTATGAAGAGGTTCACTTAGAATTTCACTGAAGCATACAATTCAACCGGGGTGCATAAAACTGAATCGGATTTGAAAATAAATTCATAGAAGTTACTCAACTTGCATAATTTTATTGCAAATTAGCAAAAAGCCCAGGATTTGAACAAACAGGATGCTTACTTATCTATCAGATATGCAGAGGAGGAATGGAAATACCCCATGTGCCCACTTAAATACAAAGCCATCTCTGGTGACAGCTAATATAGTGCTTTGGCTAAGCAACTGTGTTATGAACCAAGAAAACCTGGCCAAAACAGTTCTGTGCCATGCATTTACAATAAAAACTTCAATGAACTATCATTGTTCCTTCTCTGATTTTATAGTGTGTAGCATAGAGACAATATCAGTGATTAGTGCAACATTGTTGCACTAATTTTCTCAGGTTTTCGCGGGTGTTTGTATGTAGGTCTTTGGTTATTCGGGTCTTCTCCCACGTAAAATTGGAAGTGTCTTGGCGACGTTTCGACGAAGTCTCATTCGTCATCTTCAGGCTGGTGTTCTCGGCTTTGTGCTTCCAGGAGCACATTCGTCGAAACGTCGCCAAGACACTTCCAATTTTACGTGGGAGAAGACCCGAATAACCAAAGACCTACATATATATATATATATATATATATATATATATATATATATATATATATATATATATATATATATATATATATATATATGTAGCATTAAGAATAAATACTGAAAAATTGTCCAGATTAAATGTTTGTATTTTGGTTTATATTTTGCATCAAGTTTATTTTCATTATTACTGCATGTGTTGTTCCTTCTCCCCCCACCCCTTTTGATCTTTGCACAACTTACAGAACAATATTTGGCATGTTTCCCATTATAAGTTGAATGATATTTATAAATTACACACTTACATCAGCTATTTCCCCACATGATGATGAAACTTCCCAAACATAATACCATTATTAAAGGGCATGGCAGTTTATGCTGCAAATATCATTTCATGAAAGTACTGGGGAAGAATATCAAATTATTCATCATAGTACTTAGAACTAGACATAGTACTTAGCACTGGATATGAAATAAAAGGAGAGAAAAGGTACTATATGATATAGTTGTGGTGAAACATATCGACATTTAGCAAAACTACTCAGAGGGAGATAACATTATATTTTATCCTTCCCCTAAGATAGTTTGTATAAACTTGAGGTTTGTAACATGGATAATACAGATGGCAATTTATTTCATATTATGTAAGATGCAGTTCAGGGAAATTTAATGTAAGTTGCTTTGAGAGATAGCATTTAAATACTATGTCATTATTTAACCACAGATGAAAATATAAGTGTAAGATTAATAAGCAAAAATCTATGAAGCCTAAGTTATAACTAGAAATAATCTTCCACTTATGTATAGATTTGAAAACGTATGAATCGCTATTTGCTATGTAATTATTTCTTTTGCAATTGAAACACATTATTTGTAAGCATTTTTGAAAATAAAAATTGCTACTAGTGTTGACTAATATTATTAGTAAAAATATCTGTATCAGTTCTAAAGAAAATGAACATCTCTGTCAAAAATATGTGAAAATGCAAATTGCAGTATACTGGAAACATATCAGACATATTAATAGCATTATAGCAATAGTGCTATAGTGTATATACTGCTTTACAGCACTTCTAAGCACTTTACAGAGTCAGCATATTGCCCCCAACAATCTAGGTCCTCATTTTACCAACCTTGAAGGATGGAAGACAGAGTTAATTTTGAGCCCATGGGACTCGAACTGCTGAACTGCTGGCAGTCAGCAGAATTAGCCTGAGGTACTGCATTCTAACCACTGCACCACCACAGCTCTTAATGTTCATTCTTAGTATTATGACGGGACAAGTTCTACTTAATTATAAAAAAAAAGTAGGACTCTAGCAGCAATGACCTCCAGACTGTTAACTGGCAAGAAACAATTGTGGAACATATTCCAATTCACAACAGGAATTCTATAGTTCCATTTTTAATTGCACTCCATGGCAATGAAACTTTGGTGAGATGATTAATGGCATTCCAGTAATTAAGTAAACTACAACACTTTTACTGACTTTCCATGCTGGACATTTTTTTTTAGAAGAAACTTGTTCTGTTTAAAGTTTTCTAGCATTTCAGATAAATACTAAGGTTTCTGAAACATCTTTCTTATGAAATATCTGGAAATAGAGTATGCAAAATCTAGGTGGTAAAAAGTCATCTGATTATAACATAATATTATACAATTATACATGCACTTGAAATGGTTTTGATTTTGAACTGAATCATTTTGTATAAGATCAGATCTTATGAAGTTATGAAAGACACACATTTATTGATTATCAAGATAAACTGGCCCATCAATTTTTGTTGTTAGGACTCAGAGATATCGAAAGTAAATCCAAATTGTCCCAATGGAATAGTAAGTTAAAACTGTTAAAACAATGAAATGCAATGCAATTGTCTACAGTACAGGAATAGGCAATGGGGTAGGAAAACCATCATAAAGTCAGAAAGGTATTGATACATTTAATATATAGCATGATGAAATCATGAATATAATCACAGATGATTTCTAGAAGAATGTCATTGACCTGCCATGATTATTAAACCATGGACGAGAACTGAAGAAGCTTCTTGGATGAGAAACAAAATGTTTTGAAAGAAAAAAAATATGAAAGTCCAATTGCCTTTTTGGAAAAAAAGCACCTTTGGGACAACCATGACTTGATTGATTGAGAATCTCCACAGACACTTGTGGAGACAAAATTGGATTTGTGAGCCTACCAGCATAAATAGTTTAAAAAAAAAAAAAAGACAGAAAATGGATGTCTGCTTACATTTGTTATGAAAATTAAAAATTGAGCCTACATGTCTCAATGTACTTATTGGATTATCTAATATTAGTCCATACAGTGAGTTTGTATGTGTGTTTATATATCTAATTTATTTCACAATTTGTTGGACGTGAGCTTTAATAAAAAAATTCCAATCTCAGTTCCATCAGAAGTAGCCAGGAATTTCTAATTTCTGAAATTTGGCAGAATGGCCAATTTCAGGGTCATGAGTTCAGTGTCTTTTTTCCCAAGTAAGTAGTGGGAACTACCTTCTCCAAAACCTCAAAACAGCCAAAATTATGCTGCCATAATTCATCTACTCTGCTAATGAATTTCAACAAAGGAATTTTAGCCCATGAGGAACAGGAGCAACTTTAGGAGGCAACTCTTCCCCATCCCCAAATTAGAGAACTTCAGGCCCTCCTTTTCCTAAAAGTACATTCCTTTTTCTAAAAGTACACCCTTCTTTCATTCTGGAAGATCCTGAAAACCACTGTATTTCAGCTTTTGACTCATAGTATCTCCTATCTGAGTTTAGTTGTTAGAAATATGTTTTAATATGGTTTAGTTTAAAAATCCTCCTGAATCCTTGATGTGAACTGCCAAGAATCACATTTCTAGTATAGTTTGCTAAACTTGTACATTAAAATAAAATAAATAAACAACATTTCAGTAAAATGCAGCACAACCATAATTACTAATTGTGGCTAACCATAATTACTAAAATAAAAATAATTCATTTTCAAGCAGCTTACAAATTGATTCATTTCAAATAATCAGGGGCATATTTATATATAACCTGGACTGTAGGTAATACAAATTAAGTAGAACTATTCAATTTCCTCTTCATAATTACCTCAAGGAAAGAAAACAAACGAGAAAATATCAAGGCTTGACATGACTGATTCTTATAATCGTAATTCAAACTATGGTTTAACTGAGCCTTACATTCAAACTAAGTCAGTGTATACCTTCTGAATATATATTTTTCTTATATACCTGTATGAGGATAGGCTTTGCAGCTCTAAGGCAAAGCTACTAGAACTGGCATTAGTGCAATAACTACCAGATTTTCTATTTCATCAATCTTAAAAGACAGGAAAGACCAATACCGGGGAAAAAAATCTTCATTAAGTTTTCTAATTCAATTGAACCAAGAGGTCATTGCTACATCAGTAATTTCTCTCTAAAGCCATTTGGCTAAATCTAAACAAACAAACAAAAAAAGAACTAAATTAGAACAGAATGTCCTCTGGAGACTGTTTTTATTTTTTAAAAAACACAAATGGTATATTTTTATTAGACAATAGTTAGAGCAATTGTCAGTGTGATAGTATAGTTATATTCAATATACAAATTCAAACCATGCTGATAGGTTTTAGACATTTACCATGGTAGTTCAAATAAAGAAGATTATGTATATGGTGTGTTGTGTATCCACAGACAGCTTGTGAGAGTAAAAATAGCAATAATATGAAAATATATAAACCTTGATTTAGAAAACGTTACTTTATTTATTTCTTTTTGTTAGATGCTCTTGATTTAATAAAACTGTAGCATCCAAAATCTTAATTGTCAGCTACTATTTAGCATCTCAGCTTTATAAAACAAGCAGTAGTTGATGGAGATAAGACAAAAATGTATCTCTCATACAAAAAGCTGCAGGCAGATATAATATTAGTTTACATATTTGATTTAGAGCCTAAATTAAGCTGTAAAAAAGGAAATATGAATCTTAAAAGTCTCATTATAAAAGTTCCTTAGTCCTCAAATATAAGAAACACATTTCATAAATAAAGACCCAATAGAATTTTAATAGTACAATAAATTCCAGCTATACTTCCTACTAAGCAGATTTCACACTGTCTTTCATAAAAGAAATTCAGTTCATAGTCAGATTTGGAAAAGAAGATTGGTGTGGAAAAAAATTATCATTAAAATCTGATTTTTAAAGATTCAACTATTTAATTATAATTTTAAATTGCTTTTTAAAAAAAATTTCAACAGTTTAGTTACATAAAGGCATTATCCTAATATAGAATAATACAGAATGAGGACCCGGTTTGTGGGGGCAATAAGCTGACATTGTATAAAAAAGAAACACCCTACTAAGCCCTACTAAGCAGGTATATATATACAAAAGTATGAAGGCTATTGCTTAACGCATTGTAAGCTGCCCTGAGTCTCCGGAAAAGAGCGGCATATAAATCGAACCAATAAATAAATAAATAAACAAACAAACAAACAAACAAACTTAAGGCGACGCTGAATGTTCTAAAAATATATTTCATAGCAATTAAAGGTAAGTTATTTTAATTTCTCAAAGCAATTTCATTACAGGTAGAAGCCAAAATGTCTGTTGCTAAGCAAGACATTTAAGTGAATTGTGCCTATTTTATGACCTTTATGCTGCAGTCGTTAATCAAATCACAGCAGTTGCTAAGTGAATCACATAGTTGTTACGCAACTCTATTTTCCCAATTAACTTTGCTTATTAGAAGCCAGATGGGAAGGTTACAAATGGTAATCACATGACCCCAGAACAGTGCAACTATCATAAATACAGCTATACTGGCTGGAGAATTCTGGGAGTTGAAGTCTACAAGTCTTAAAGCTGGCAAGTTTGAGTCTTTTCTCTTTCTCTTTCTCTTTCTCTTTCTCTTCCTTTTCCTTTTCCTTTTTTTTTTTTTTTTTTTTTTGAGATCATGTCACATCCTCTCAAAAAATGACAGTACCTGATATTTTTATTTATTCATTTTATTTTATTTTATTTCTATACCGCCCTTCTCCTGCGGGACTCAGGGCGGTGTACAGCCAAGATAAAACATTGCATATAAAATTTAAAAACAATTTAAAAAACAATTAAATAATTTCGGCCCAAGATTTAAAAACAACCCAATTAAAACTGAATTCAATTAAAACTGAGAGGATGGGATCAAGCCAGCCCGGCTAGATGGAATAGGTGTGTTTTCAGGGCCCGACGAAAAGTCCGGAGGTCTGATATCAACAACAAAAATAAAATAACAATACACAAGGATGGAGGCACAATTTTTAATCAAGTCTCACAGAACTCTCCCCAAAAGGATTTTGATGTAGCAGTGTGGTGTAGCAGTTTGGTATAATGGTTAAGGCACCAGGCTATAAACAAGGAGATGGTAGATTTTAGTTCTGCTATAGGCACAAAGCCAGCTGAGTGACTTTGGACCAGTCTTTCTCTGTCAGCTCTACTATAGAGATTAGTCTAGGCTGTCACCAGAAATCATCATGAACTCAAAAGCAAGGAAGCAGGGAAGGTAGTCACTGGTAAACCTCAGTATTCTCAGACAAAAAGGATTAAAATAGCAAATTCAGCTTCAATCCCCAAAAGCTCCAATAGAAGAGAATATATGTAGCTCAGGGTTTAACTGTGAAGACTTCGGTGCTCTCTGAGGTTGTCTGTTTGCCTGCAGACATTTCATTAGCCAACTAGGTAACATCATCAGTGGAAGTGAATGCAAGCAAACAACCAAGCTCAGAGAGCACCAAGGATTCCACCCAGTGGTGGGTTGCCCCCGGTTCGGACCGGTTCTATAGAACCGGTAGTAAAACTGGCAGGAGGGTCTGCCCACTGACCCGGACGTCATCATAAGCGATCTGAGCATGCGGGCATGATGCGAACTGGTAGTAAAGGTAAGTAGAACCCACCCCTGATTCCATCTTTAAAAGAGTACTGCTTGACTATCTGCATGTGCTATTTTCTTTATGAATCTACCTGGTTACTAAAAGAGGCAGAAGAGGCTGTTTGACTATGTGGATATATTTGGCAACATGTGTCACTGCTTTCTTCCAAGATGTTTACAGTCCTAAATTTCCTGGTGACTAGAATAGAATAGAATAGAATAGAATAGAATAGAATAGAATAGAATAGAATAGAATTCTTTATTGGTCAAGTAAGATTGGACACACAAGGAATTTGTCTTGGTGCATACACTCTCGCTGTACATAAAAGAAAAGATACATTCGTCATGAATCATAAGATACGTAGTAACATAAGTTAAGTAGCAACTACTTAATTTTTTGGACTTTAAGCAAACTCAGCTAGGTATTGCATAAATCTGGTATATTCTAATCTGGTAACTTTAATACTTTAATACTTTTAGTGGCAGAAAATAATCCCTAAAGAAATAATTTTGGCAAATAAATATAATCTACTAGCATGTTCAGCAGCATTAAAACAAAATATGATTGGAATACTAGTAGAATTATAATAGAAGTGACAACTGATAAGCATGGTTAATTGGCAGTTAATTTCAAGGAGAAATTCAGCCTTAGATCCTTGAATGACTATCAAAACTGTGATTTCATTTTAAATATTCTGTATATAAATTTTAATCCTGATCCAGCATATATGGAAACAACTGAGGTGCTATTTTATTAAACAATTGATTATTTTACAACTAATCTCTAATATTCACAATTTAATAATTGTTTATTAACAATTATTTATATTTGTTTATATTTAAAAAACCATAAATGAAACATTAGACATTTTAAAATATATATTACTACGGTGAACAATTTGCATCTGAGAAAAATCCAACTTCAATCATACAACTATATTTTACAAATGTCCTCTTTTAATTGACATTGGATCTAAGATATATATAGCATTACTTTTCTTCCTTTTTGCTCAGTGTGAATTATTTAGCAATGATATTTTCCGTTGAAAACAGATTCCAGACAGTACAAATATTGACATGGGGAGTTACACTTTAATGCTAAGAGTCTTGAATAAAAGACTCGCTTTCACCAAGTTTTTGTCAAATATTGTCAAGATTTAGTTCTTTGTCAACTCTATGGTTCAAGTGTTTATCAATTTGGCTATTTAAGTTCTTTGTGGTATAATTGGCAAAAATCAATGACATGGCTTTTTATCAATATGAAGTGCAGAGTATATTATGAGCATCCTATGAACCCTAAAATAATTGAAAAGAGAGCCCAAGTTGGAAAGCTGAGATCTGTCACATGAATAATATGTGTCCCCATCAATTCTGTATCATTTTGCCATCTGTAAAAGCCCTTCCTCAAAACTATTACATTTAGTGCTTACCACTAAAGTAGGATTTCCTTATTGTCCTGAATGAAATAATGTTTATTATCAAAACCCTGTAAGAAATGCACTTTCTATTCCAGTCCGGTAAGCGATATCATTATTTCCTTAGCAAAAGCAGAATCTTGAAAAACTGAAAGCTGGACCAGCCATCACTTATGAAGAATCTAAGTAACATTAATTTTAAAATGAGAATGAGGAGTTGGTATGTCATCAAAGTCTCAAAGGTGCTTTTTCAAAAGGCAACTAGACTTCTTCCTCAAGGAAAAAAACAGTCCAGTTGTCTTTTGAAAAAGTACCTTTGAGACTTTGATGACATACCAACTCCTCATTCTCATTTTAAAATGAATGTTACCAAGAAACTTCATCAGTTTTGACTGGATGGTCGGGGAATGGAAGGATAGATTCTGACAGGATGGGGGTGGGTGGGAAGGAAGGATTGTATTTCTTTGCAGTCATCTGGTCATTAGATGTCCCTGAGAGCCATTGAGGCCACTTGGCGACTTGGTGAACCCCCAAGTGGCCTCAAAATTTCTTGGATGAGAAGCAAAACATGTTCTTCTTCCTCAATGAAAAAAAAACAGTTCAGTTGCCTTTTGAAAAAGCACCTTTGAGACAACTATGACCTGCATGATTGACAATCTCCATAGACATAAGTCACCAAAGCTTTCTTTGTTTTTATGGGCTTTCTAGTCCCTTTCCATTATACCAAAGCAGAATGAGTGGAATAGAGATACAGAGTTCAAATTTAAGAGCTCATTAAGAGTAAAAAAAAGGCTTGTCTTAAAAAGAACCATAGTACATAAAACTAAACGTCTATTTAAAACAGTTCTCTGCTTCTATTGAGATTAACTGCATGCCTATGGGAAACCACCACAGCACCCTTTCCAATGCACTTTCCTTACAATAGTATTGCTTCTGATGGAGATGAGCCTTTTTTATAGTCTTATCTGAATGAATTCATTTCTTCTCCTCAATAGCTATTTGGATACATTGTGTTAGAAAGACCTCCATTTTAATTATCCAATAGGAAGTGCACTTATAACTGCAAACTACAAACTACAAATGTAGTTGTGTTTACTTCCCCAACAATTCTCAAGAAGAATAAAATTTAAACTGTAAGAATATACAGATAATGATGTATTGTTACAAAACTGCACACTTATGTTTCCCTGATCCTCAGTAACTCTGTATGATGGGGATGTGATGCAGTTGTATTTACTGTGCTTAATTAAATCACTATCCTGCATCTCTTTCCAACTTGATGCCATCTGAAAATGAAAATACAACTTTCAAAAATCTCAGCATGACAAGGAATTTTGAGAGCTGTAGTCCATTATATATCTAGAAAACCAGATTACAGAGCAATATATAGGTCTTCTGTAAAATCTGCAGATCCATTTTTTTTTAAATTCTCTCCTGCAGAGAATCATCCCTGAATCACAATTATCTTTGTTTTACATTTCTTCTTATCAAGCAATCATCTTTTGCTAGTAATCTTGCATCTTCTTTTCTAGCAATCATCTTCAAGGATTATTATTTTCTAAAATTTTTAAAGCGTTTTAAAAACATATATGCTGGAAAAAATAGTCATGATTAATATGTTATACTGGTTTTTCTAAAGTGTAAAAATAACAGAAATATTCTTCAAAAATTTTAGACTCTAAGCATTAACTCTGCATTTTCAATTACTTTTCTTCAGTTAAATTTATTCGTATTTATTTAACAGTAGGGAAGGAAAAGCACTTCGTTTTATTTATTTATTTAACTCAGTAGAGAAGGAAAGTTATATTTTTTCACACCTAACTTACTCAGGAATGATGCATTAAAAGATAAAGCAAAAAAGAAACCCAAATGGAGTTTAAACATTTATGATATATGCTTAAACTGTTGACTGCATCTGTTTTAGTTAGCAAATTTGTTTTGTGTCACTCTTAATCAGAAGACTTATATTTTTGTTTCTATTATTGATTTTGCAGCCATGCCAGTTAATGTTATTATCCTGGACAGTACATTCAGAAGTTACCTTACAGACATTTTAAATAAAAGCAGACATCAATTGGGCACTCAAAAATGAGATAAGAACTCATTTTCTATAAGAACTCAAAAAAGCAACCTCTTACTCTATTATATATTCTTTTTTCAAATGGCACTTCTTTCTTATCCTTTACTTTAAAAATTCAGTGAATAGGACAAATCAAGGACAGAGAAAAAATTATCCCCAGATTGTTTAGAGATATAAAATAAATGAACGCAATGACAATATGTTTCACATAAAATCTTCTCATTTACCAACTGATACTATCATCAGCATAAGCACCGTCATTTTATATCATCTTTATTCATATCACTGGGACCAATATGATTATGAGAAATGGGTATGTAGTTCATAAGTATTACAGTATGCATTTCAAGTATACCTTGATAACCTATTAGAAACTGGGATCGGGGTTGCTCCTGCTAGCATCCTTCTCGTTTCATGGAACTGGGCTTTTGAGATAGTGATGTCAGTGTATTGTAATGATTCCAGACTTCCCTGTAAGGCTGTCTGACTTATGGTATCTCATTGTCTTTCTGAAGGTCATATGGAAACTTCTGGTAAGCCTTTTTGTATTTCTTAAATAAATCTTTTAAATAAGTCATATAATAGAGTACTATAACCAAGAAATCCCTAGTGACTACCTCCTAATTGTCCTCAGGATTGGACCAGTGGTGGGTTTCAAATTTTTTTGCTACCGGTTCTGTAGGTGTAGCTTGGTGGGCGTGGCAGGGGAAGGATACTGTAAAATCTCCATTTCCTCCTGATCACCTGGGACTTGGGAGGCAGAGAATAGATGGGGGAGGCCCAGTCAGAATTTTTACTACTGGTTCTCCAAACTACTCAAAATTTCTGCTACCGGTTCTCCAGAACTGGTCAGAACTTGCTGAAACCCACCTCTGGATTGGACATTCAAAAGAAACTTGCAATAATGATTTCATAATTTGAAAGTTTTGTACACTGTATGAACATACTGGTTTAAGGCTATTTCAGGGTTGTACTTCAGAATCAGAATAGAAGAATGTATAGCTTTAGTGAAGTATCAAACTATGATGTAATAGATACAACTGGAAACCAAAAATCTACTTACCTGCTATAGTGAACCATTCCATTATCTAATTCCCATAAGTACAACCAGTTGGAAAAATTGGATATCAACCATCAACAGGACTTCTAAAGCCTAAATTCCAAGCAACAAATTTCATAGTATGAAGGGTAGTTTCTCATGCATGTCAAACCTACATAACACACTTTTTAAAACTCCCCTTAAAAGTCTTATCACATGGCATGGGATCATAATGGATGTAGGAAGAAGGTGCTGCTTTTTTAAAAAATGCAAATTCTTTCAACAATCACAATTGTTATTCAAACTGTTATCATTGTCATCATCATTAACATAATCTCTTTTTCCTCCTCATTGTAGTGCTTTTCCGGAGACACCCTGATGTTCCAATCAGTCTCAGAGTTTTAAAAAATGAGGCTTTGTATGGGACTGCAATAAAAGATACCTGAAAGGTCCCAAAAGCTGCCTTATCTCAAGCAGACTGATTACTATAACAAAGCAAACATTTTAGTTTCACAATTCTGTTATGGGCTAATAGGCTAAACACTCTGCTAAGAGATTCCAGACTGTATAATTTAAGTGAAAAACTGCAGTAACATTTTATATTATATATTAACTATTGTTGGGTTTCTCATTTTATTCCCACCAGTTAATTTTTGTAAGCATACCCCTAATGATATTGTCCTGAATAGTCAGTTTCCTGACATTGCCTCACACAGAATGCTTTTCAACCAAATCTATCTCACACTCACATCAAATAATTAAATGATATAGAAATATGAAGCCATCTAAGTAGTATAGAATTTACATACAGTACTAATACTTCCATGAAGTGTTTCCATGGTGAAAGGATTTTTTTTGGGGGGGAGGCACCCAATTGGAAGCTCTTTTTGCATCCCTGTGAAGTTGCCCGTTGAAGTGGTATCCGTTTATCTACATGCAGTAGCCTACTTTCAAGTCACTGAGTTGGCGGAGCATATGACGGGACCTCATCCCGTCCTGCAACAGCAATGGGTCTCGAACACAAAGCTGCCAATTGGCAGCCCAGCATTTTAATCTCATAAAGTCATCGTACTCGTATCCCATACAGTATTTTTTAAGAAACAGAATTTTAACATATATCTACATACTGAATTTTAAAAGTGCTTCATTCAAAACATGAAATAATAATGCTAAACATAAAGACCCTCGTACAACCAGATAGTACAATTTCTTTCCTTCAGATAATTTTATCAAGCTGAAAATCAGTCGGATTTAGAAATGCTTATCTTTGCTTCCTTTTATTTGCTGCTGAATCATTGCCAAATTTTTACTTGCTAATTCTGTCTCATAAATATATTAAGGACCTTGTATGAAACAGACCAAAATAAATTTCCAAAATAAAAATGGAGTTTAATGAACTGGTGTAAGTTAGACAGCACTTTCTCTGCTTATATAGCAGTTCTACATATTTCTATTTAGAAATAAGTATTGCTGAATTGAATAGTGCTTCAGCCCAAAGAAGTCCCAGATTAAAACTGATTTACTTGATTAAGTTTTGTAGGGTCTATTAAATGTAAAGGATAGCAAATATTTTAACACTATAAACATTTTCAAATATGAGAATTAAATATCTGAATCTGAAATCTTCTTACTTCCTTGATCTGTGTATTCAGAATCTTCCTGGTGTTTAAAAAAAAACCCAACCACACAACAATATGCTTTGAAATTCCCTATCATAATATACATTGAATTTGTCATCTTTGAATTTGAAATGTCATCTTTGGGACTGGCAAAACTTAAAGTTCAGCTAATTACTTTGCTGTATTTGTAAGCATTTCAGATGGCATCCTAACCAAAAACATACAGTCAGGTCCAGAAATATTGGGACATCGACACAATTCTAACATCTTTGGCTCTATACACCACCACAATGGAGTTGGAATGAACAAATACAATGTGCATTAACTGCAGACTGTCAGCTTTAATTTGAGGGTATGTATATCCAACTCAGGTGAACGGTGTAGGACTTACAGCAGTTTGCATATATGCCTCCCACTTGTTAAGGGACCAAAAGTAATGGGACAGAATAATACTCATAAATCAAACTTTCCCTTCTTAATACTTGGTTGCAAATCCTTTGCAGTCAATCACAGCCTGAAGTCTGGAATGCATAGACATCACCAGACACTGTGTTTCATCCCTGGTGATGCTCTGCCAGGCCTCTACTGCAACTGTCTTCAGTTCCTGCTTGTTCTTGGGGCATTTTCCCTTCAGTTTTGTCTTCAGCAAGTGAAATGCATGCTCAATGGGATTCAGGTCAGGTGACTGACTTGGCCATTGCATAACATTCCACTTCTGTCCATTCAAAAACTCTTTGGTTGCTTTTGCAGTATGCTTTGGGTCATTGTCCATCTGCACTGTGAAGCGCCGTCCAATGAGTTCTGCAGCATTTGGCTGAATGTGAGCAGATAATATTGCCCAAAACACTTCAGAATTCATCCTGCTGCTTTTGTCAGCAGTCACATCATCAATAAATACAAGAGAACCAGTTCCATTGGCAGCCATACATGCCCACGCCATGACACTACCAACACCATGCTTCACTGATGAGGTGGTATGCTTAGGATCATGAGCAATTCCTTTCCTTCTCCATACTCTTCTCTTCCCATCACTCTGGTACAAGTTGATCTTAGTCTCATCTGTCCATAGGATCTTGTTCCAGAACTGTGAAGGCTTTGTTAGATGTTGTTTGGCAAACTCTAATCTGGCCTTCCTGTTTTTGAAGCTCACCAATGGTTTACATCTTGTGGTGAACCCTCTGTGTTCATTCTGGTGAAGTCTTCTCTTGATTGTTGACTTTGACACACATACACCTACCTCCTGGAGAGTGTTCTTGATCTGGCCAACTGTTGTGAAGGGTGTTTTCTTTACCAGGGAAAGAATTCTTCGGTCATCCACCACCCTTGTTTTCCATGGTCTCCCAGGTCTTTTGGTGTTGCTGAGCTCACCGGTGCATTCCTTCTTTTTGAGAATGTTTCAATCAGTTGTTTTGGCCCTGCCTAATCTTCTTGCTATCTCTCTGATGGGTTTGTTTTGTTTCTTCAGCCTAATGATGGCTTGCTTCACTGATAGTGACAGCTCTTTGGATCTCATCTTGAGAGTTGACAGCAACAGATTCCAAATGCAAATAGCACACTTGAAATGAACTCTGGGCCTTTTATCTGCACATTGTAATTGGGGTAATGAGGGAATATCACACACCTGGCCATAGAACAGCTGAGAAGCCAATTGTCCCATTACATTTGGTCCCTTAACAAGTGGGAGGCACATATACAAACTGCTGTAAGTCCTACACCGTTCACCTGAGTTGGATGTACATACCCTCAAATTAAAGCTGACAGTCTGCAGTTAACACACATTGTGTTTGTTTCATTCCAACTCCATTGTGGTGGTGTATAGAGCCAAAGATGTTAGAATTGTGTCGATGTCCCAATATTTCTGGACCTGACTGTATATACATTGGGCACACACACACACAAATATGCATTTTTAAATGTAGCAAGTCAGGCTGTTACATGAACTTTATCACCTTTTGATCATTCATGCATTTCACTGTTATAATAACATTGCTGATTAATAGCTATTTCTAAAAACTTTGATACATGTGATTAACAGAATGTGCAAAAAAAAATTGTGCTCACAGAAGCAGTACAGATCATGCTGCACACTTTTTCCCAATAATTTTTCACTGTGTTCATGTTTAAAGTGTTATTTTCAGCTTCACTGAGATTTTTAAGGTCGTTATATTTTTAAAAATGAATTGCATTCTGTCCAGGTACTCATATAATTACCTAGTCTACCTTGGCTCACATGTTGTAATACCTGGATGACTAATTCAACACTTTAACAGTTTTGGAGGGAAATGGTACCCAATTTCAAATAATCTGTGTTTTTCTCGATTGTCAGATTGTGTTTAGCTGAGGGAGTTTAACAAGCTGTATGTCTCCATTGCTGCAGATGTACACACTGGGGAAAGAGATGATGAGGGATAGGACTTGGATGTGTAGATTAAATAAATATTTTTAACAACAAATCCTGGCACTCTGTTTTCACCATTCCTGCCATCTCTGAAGCATCACCAAATGATTAGTGTGGACTGTATCTGTGTATCTCAACAGTAATGGAGATTCTTTTATCCATCTGCCATGTATTGACATCTGAGTGCTCCATTGGTTGGTGTGTTTTCAGTTTGATGAATTCATTATTCGCCATCTTCTTCTCTCACTACTTCAAATCAGAATGTTTGCCAAATGGTTGGCAGGTAACTTTTCATATATTAACCTACCCTTAATATTTGTTTCCTCTGATCTTTAATTTCCACAGAAATTCCACAGGCCACAATCATTGGTTTCAGGTATGTATCCACTTCTACCCTTTCAAGGTAAGCACGACTATGTAAGGTGCAGAAATGGAGTACGAAAGTGCATGATATAAGAAAAAGAATAATAGCTAAATGGGATTTAAAGCAACAGTACTTGTTATACTTTTCTATACCTTTATATCTTTGCTCTGCAAAGCCCCTATATTGGCTTTTGTTCAATAATCCTCCAATCTCTTTCTTTTAGAGGATCTCTCAGTATCTCTATTAAATCATGTCTTTCTCAAGCATTCTCTTCCTTTTGACCCATTCATTCTTCCTTTGCATATTTGTTTTGCACTCAGATCCTCATTTACTCTCTATTTGGTCAACTCACCTCAGTATATTCCTTTTCTATTTTCTATTCAGGCAGTACCCATTTTTGATCCTACTTTTGTTTCTTTATGACAAAAGAGTTCTGAAGTAGCTTATTCTCCTTGCATTCAGCTTAATTTTTTATTTTTTCCTGATAAAACCATGATTGGCTACAAAGGTCAATGTCTATGAGACCACCATGGCATATGAAAGATTGCAGCTTGGAATTTAAGGGTAGTAAGTGATAAAGGGCATCTGTTTAATCCATACTTCAATATGCATTTAATTGGTTATATTGAGAATTTGCAACTGACGGCCAAGAGTGCTTTATCTGAGTTGACAAATGCTTTTGGCAAGCTTTCCTTTAACTCTCTTTTAATACACTTTTCACTTTTTAACTTTTTTCTACTGAGCCACAAATTTCAGTTTCAATTTTACCTGGAAGTATAACTTGTAATTAACTTCGAAATCATTCCAATTTATCTGACATGTTTGGCATCAAGTACAAAGATAACTAAGGTACATTGGATCCCACAATGGTAACTTATGTCTTTCATTGAATTATCAGGAAGCTCTCGAGGAAGAGCGGAAGAGGGAGCAAAACAAGAAAAAGCAGTTGTCTAGGTGAAGCCAGGGGAACTAAAATGCTGGCATCATAATTCTGAACAGCATATAAGAGATAGAGCAATTACATTTAATAAAAGAAATTACACATATTTCAAACATATATGTAAGATGTTTCAAACCTATAAATATTTCTGCATGATTTATGTTGACTACATATAAATAATTTGATGGTGGCCACTGTACTCGACTTACAATAGTTCGTTTAAAGTTACTGGGCAAAATGACTGATGACCGTTTTTCACACTAGTGACCATTGCAGCATCCCCATGGTCACGTGATTTACATTCAGATGCTTGACAACTGGTTCATATTTATGATGCTTGCAGTGTCTCAGGGTCATATGATTCTCTTTTGCAACCTTCTGACACGCAAAGTCAGTGGGGAAGCCAGATTCATTTAACAACTGTGTTACTAACTTAACAACTGAGGTGATTCACTTAAAAATCTGTGTGGCAAGAAAGATCGTAAAATGGGACAAAATTCACTTAACAAATGTTTCACTTAGCAACAGAAATTTTGGGCTCTATTGTGGTTGTAAGTTGAGGACTACCTATATAGCTTGCATTATATGTACCCAATGTGAAGTCTGGAGCACTACTGAGTACCGTTTATATGCTAGTATAGCATGTACTGAATAATTATTATATTCGAATCGATTTCTGAGGTTACTAGCATTAGTAATTGATAAAATATTAGTAACTCGTGTTTGTTTTTCTTTCTCTGTTCTTAGTATACTTGTTTATCTCTAAGCATCCCGAAAAACACAAAGTAAAGTTCCTTATTGCAACTTTTAATTGTCTTTAACAACTACCATAATTCAGTAAGCTTTAGTACTCAGAATGATCTACCAGGATTTTTCCCTATACAGTAAAAACATTATAATATATAATATAAAGCTGTCATAGTGATTACATTTCAAAGTTACCAATACTGTAATATGAAGTATTTCATTAATATACATGTACATTATATAGCAAAGCAACTCAACACAAGCTGGAGAAAATCTGACTAGACCTTTCTATTGGATTTATTAAAAATAAAAGTATTCAAAAATTAGTTATTCTATACTTTCAACATTGAGAGACTTTAAGAGACAATGAGAAATCTTTGAGACATATGAAAATTATACTGTGAATTCAAAAGAAACGCATAAAAAGCTAATTGAGCATCTGAACTAGAAGAAGGCAGTACAGAGTTTTAGAATGAATTGTATTTTAAGAGTCTAATTTTAAGAGTATCTCCTTAGGCTGTGAAATAGTTTTAAAACAGATAATTTAATGAAAACTGATGCTAGATGGACTTTTGATAGCTACAGACTGCGTTTAACATTTTTGGTAAGGGTCAAATTTCATAGGGAGACAATGAAGCTGGTACATCAATGTCAAGTGCATAAAAGTGAGATTTTGGAAGGAGATGGTTCTTAGTTTTGTGAAGTTATAATCCTAATTCCATTTTCCAGTCCCTTAATACTAGCTCTGCTCTGGATCAAGAGATTGGAGAGGGTCTTAGAAAGGAGCACTTGTCAATATTCTGAGCTGATATACAACTTCTTCTGAAGGTTTTCTCCTTCACTTTGTAACTCCTAGTTAGAATTTGATTTTTCTTTGCTACTCCACGCTTAGTTCCATTAAATTTGGTTTTCAGAGAGTTATCCTTCTGATGGACAAAGCACTGAGACTTTTCATATCATTTATTTCCAACATTCTATTGCATTGGAAAGAATTAAAAGAATAATTCTGGTGGGAGGCATAGAAATATGACTAATAAAAAATAAAACTCTGTGTTCCTTAGAGGTTGCATGAAAATGCTAGCAAAACTAATAGCATCAAAAATAAAATCAAAATATTAGATTTTATGTTTCTGTAAGATTATTTTACATAATTAAAATTAATTGAATTAAAAACTAATTTTAATAGTTTAAGTGGCTTAAATCCAGCAGACATATTGCAAAACTGTATCCCCATCATTCAAACTCCATGAACCATCAGATCTATGGCACTTCTTCCCAGAAATTAATAAAAACTGCATTTTGATTATTAAAAGTTACCAGTTTCATTAAAGCCAATATACATATTCAGTATGTATATGACTCAAACAAGAAAAGGATTAACAAAAATAGACTCTATTGCTATAGGGAAGAGTCTTTTATATCCCTGTGTAACTGTTCAATTGTAACTTTTCCCAACCTTTTTCCCATAGCAACACTGACCCCAAAAAAGAGAGAAAAGATTGATTTCAGGCATGATCAAAACATCAAAAAAGGTAAGTTAAGAAACTCACAGAATCTTTTATTTCACAGGGAAATGAGCTTTTTCATATAAGTGTGCTTTTTACTTTGAAATGGAAATATCAACATCTAAAATGGAAATATATTAGAATTCATACCAGAAAAGCTAAAATGTAGCTCAACCCTTTATTTATTTTAGTACAAAGTTTTGGATGTAAATACCATTATCATTTTTTATTTGGAACCAATAACAAAAAAAAAAAAAGAAAGAAAAGAAACTACTCTGTGCAGAACTCTTCTGATGTCCAGTACTGGAAAAAAAACATCAAGGTAATCGCCAGTTGCTTATAGAGGAAATTGCTTTACAGAAAATAAATTATTTCCCTGGATTAATGTCTGCACATACATCATGTATGTACACATTTTTATTTACAAAACATACTATACAGATGCTCTTCAATTTACAACCATTATTTAGTGACCACTCAATGTTACAATGGGACTGAAAAAAGTGAGTTATGCCCATTTTTTACACTTACATCCATTGCAATATTCTCTTGGTCACATGATCAAAGTTTAAGCATTTGCAACTGGCATGTACTTATGATGGTTTCAGTGTCCCAGGGTTCATGTGATCCCCTTTGCAACTTTCTGACAAGCAGTCAATGGGGAAGCTAGATTCACTTAACAACTATGTTACTAACTTAACAACTGCAGTTATTCACTTAACAACTGTGACAAGAATGGTCATAAAATGAGGTAAAACTCACTTAACAACTGTCTCACTTAGCAATGGACATATTGGGCTCAATTGTCATTATAAGTCAAGGACTACCTATATATACATGAGCCTTGGTGGTGCAGTGGACAAAAGTGCTGTAAGTAGCACTTAGCTGCCAGCTGCCTGCAATTACTGCAAGTTCAAATCTCACCAGGTGTTGTGACTCCGACCCCCGAGGCTGACTTATCGGAGGGAGAAGGCTCCGAACATGAAGGAGAGTAGTTGGCCAGGCCTCCCTCTCCAGGACCCTCATCTCTGGTAATGCTTCAGGTGTCTCCCGAAGGAGAAGAGATTGGCCAGGAGCCAGGTATCTCCTTGCAGTCGGACAGTGACGGAGATAAGTCTTGGCTGGATCCACGCCAGCATCGGAGAGACAAGCGCACGCAGCAGAAAAGGAGGCAAGCCAGAGATTAAGCTGAGTCACTGGACCACACCCCACAGGGGATAAAAGGGGGTGAGGTAGCCATTCAGACTCTGTGACGGACAAAACTAACTACTAGTGAGTCACATTGTATCTTTGAAACGACATTATCTGCCTTGGATTTAATACAGACTGGACTTGACAATTCTTGAACTGTGTGTATCTTGTTTGGGTTTATCTGTCGGAGGAACAACCCCTCCCATTATGAGTAAAGTTCTTGGCAAGCAGCTACTGGGTTGCTGCCAATCCTCTTATCGAAAGAATTTGTTGTCTGCCAGTTTTATTTAACCCCTGGATATCTGTTTGTGTGCGTGTGTGAGACAGGGACAGAACACAAGGCTCAAGGTTGACTCAGCCTTCCATCCTTCCAAGGTAGGTAAAATGAGGACCCGGATTGTGGGGGCAATAAGCTGACTTTGTATAAAAAGAACACCACTTAGGGGGGTGCTTACTAAGCCCCACTAAGCAGGTATATACAAAAGTATGAAGGCTATTGCTTAATGCATTGTAAGCCGCCCTGAGTCTCCGGAGAAGGGGCAGCATATAAATCGACCCAATAACTAACTAACTAACTAACTAACTAACTAACTAACTAACTAACTAACTAACTAAATAAATAAATAAATAAATAAATAAATAAATAAATAAATATACATTTATTACAGGTTTCCTTCTCATCTAAAGTCTCACATCCTGCAGATCTGAATGATGAAAAATGTAGCAGCAAAAACATGGAGAGCAAATGAATCCTGTCTCATTTAAAAGTTTCATCAATGCAACACCAATGTCATCATTCCTTTCTTACAATGTTGCGAAGCTTCCTGCTCTAAAGAAAAGACCATGGATATTGGATACAGTTTCACAGTATTTCCTCTAGAGCTCAGTCCCTGTTCCATTGTCTGCTTTGTTGATTTCAAAAGTGAAGGTGACATTTTCACATTATTTTTCTTACTGCTTAAGGGTAAGTTTTGCTATCTCTTTCCAATAGCAGCTCATTGTGGAGGGTTTTGGGGGATAGGGTGATTTCCCCCTTTGCTCCAATGAGGAAATGGAAAAATAAAGGCATGGCTAAGACATCAGAGACTATTTAGTGCAGTGGGGTCCAATCTTGGCAATTTCAAGACCCGTGGATTTCAACTCCCAGAATCCCCCAGGCAGCCATGCTGGCAGAGCAATTCTGGGAGTTGAAGCCTGCAAGTTTTAAAGTTGCCAAGCTTGGACACTTCTGATTTAGTACTTCCTCATGGGCCAGTTGGAGTGCTACATACCTCAAAGAATGTAGGTAAAGAATGAAAGAATTAAAACATTCACCAAATCCTGCAGAGTAGCATGAAAATGTTATTCATAGTGTGTAGGATAAAAAAAGAGTTACATGGAATGGACCTCAAGAATTTAACGAAAACATGACATAAAGTAATTATTTTTCTTTATAAGGCAATTTTCCTACGTCCCTTTCAGATTAGGGCAGGAAATTCTGATTAGAATTCAGATTTTTAAAAAAATCACAGATGAATAGCCTCACGTTTTCATACTGTCTTTTGAAAATTACGAAGTTTTCTTAGAAGCTGGAAATTCTTGAGATTATCAGAAGTATGAAACTTCACTTCAAAGATAATCTGCTCATGATTATTCATTTCCTTGCATTACATAGCTTCTACACAAACCCTCCCAATTAACAGAAAAAACAGAAAAAATATATCACCTAAGCATTATCTTTAACACAATTGCTTAGAATCTTAGATTCTACTGCAGCATTTCTAGAAGAAGAGAAAGGGTCAATCATCATACATATTGTATTTTTTTCCCTAAACATGCTACTTAAATCATAAAAAATATCTATTTTTCCACTATTTCTTGAGAATTATCAAAATTTAATTACATGTATTTCTATGCAGTGTGCATACAGTCCCTTACATATGTCTTGCATAGGATAATGGTTACACTTATGCCCACATTGCTTAGGCATGTGTGTGCATGTGTGTCCCACTTTCATTATTTTTATTAATAACTCAAGATGGCCAACATATCCAACATGCCTTCGTCCTCCTATTTTCCCAATGACAACAACCCTGTGAGGTGGATTGGGCTGAGAGAGACTGGCCCAAAGTCACCCACCCTTCTAGGGCAGGACTTGAACTCACAGTCTCCACTTTGTAGCCTGGTGCCTTAACCACTAGACAAAACTGGCTGTCTTTAAATAAGAAGTGGTACAAATTTCTTTCCTAAGTGACTTCCCCTAAAAATCTACTCTTCTCAAGTTGATATTAAACCATATATTGCCTAATAAATGTTAATCATTATCTCACATTTCCATGAGTAAGTTCCCATTTCATATTTAGTAATAAAGTATTACAAATCTAAAAAAAAAAAAAAATACCCACAGAATTTAGATCACAGCATTAACAGAAAGTTCTTCATTTCCTTAAAATAATTTTTGTAACGCTATACATATCCCCAAAACTATCACAATCTGGCTAAAGAGAAATACACATAAAGGCCTATGAAAAGAAAACAAATTCTGTACCTTTACAGGGAGGATACATGGGATGAGGGTGTGGCTAACTGATGAGGACTAATAAGTCCGAAATAGATCTATCTTATTCTCCTTAGTCTCCCAGTGGGCAGCAGGGTGCTTCCTGGCTGCCAGAAAAAAGCTTAGAAACTAGTGGAATGTGATTTCACTGAACTAGGGCTGCATAAAAATCTTGGTTTACGTAGGAAGAATCTGGCTAAAGAGAAATACATACATACATACATACATGCATGCATGCATACATACATACATACATACATACTCATTCCACTGAGTTCATTTGGACTTATTTCTTATGAGAATGACTGAATCCTGAAGGCAGAATCAAGTGTTGTTATGCATTAAGCTCCAATATATCCACAGTATTACAATCTAGTTCCCACATTATCATTTCTGACTGACACAATCATTCCAGTATTTTATCTCAGGCAGATGTCTTTTGAAATCTTTCCACCAAGCATCTTCTCTACATTATTTTGTAGTCCATAGTAACTGGAAATTGCTGCAAATATCAACCTGTAAATAATCAAGCCTTTACTTGTATGCTTTTATAAGAAAAAGGACATAAATTATATATTTTATATGCTTCATACCTAAAATGAAATCTGTGTATTCTGCATATTCCAGTATCACAACTGGAGCACAAAGTATCTCTTTAAAAAATTGGTTAACCATTGGGTTAATGCTTCACTGTTTTGAATGTTCAGGCAGCTAAGCTGGCCTCAGGGTTCTAAATATTCAATTTACCAAATATAATCATAAGATATTTCATGCAGTCAAAAATACTTACAAAAATTAAGTTACCATGCACAAGGAGAATCGCACTTTAATCACAAATACATCAGTTTAATGAAAATATATATTTATTAATAAAATTTAATTCAGAGCTCAATCATATCATGCACTGAAGTTCTAACTTTGATATGATGCATTTGCCTTGTAAATGGTAAATAATGGCATCATATTGCTGCGACATCAGCCCCACCTCTCCTGTATTTCATTATTATAATGTAATAATGTAAGCACACAACAGCATCCAAATTCCACTTTTAGCATGGATTCTCATATTATAATGAGAATATATATATATATATATATATATATATGTTTTCTCAGGTTTTCGCGGGTGTTTGTATGTAGGTCTTTGGTTATTCGGGTCTTCTCCCACGTAAAATTGGAAGTGTCTTGGCGACGTTTCGACGAAGTCTCATTCGTCATCTTCAGGCTGGTGTTCTCGGCTTCGTGCTTCCAGGAGCCTCCAGCTCCTTCCAGGAGCCAGATTATGAAGGTGTCGTCCACATATCTGAGCCAGAGTTTGGGTTTATGATCAGATTTTTCTAGAGCTTTATCTGATCATAAACCCAAACTCTGGCTCAGATATGTGGACGACACCTTCATAATCTGGCCACATGGGAAAGAAAAACTGGACAACTTCCTCACACACCTCAACAGCCTACACCCCAAAATACAGTTCACCATGGAAACAGAAGCGAACAACCAACTTCCCTTCCTGGATGTCTTAGTCTACAGAAAATCCAATGGCTCCCTAGGACACACTATCTACCAGAAGAAAACACACACAAACCGCTATCTGCACGCACTCTCACACCACCACCCTGCCCAGATCAACTCTGTAGCCAAGACACTCATTTCCAGAACAAAACGCTTAGCGGACGAACAACACCTAAAAACCGAACTACACACCCTCACTAACGTACTAACATCCAATGGATTCCAAAGAAATAAGATCACCAACCTAATCCAAAAAGAAACCCCCACTAAAATCCAAGACACAGAACAAGAAAACGGCAAAGCCCTCCTCCCATACATAAAAGGCACCACAGACAGAATAAGCAAAATCCTCCACAAACATAACATCAAGACAGCATTCTGCACAAACCGAAAAATATCCACCATCCTAAGGAACCCCAAAGACAAAATTGAGTTAGAAAATCAAGGAGTATATGAAATCCCATGCACCGCCTGCCCTACCACATACATCGGACAAACCAACAGACGAATAAGTGCACGCATAGAAGAACACAAGAACTCAGTCAGAAAAGAAGAACCAAGTTCTTCCCTGGTCCAACACCTTAAAGCCACAGGACATGATATTGACTTTAAAAAGACCAGAACTATCGCCAAAACGGAACACTTTAACAACAGAATAATCAGAGAAGCCATCGAGATAGAAAAACGCCCACACAGCATGAACAAACGAGACGATACCTCCCGCCTACCAGCCATTTGGAAACCCGCCCTTATTGACAAACGAGTCCCTAACACGACGAATGACACCAGCCCCACACTCACGAGAGCCACACAGGATGTCACCACCACACATCCACGCAGAAAGCAGACTCAAACCCACACTGATAATGAGCCACGACCAAGGACCAGAAGCCAGACTGCAGCTGCATCATTAGCCACTTTAAACCTCTCCAATCCATACATGAAGCAGACTGACACCCATCATGAAGAGCTCGCACGGCCACAAACACGAAGCCAAACAACAACAACGCAGCTCACCAGCTCAAATCCCCCTGCAACTCAGATTAAGCTGAGCACAACCAAGCCCCCACCCAAACAGAACACACCCCCAGCCAATCAGAGCACAGCCAAGCCCCTAACCAATCAGAACACACCTCTACCCAATCAGAACACAGCCAAGTTCCCACCCAATCAGCTCACACCCCCTCTAGCAGTTAAAAGGAAGAGACAGCTGCGATCTCACATTGCTCCTGGAAGCACGAAGCCGAGAACACCAGCCTGAAGATGACGAATGAGACTTCGTCGAAACGTCGCCAAGACACTTCCAATTTTACGTGGGAGAAGACCCGAATAACCAAAGACCTACATACAAACACCCGTGAAAACCTGAGAAAACAAATATATATATATATATATATATATGCATATTCTTTCTAGCCAGGTTTTACCTACGTAAGCTAGGTTGTTCTGCAGCTCTGGCTGTGTGAAATCTCATTCACCATCCTCAGAGCTCCTCCTCTGCTGACAAACTGCAACTCTGCGTTGCTCTCTGGGAGACGCAGAGTTGCAGTTTGTCAGCAGAGGAGGAGCTCTGAGGATGGTGAATGAGATTTCACACAGCCAGAGCTGCAGAACAACCTAGCTTACGTAGGTAAAACCTGGCTAGAAAGAATATGCACATAAAAGCCTACGAAAAACAGAAAAAGACATATATATATATATATATATATATATATATATATATATATATATATATATATATATATATATATATATATATATATATATATATATATATATATATTTCAAAAATGTTGAGAAGGAATGTTGAACATCTTTTTGTGTTCCTATGTGAGATAAAAAGCATTTAACAAAGAGACTTCATGGAAAACAACAAAACTTGCACGTAACATGGAGATCTGCATATGGAAGACCAACTGTAAGATTTTTAAAACTATTAGTGCTAATTCCTAGCCATTAAAATTTGAAAAGAGGAAGGAATTTCAAATACCTTTTGACTCAGGCATGGAGCTAAATTTTTGATTTACAGATTTCCTATATCTAAGGACAAGAATGGAGAACTATGGAGTATGCATTATGAAAACACTGAAATACAGATACAGGCATGCACCACAAATTGTTAGAAGTAAAATGAACTGGATTTACGTTTATGATGGGCTCAATAACTGAAAGGAAATATGGGGTACTATATCTCCATACATTCTAATTTCTTTGAAGAAAGGCTAAGAGATTCTAACAGCTAAAATCTCCATCTTTTGCATATTGAAATGTCCTTTTCCTTCCAAAACAAACATTTCTACAAAGTTTCCGATATCATTGTAAGCAAAAACCTCTTCTGCTTTGGCAAAATATTAATAAGGAAGACATGAAATGATGGTTGTAACTATAACAGATGTCATTATAAGGCAAGGTTGTATCATTGGTTTAGCTACAAGGATATTTGTTTTGTTAATAGTGGAAATATAATTGCCATGAGAGTTAATTCCCCACCCTAAATAGACAATGTTTTAGGTTGTACATGTGAATGTCACTCCTCCAGTAAGCTGGTTAGAGGAAAGGGAATGTCTTCTGAATGTTTAAACTCATTTTGTGGATTAGAAACATCTTAAAAACTTCAGATTTTGTTTACACAAAGCCCCACTAAATTGATATGGTTGAAAAGGCTAATACTTGTTTCCCCACCCATATCATGATAAACCCTTTCAATCATATAGTTTCTAATAAAAGCTTAAGTCCGTGCCCTATTGCTGTATGACTTCAACAGATGACTAAATGCAGAAGTTTGATGGGTGATTCAATTCAAAGGTAATTCAATTGAATCACTCTATTGAAGCAGATCCATTAACAGGGCTACACAAAGCTTTTAGTTCCCTGATCTGAATAGCTGCTTTGCTTCAGCTGCTTCTCTGGCAGTTATGTGCTCTTCTGTAGATGTGCAATAACTAAAGCTGTATATGATCAAAAGACACTGGTCTCAAAAGAAAGTAACTGGTTGCAGGGGATTGTTTTTGCCTCATTGTGAGCTGTTGCTAAACAAAAACCAAAAAAACCAAAGCAACTTTAAAAATAGTTCTGTGATTTCAGCATAAAACAGGAACTAAACGTCGGGAAACCAAGTTCTACTTACCTTTACTACCGGTTTGCAGCAGGGCCGCATGTGCAGAAGCGTATTAGTGGCGTTGGGGTCGGTGGGCGAAGCCTCCCGCCGGTTTTACTACCGGTTCTATAGAACCGGTGCGAACCAGGGACAACCCACTACTGAACTAAACTAACATGGCCTTGGAATTGACATCATTGTTCCATCCATTGTGGCCCTTGCCTTTACCATCTTTCCACAAAATGTCCAGCATGACCAAAAGTCACCAAAGTATTCTCCAAAATCAGCTCCAAAGAAAATGGAGACAATGATTTTGTAATTCTGTAGGTTTACAAATAAAAGGTGTCTGAACGTTTTTCCCCCAAAAGGAAAACTTCAAAAAATTGCAGAATTGAAGTTTTGCCCAAGTCACTAAGGAAGTAGGTAACCGTAGGAAGCAAAGTTGCAGCAAGAAGAATGTTAATAATATCTGCTTTAAATACTTACATATTGATCTTAAGGTCAGATGAATCCTTGTAATACCAGCAGAATGTTAAGAAAATATTTTATGATATACAAAATATGAATAAAATTTGAAAAACTCCACTGTCTAAATCCGTGATGGCAAACCTATGGCACGCGTGCCACAGGTGGCACACATAGCCATATTGGTGGGCACGCGAGCTCAGGTCCATGCTCAGGTCCCACCAGAAGTTGGCAAGTGGGACGTTTTCGGTCTCCGTAGAGGGAGGGGAGGACATTTTCACCCTCCCCAGACTCCTAGAAAGGCTCTGGAGGCTGGGTACAGCAAAAAACGGGCCTACCGTGCCATCGTGTGCCAGGAGTGGGGGGAGTTGTGTACGCATGCGTGTGCGTGGGGGCAGGGTGCATGGAATTATGGGTGTGGGCATGCGCACCTGCCCCACCCACCCCGCTCCTGGCATGCAATGGTAAAAAGGTTAGCCATCACTGGTCTAAACCCATTACTAAAACAAGCAGCTACCATTTTCAAATCATAATTTTGAAATACCCAAGTTGGTTTCAATTACTCAATTTTTATTTGTATAAAATAAGTCCAATGGTGCCAGGAAAGTTTGGCAGATAGACTATTCACACTTTTTTCTCAGCTGCCATAATAATGACTGTTAACCTTGATAGTGCTGAAAAAGAGCAGCGTCTCCACCTTTTCCCACCAAGCTGTGTACAGAATAAGCATGATTTCAATTCTCTCACGGATATCCAGAATGTGTACATGATGTTAAAGAAATCAGATTCAAATTTTGCCACCCTCTCAGTGAAGTTGTAAAGATGCCAATTCAGACTGAATGGCATTATGAGATCATATGGTTCTTGGTGCCCTGATTGGATGAGTGAGGTAAATTTGAAAACTGTAATCAAAATAGCAGCCTAAACAAATAAATCAATCAGAAAAAATTTAGCAAGGTTTTATAGCCATCAAGGGTCGCTTTTCATACTTATTTTTTTAATGTATATATGTTTGATCAGTAAAAAAATATTGTCAAACTTCCTAAGAAGAATGCCAGAAAAGAAATCCTTCTTGCTCTCATAATATTGATAGTCACAATCAATAACTTCATTTATGCTAAGTTAAATATGAATAAAATACAGGCACCCCTATTTCTCAATCCATAACAGGTTTGTGAAAGAAGTTGCTTCAAAAATGTGGCTACTTTGGCTAGCATATAAAATGGTTAGACAAATTTATAGAGAAGTATTCTATCAATAACTTTTAGTAATCATAAACTAAATGGAATCTCCATATTTACCAATAGCTTCCTAATTGCCCTACAAAGCAATTTTCTCTTTATGCTACCTTGTCAATGGTATCTTATCTCAGTGAAAACCAAATATTTCTCACAATACATTTTTTTTAGATACCTGAATTTAAGTTAAGTTTAGAGTGAGAGAATGGAAAATATTACTTTTTAACAGCTAAAATGGAAAATTAATTAATTATACTTTAATCTATTCTAGTAGTCAGAAGAAACTGTTGAGGAAAAGTCTATGCTTCAGAGCAAGGCTAAATATATTTAAAACAGAAAACAGAAGTTATCCTTCTGAAAAAATCAGTGAAAGATATATTTATCACTTAGAAAACAGATATATAATTCTAAACAATAGGAAATACTTTTATTTCATGAATTAACCTGTCCTTTCTTCTCTTATAAAAGCCTTGGATTTTAAAGCTTAGATTTTATCTCTGTTTCACCCTACTGATACATCAAGAAAAATGTTTTCTGAATAATTTCTCCTAGAAAAGCTGAACTAGTCATTCTCATTGGCAGGTTGAGAATGGGGCCAATGTACTACCACCAACTGACTTTCATTTAGAAGAGAAGTTCTTGAAATTAAAATATGAATTTATCATGCTAACACATTAAGGGATAAATATTAGGAAACAAAGCAGTGAGAGCCACTGAATTCAATTGCAACCATCGAAATGGTTAGGAATTTCACTACCACAACAAATGGAAGGTCACATTTTTCCCTATATCTGGTTTAGAATATTAACTGGGCAGAAACTGCAAAGATAATGCTTATATTTCCATAATTTGCTAAAAAGAACCTTTAAATAAAATGTATCCCTAGGCAGAAGGATGCAGGTGCATTTGTCTAAAAACCAACTCTTTCACTTTCATGAGATCACAGCAGATGCAGAAAAGTTAACAGATGTCCCATTGCTGGATGCAATTAAACTTGAATTAAGGTACTTTTATAAATATAATAGGCACATTTATAGCTCTCAACTATATCATTTCCAAATTTGCTTGTAAAAAATCCTTAAAACAGTCTATACCCTGATACTGCATTTTTCAAAAAAAATGCAGTAAAATACATTGTTATTCAATACGGTAATACCAGAAAACCAATAAATGGTTTCAGTTATTGAGGAATTGGATAAAAATAGCCTATTGTCATTTTTTTCAGGACGGTAAATCAATAGATGATGAAAGGTTTTATTTGTTGTTACTACTGGAGTGTTGACTCTAGCAATAAGTGGGATGTGGACTGGAATTCAGGGAACAAGCACTTGAGTGATATGACGGTGGAATTTAATGTTTTCAAAACTTAGGAACACTTGACTATGTTTACACTGCAAACATAAATGGCATTACCTATAAAAGGTATTTGCCTTCCTCAAAAAAAAAAAAAAAATTCAGGGCTCTTTGTGGGAGTTTTGGAAGCCTCAATAATTATTAAGAACTCTCAATAAAAATGGCATCCCTCAGCATTTGGGGGAAAATCATCCCAGTAAAAATAATATAAAATTAATGCAAGTTCATTGTATTTACTGTATCTATGGATATAGAGTTAGTTAGTTACACCCAGCCATGCTCAGTATAAAATAAACTAAGGAATATGGGTCAAGACACATTTGTCACAGCATAGTAACATAAATGTAGCTATCAAGCAATAATGGGAAAAGTTACAAAGAAATTAATTTGTCTTAATGGCAATCTGCTTATAAATGATACAACTAAGGATTGTTTAGAAGTTTAGAATTTTAGCATCACTGAGAAGTCTGTGGCCATTTAATTGAAACTATTCCATAATGGACATTGAAACTGCAGTCTAAACACATCTACTAAGAAGTGAGTTCAAGAAAACTCATTGAAATTAAATTCAAGTAAGTAATACAGTACATCACAAAGAGAAAAATAAGAGAATAGTAGAAAAGGACCAAAAGACAGAAGGATGAATAAATGTAGTGGTGCCAAGTCACAGCAACATCAGGAAGGAGGAGTGTGAGAAGCTGGAGATGTATCAGGGTGTGAAGAGTAATTCAGGAGATTTCCTTGGATTGTTCCCCCTCATGTAAGGGATGGCCAGATGAAGAGGCAGCTGGCTGGAGGGTCAAGCTTGAAACGTCAGTTCAGTGATATTTTGAAATCAAAAACTCAGTTCCATTATTCCCATTAATCCTGTGTTTTATGTTGATTAAAACCTGCAATTGTCAGAATTTCTTTGCTTTGTTTTACTAGAGTTCTTTTTGGGGTGGTTTATTTTTTGTATTCTACACCACAAAATTGGGCAGATTTTCATTTAATGTAAATTTGTAAACTTTTAAGTAGATACAATTTATTTAAAAAAAGAATAGCCTTATTTTCTCATCTGCAGTTATTAATTTATTATTAATTTTTCAGAGCATTTGCTAATGTTGACTTTTTTCTTATATCGTTTGTCCGTACAAGCATGGCATTGTTTCTTCATAGGTGTCACATTTCTTTTTTTACTGTTGCTGTGAATCACTGAGCAAAATAAAACTCATTCAATAAAAATTAAATTTTATTCACCCATTTATAAAATTGATTCCACACACCCCCCAGCCCTCGAATGTTTGCAAAATGTCCAATGTGGCCTTCATGAATGACTGAAAAGCTTGGAAAACCCTGTTCTAGAACATCTATAACCATGACAGAGTCTCTTATTAGCAAAGGCAAATAATCCCAAATGTGTCTAGTTTTGTTTCAGTTATGAGGATAATTTATAATCCTGATGAGGATTTGTGGGGTGAAGTGAATAAAACAAGATACAAGAAAGTATTTTTAAAAAGCCACCAGGTAATGCAGCAAGTACCTGCTGATTAGCATCTTAAATCATAGTAAATTACACACTGCATGCTGGTGACTCGGTCATGGGAAATTATGGTGCTACGTGATATCTCATTTGTTGAACTGAAAACAAATGTAAATAAATTGCTGTAAGAATATCATTTATACTTAGGAATTTATCTTACATCTGACACGATGGATATTTTGCTTAATGACAACTTTCAGAGTTGCCATGAAAACAAGAAAAAAATATTTTCTGCATTTAACCTAATATATTTCAATAAACCTCCAATATAAAGAATTTAAAATAGAACAAAACAAGGAGACCCATCACATGTAAGAGCAAACAATGAATGAATGCAATGTGTTTGTGTGTCTGTGCATTGTCACACATATTTATTTAATTCATTCACCTTTTTTTCCTCTGATTAGAATTCAAAGCAGATATCAAAATTCTAGAGCTATACATAGGAAATGAACAATACCTCTACTAAGCAGGGTTTTTATATGAAGAAAAAACATGAATAATGTTTATTGGCATAGTGTAAATACAATGGGAAATTGGCATAGTATAAATACAATGTATTAATTTAACTGTTTTTAGCTTGCTCCTTGATGCCCAGAGTCACTTGTTTGTGAGATGGACAGCTATAAATAAAATCTGATCTCCTTCATAGTCTTACTTTTAAAGTTTTTTAAACTTATCCTTCTTAAAGTGGTTGGGAGCCACTGAATCTATAAAATAAAATCCCAAAGCCAAAATTCTACCACAGAAGCAGGGAATAGGCTTATGGGTAGCAAACATTCAGCGTCTTTCAATAATGATGCCAAAGAAAAAGGTAGTTAATCAAAGTTATATCAAATAGCAGAATTGGATACTTATAATTATAGAAAAAACTGAAAATCAATACATTTATCTAACTCCTTTTAACAGCCATTCCATATGGAAGATGAGTGCCATTTGAATTGTAAGTTAAAATAGACAAGTTCAAGAGTTTGCTTTACTTAGAAATAGCTGAAATGCTGCCACTTTTAATTGTTTTTTATTTTTATTTATTTATTGTTATTTTTATTAAAATCCTACATTCTTATTTTGTCTTATTTTTAATCAGTATACAAGTGGAATAGTGAGGGGGAAAAAGATGAGAAGAAAAACAAAAGAATTGATAATAGCATATTCTCACTCAGACAGACAGACACTCCGATATCAGCTCTGATAACCAGTCAAGTGAAATCCATCAGTCCCAGCACAAAAAGTTGGACCTTGACATTCTTTTGCAATTTCATTTAGTTTGCTACAATAAATCAGTGCTTTTGAAAATTTAATCTTATGATTAAATTTGATGTCATGATGGTAGTGCAAAAAAGATACAATATACATACCTGTGTCAGATAATTATAGCTTGTATGCAATGATAACATACATGTTATAATTATGACATGAGACACAGGTCATAAAGCTCATGTCTTCATCTTATCACAGTTGCTGCTGCTTATTTATTTATTTTATTTATTTGTTTGTCAAACATGTACAAGATAACAAGTATAGGTATGAACATAAACATAAACAAAGGAAGTAAATACAAATAAATGGGGACAGTAAGACAGGGAAGGTAGGCATGCTGGTGCGCTTATGCACGCCCCCTTTACGGACCTCTTAAGAATGGAGTGAGGTCCACGGTAAACAGTTTCAGGTTGAAACTGTGAGGGTTTGAGGCAAACAAACAACGGAATCGGGTAGAGCATTCCAGGCATTGACCACTCTGTTGCTGAAATCGTATTTCCTGCAATCGAGTTTAAAGCGATTTACCTTGAGTTTGTATCAATTGTTTGCCCATGTATTATTGTGGTTGAAACTGAAGAAGTCATTGACAGGCAAGATGTTGTAGCAGACAATTTTGTGTACTGTGCTTAAATCGGACTACAGGCAGCGCAATTTCAGATTGTCCAAGCCCAAAATTTTAAGCCTAGTGGCTTAGGGAATTTTATTGTGAGTAGAGGAGTGGAGTACTCTTCTTGTGAAATACCTCTGAACCCGCTCAATCATGTTAATGTCCGAAATACTGTGTGGGTTCCAGGTGGATGAGCTGTGTTCAAGAACTGGTCTGGCAAAGATTTTGTATGTCTTAGTTAGCAATACAATATTACCGGAGAAGAAACTTCACAAAATTAGGTTAACAACTTCTGGTACCTTTTTGGCAATGCTGTTACAATGAGCTCTGGGGCTTAGATCATTTGAGATGAGTACTCCTAAATCCTTCACAGAGTGAGGGTAGTCTATAAGATCACTTCCGCCCAACTTGTATTTAGTGTTCTATTTTTTATTGCCAATGTGTAGGACAGAACATTTATTAGTTGAAATTTGGAGTTGCCAGTTGCACAACCATTATGACCCATAGTAAAGGTCGCTTTGTAGGGCTGCAGCATTGTCAGTGGTGTTAAATAATTTTACATCATTGGCAAAAAAGGCGCAGCTGCTTATAATATGATCACAATAGGTCGTTGATGTAAAGCAGAAAGAGTGTGGGTCCTAAAATGCTGCTTTGGGGGACTCCGCTGTTAACTGGTACTGGATTTGATAGGACCTTCCCTATTTTGAAATTAACAGTAATTTGTTGTGCACCACTGAATCAAAGGCTTTACAAAAATCTATGTAAATTGCATCAATTGCTTTAGCCTGGTCAAGATGTGTGGCGTGTGTGTGTGTGTGTGTGTGTGTGTGTGTGTGTATCCTGTTTCCCCAAAAATAAGACCCGGTCTTATATTTTTTTGAACCCTGTAATAAGCCATGTGCTCAAAAGCCCAATTGGGCTTATTATCAGGAGATGTCTTATTTTGAGGAAAACAGGGTACTTAGGATGAATTTACAAATTGTATTTACCAATAAATACCATCTTATGTAACTTTCATACATACATGCAAACTACAGATTACAAAGTGACCAGAAAGCAAATCAAAGAAAAACAAAACAAATGAAAACAAAAAAAAATATTAAAATTAAAAAATCATAGCAAAAATATAGGAAACATTTAACATTTAAATTATATTTAGCTTACTGCTAAATATAATTTAAAACATCAATTCCTGGAAATCATTGTCTCTCACTTTTGTTCCTTTCCATAGTTTCTGAATTGTACAGAGAATCTCTTTTTTGATCAACATCACATTTAAAAAGCATATTTACATGTAAAATCCTAGTCAAATTCTTTACCAAATTCTCTGAAATATTATTAGGGAATAATAGTTTTAAGATGTAGCTATCACATACTTAAACCCTGCAATTTACCAAAAAAAAAAAAAAGATTCATCATCAGAAACAAAGAAAGAGGTACAAGACTTTTGGGGCTGTTTCATTTTAACCAACATGTTGTCATCTGAACCAGCAGCTCTTTCTAACAGAGATGAGATATCTCAGCAATTTAAGTACTATTAAAAGCTTACTTTACACTGAGCTTTGCTGAAATTGTACATTTGATGGTATAACACATACTGTTGTTCACTTGCTCTGTCTAATTCACAGTGCTATAAATATGTTTGCCCTTTCTACTAAGCCTGCCTAAGGGATTAGCAATCCCCCCCACCCCAATTCAGTTTAATATTAACTGCATTAACTTGGTAGACTGTAACATCCTGTTACAACTCAAACAGCCTAGGGTGCAGTATGGATGACTTGTTTAATATAAAATTTTCATGCAAAAATTATTTTCTTTGGGACTCCAAACACAGCTCTAGGAGAAGGGGTTGACTTTCTTCACCTTCTTTCGTGAAACAAAAACAAAGCTAAATGAGTAGCTGGAACAGCTCAAAATTTCATTCTCTGAAGACAAACAAAAGCTGAACAGCAGACTTTTGCTGAGAAAGAAAACGAACAACTCAATATTATGGATATTTTAATAAATCACAGTTCAATAGGATTGACTCCCATCTGCACAGGATAAATTCAAAAAGTTTCGTCCTACTTTTTAAAAAAAAATAAAAAAAGTAAATTCTAATTCCATTTGTTAAAAATAATGAATGTTTTTGTTTAATGTGTATTATTATTAAACTTTATAATGGGTGGCAGAATTCTCATTTTCAGAGAAAGAAATGAGAAAAATATGATGCTCACAGTGTAAAAAACTAAGTAGTATACAACTCCATGAGTTTATCAATACAAAAAGCCAAATCCCTTGAATTGCCTCACAGATAAATATAATCCCATTCAGAGGAGCCATCTTTTATTTTTCCTAGCTATATTCCTAACAATCTAGATTGATACAAATATTTTGCATATCACACACTAGTTAATCACTGTTGCCTGGAAATGATGTGCTAGGAAGATCCTGTGGTTAGACTTTCAGTGTGTAATGCTAATAATGGCTCTTCCAAAGTTGTGGAACTCCTAACATGTTTAACCATTGGCCATGCTTGCTAGGGATAGCAGGACACACAATTCAGCAACAGGAATGCCATACTTTGCCTATATATTTATAGCTGAGCAGCAAAAGGAGAAATGTGAGCAGTTGCTCTGGCAGCCCTTATCTCAGTCTCACAGATGTTCCACATTAACAGAAGAAAAGTGGAGAGGAATAATCATAATATTTACTATCGTACCACTTGTCTCCCTAATACGGCAATAAATCAGTATATCCAGAATTTTGTTTTGATATAATTAGAACTGGGGTGTGTTCAACTGCATGTGAAGAACAAGGGTAAATCTAGAAAACATTGTCTCCAGATATAATGCCACCACAAATGCCAGGAACAAAAAACTGCCACCACAAATGCCAGGAACAAAAAACTTGTGTTGGTGCCAACACAATCTTTTTGTGGAGCCTTGCAAGGGCAGTGAATTTGGTCAAGTGGATCTTCCGCATTAAAGCTCTGCTTCTGAATCTCAACAAAAATTAAGGGCTGTGATACTACTATGATTTTCTTTTTTTAAACAAAAATCTAAACAGGCTCTCAATCAGTTTTTTGGATCAAATCTCTCCTTCCTGGTGAAAATTATGTATAGTTACTTCAACCTATTGATTCTACTGTGAATTTCTGGAAACTTCTTTGGATCTGAAGGAAAAAGATGCCCTTCAGATTGCCCAAACACAAAAAGCTAACACATTTTTTTCACCTCTTTAAAGTAGGCTCTTAAAATCCTCCACCTGTCATCTTGAAAAAGACACATTTGGTATTATTTTCCTTCCCCGTGCACTCCAAAAGACGTTTGGTCTCTTCATGCCAAACCATGTACTAGGAGAACTTTAATAAACCTTTTTTTTTATTTTAGTCTAGTCTATTTATTCTAATTTACCTAATTTAGAAACTATGATAAAGATTACAACAGTAGTATATTTGAAATAAATCCATTGCCCTATAGCTCCCAAACCTTATACCTTGTTAAAATTTAGACAAAGAGGATAACACTTGTAATCTTAAAATGCTACAAACTTTTGGTTTTTTTTTTTTAACAATTGAAGATCTTGAAGACCACATTTATGAATAGCATATTTTAATCAATAGTTTAAAAAATTAGCTAATGAGGGAGGATTTGGGGTTCAACAGAATGCTTTAATGTATCTAAGATGTATTCTGTTTATCTAAAGGCAAAGTATCCAGCTAGCATCACTCAGTGGAAAATTCAAAAAGCAGGGATTTTTTTTTCATGTTCCTGAAAATGATCCTTTTTTCATAATTTTAAAGCAATGCCAAACACAGCACTCCTAGTTAAAGCTGCACTTACTTGCTAACTCAGTGAAAGGCTATGATTTACCTGCATAAATAGAAAGAACTAATTTACTAAAGAAATCCCCATGGGCAAACTTGTTCCAGCTAATGAAATGTTCAGGTTTTGCACGATTAACCAGCTGGAGGGGGTGGTGAAGAAATACATGGCATAAACTAATAAGTAAAAAAAAAATTATATTAGTTCTCTTTTTACACTCTTCCATGAAAAATGTCCTTATTTTAATTTGGTCTTTGTTAAATGAATGTTCAGAAAGGAGTGATTTGAATAACTTACCAGATGGGGAAAAAATTGAAACCAAGTCAGGCAATTGTTTCTTGACAAATCACATCACAAAAACATCTCAGGTAAAAAGGAAGATTGTGGTCAGCTTTTAGAAAAAACTGCCTTGCTTACATAACAGATATTGTCACTTGTCATATAGTTACCATCTAAAGCAGAATATTGCAAAATACATTATATAAGTTGAAAAATGTGACTGGCCTTTGTGACGTGTCTTTATGATGATCATCATTTTTGATCTTCCCAGGGGAGTTTCTGGCATCCAAAATCAATGGGGGAAGACAGTTTTGCAAAATGACCATGGCAAAAGAGTCATAAAATTGGATGAAATCCCATTGCTTAGCAACAGAGATTATGGGCCCAAAATAGTCATAAATTGAGGACTACCTATATGGTACATTTTAAAAAACATAAACTCTCTGACTATTTAGCCCTGTTATGTTCATTATTCAATTCTATACATCAAATAATGGTTGGTTTTCCAGAACTAACTTTTCATTGAATTTCTGTCCAAAACAAAAAAGCCACATTTTAACATTTGGCTTATTAAAGATCAGTAACTTGATACTGCTTAAAGGCAACCCAATTTTACCCTCCATCCATTCCCCATAATTACACAAATGTGTAATTTAATTGAGAAAATGAGTGGTTGCCTGGCTCTTTCCAAAATGTCCTCTATTAAAATTAATAGATTAAGCTTCATTAATTTTGAAGGTAAAGATTTTTAAGAGGAACAATAAATGTTGGTTTCAATTGCCATAATATTTTAATCAACCAATAATAAACATGCATTTTTCATTCATTGTTCTTTACATTACATGATGTTGTTAATTCTTCATTTTAAGTTTGCCATAAAATTTGCACCTGTGTTTGTTGAGTAAAAACCAAATGATTCCTCTGAAATAAAAATAGGAGTTGTTTATATACTTGCTAAGTTGGCTACTGTATCGATATTACTTTTTCTATGTGATGGAGTAAACAAGATATCTCACCATTCTACTTAATAACAATACAGCAATAATAACATATTTAGTCGGTATGTATTTTTTTCAAGTTTATGAACTAACATATTTATAGCATATAGTTGAGTCAAGAGCTTCAGTAACTTTTAGGATTTCCATAATCTATAAAAGCTGCAAAAGGCATTTCTGTTAGCCTCAAAAGATGATTTCTGTTGCCCATAAAAGCACAAAGAACTTGCTGTTTCATTTGAAGACATCCCATTAATTTTAATTAATATTTTTCTTTTACTAATCTTTTTAAATGGTTTGCAAGTCCTCCCATATTTGGCTGAGCATGCAATCCATAAAACAATTAGTTGTTCAAATAAATATAGCTTCCCTTATTATTCATGAGTAATTTGCATATACACCTCTTCCCGACTGGAGGCACAGATACAAGGAAAGGATTAAAATCAAACATATATTGTATTTGGCAGCCATGCATAGTTCCATTCGTTTGGATGCTTACCATATGTGCAATGGAGTTAGAGTCTTACATTCTTTTCAAGTATATAAGGCTTCCCTACTCTGAAGTGAACATTAGAATTGGTCTGCTTGCTAATTTGAAATACCTACTTCAACCTGAAAAGATCCTCTCTAATATTGTCTCAATATAGTTGTTTTCACTAGTGCCCACCATGTTCATCACAACATCATGGAGAAAACCCATCTTTTTCTAAGCAATAGAGAAGGGGTTCTTAGCATTTTTGCTCTGGGCTCCAAACACTCAAGAAGTACTAAAACAAAGAATGTTTCCAAACTGAAATCGTTTAAGTTTAAGTTTAAGTTTAATGTGATTTATATGCCGCCCTATCTCCAATGGACTCAGGGCGACTCACAACAGTAAAATACACAATAACATTAATACACTATTAAATTAAAAAGTCCGAATTAAACATTTTAAAATCAGTTTAAAAAACTGATTTTTAAGAACCCCCCCCCCCATCGGTCCAGGCTACGAAATAACCAGATCTTCAAATCACGACGAAACAAGTGAAGGTCAGGGGCCATCCGGAGCTCCAAAGGAAGTTGGTTCCAAAGGGTGGATGCAGCCACAGAGAAAGCTCTCCCCCTGGGGGTCGCCAGCTGACATTGTCTGGCCAACGGCACCCTGAGGAGGCCCTGTCTGTGGGAATGCACCGGGCGATTGGAGATTGTTGCTGGCTGCAGGGGGTCCAACAAATGTCCCGGCTCTAAGCCATGAAGGGCTTTATAGGTGATAACCAGCACCTTGAACCTCACCCGAAGGGCAACCAGTAGCCAATGCAGGCCACGCAGGAGGGATGTAAAATGGGTATGTCGGGACACTCCCATCACAACCTGTGTGGCCGCATTCTGCACCAGTTGAAGCTTTCGAGTGGTTTTCATGGGCAGCCCTAGGTAGAGAGCATTGCAGTAGTCGAGACAGGAGGTGACCAGTGCATGAGTAACAGTGTGTAGGGCATCTTGGTCCAAATAAGGGCGAAGCTGATGCACAAGGCGAACCTGGGCAAATGCCCCCCTGGTCACGGTCGCTATATGATCTTCCAGAGACAACTGTGAATCCAGAAGGACACCCAGGTTGCGGGCCCTATCCACAGGGGGTGACACCTCACCCCCGATGGTCAACGATGGAATATCTAGATTGGACCCAGATGCTGGTACCCACAGCCACTCGGTCTTGGCATGGTTGAGTCAGAGCCTGTTCCTCCCCATCCAGGTCTGTACCGCTTCCAGGCAGCGGGACATCACGTCGAGGGCATCACTAGGCTGGTTTGGGGTGGATATAAAAGGCTGGGTATCATCGGCATATTGATGATACCGCACCCCGAAACCACAGATGATCTCCCCAAGCGGCTTCATATAGATGTTGAACAGGAGAGGCGAGAGAACCGACCCCTGAGGCACCCCACAGGTGAGGGGCCTCATAGCCAATCTCTGCCCCCCTGCCAACACCGCTTGCATACAGTCTGAGAGATAGGAGGAGAACCACCGTAAAACAGTGCCTCCCACTCCCAACCCCATGAAGTCGTTGCAGCAGGATACCATGGTCAATTACCATCAAAAGCCGCCGAAAGATCCAAAAGGACCAGAACAGAGGAATGTCCCCTGTCCCGAGCCCTCCAGAGATCATCCACTTTTAGGCTTACCAAAGGATATTGTGCAATTTTCCGCCTTGTTATGGCATAAAGAACAGTTTGAAGATCTGCAGAAAACACAGGAGGATTGAGTGAAATGTAATGATTCCCAAATCCCAATAAAATTCTGTCAATGAAGCAGGGTAATCATTTAAAAAGGCTTATCTCAAAAGAAGTCAAGTCAAGCAAATAGCAAAGGGCATACATACCGACATCATTTAGGGCCAGACCATTGTTCTGTGTAGCTTAGTAATACTGCTAGTACACTTTAAAAGCTTTCCAAAATCTTTCTCAATCTCAACTGCTACCGATTGCCAGTAAATTCTAGTAGTTACATTGCTGGATTAGCATTGCATGTCCCACCTTCAATCTCCTCCTTGGTAAATGCAGGCTAAATGCATCATTTACTTCCAGGGAAGGTAATTAGGAGAACCCCTATACATGATGTTTTGAATTACAAGTGAGAAACTAGAATTTAAATGCAATAAATAAAATTTAAACTGAAAAGCCTACCTGGAAACAAGAAATTATTATCAAGGATACTTTCAGTCCCCACTATCCAGCTAAAGCTGAAGCAAAATGTCTTCAAAAAAACAAACAAATCCGGGAAGTCCAGTTGCCTCTTGAAAAAGCACCTTTGGGACAACCATGACCTGGATGACTGAGAATCTCCATAGACATTCAGTCTATCTGTCTGTCTGTCCATAACACACACACACACACACACACACACACACACACACACACACACACACGTCAGAATGGCATACATATTCCATGAATGATACATAAATCTAATTGGTTGAACTGTAAAAATTACTGGAATTAAAAAAGAGCACATAATCACATAGGGTTTTTCTGAGAAATACAGTTTACACCATCTTCCCTTCCAACTTGTAATGGCAATTTAAATCTGGCTTTTCCCCATATTGGCCTTCTTTCAAAATTGTGTGTGTTTCTTTAAAAAAATAAGATGTAGCTGGGTAAGTTGTGTTCAACACACATAACCTCACTAAACGTGACCAGTTTTGATTCAAAAGAAGGGTCTGTCATCCCCTGCCCCCATTTTCACAGCCCTCTTTGTGTTCCTCAGTCACCAGCTGAAATGAACTGAAATGACCCCTCACCCTTATATAGAGGCGATAACGGAGACCTTCTAAAATTGCAGACACACACTGTGACTGATTGGGGGTGTTTGTAAACAACTATGGAAAGATTTCTAACTATAGTCCTTTGGTGCTAAAATTAGAAGGTCAGTCAGTTCTAAAAAGGTTTAACTAAGTGAGACAAGACAGAAACTATTAACGTAGTGGTAAGAAAAGAAGTCTGATAACATAGAGAGATCAACTGAACCGCCTGCCATTCAAATTTCTACTTTAATGATCTTAGCACTTTAGAATTTATTTGCATGAGAAAATAACTAAACATGGTTGCTCATTTCTGCTGCTTCAGAAGGCCATTATCCATTAAGATGATACATTACTGTATACATGAAGCGACAACTTTCCTTTTGTGTAAGGTGGCAGAAAGAAAAAGTCAGATCTCCAAATAATAAAGTAAATGGCAGGAACTGGGCAACTGATGTCAGCCCCTCCCCAAACATACATAAGTATCTATTCCCTTTTGGGGTTAGCATCATTACATGCAAAGAGTAAGGGAAAGAAATTAAATGCATGAGATTAGAAACAGAAAGTAGCTAACTCTAATTATCACTAATACTATTTGCTATGACTCTTTATAACTTTCTGCCCTTACGAACAATTTTTTTTCTTCTACTATATCCATATATTATTTTATGCTTGAAGTTATTTAGTTCATTTTCCCTATTAAATACAATTACCTTTTATTTTAAGACATTAATGTTCCTTTCCATATTCTCTGTATTTTACAATATAACTATCCCACAGTGCAAATCATCTCAGTTCCCACCCAAGAACAAGTCATTACAGGATCTGTATATATAAAATATGTATATATTTATGTTCCCATGACACTCCTGTATCTTCATCACATTCCTTATGAGTATATTGATGAATTCATCAAACAACCCAGTGGACCTGACAATCTTTGTCTTATTCCTTGCTCAGTTGGCTCATTGAAGCCACTTTTATGTTTATCTGTGCCCTGAGGGTCACCTGAATAGAGCAAATGGATGTGGAACCTTCTTGGAACTGCTTAAAAGGACTGCATTGTAAATAGTCCTTTCAGCATTTGCACTATTTGGGTGACCTTGAGGGCACAGATAAATCTCCGAGTGGTTTTAACAACTTTCAGAAATGGCAGACAATTGCAAGGAATATAAATCCTTCCATTCTCCACCATTCAGTCAGAACTGAAGAAGCTTCTTGGATCAGAAGCGAAACATCTTCAAGGAATAACAAAGAAAGTCCAGTTGCCTTTTGAAAAAACATCTTTGGGACCCACCATGACCTGGATGATGAGAATCTCAACAGATAGGTCTATTTATATGATAAACAAAGTTTCCACATAATTATTTTTAGTAAAACAGAGAAAATATAGACTTGGTTAGCAGCCTTAATCACATCAGTGGCATATACAGCATTTCCTGCTACTCAGTAAGTACAGTACAAGTTTTGATAAATTTTGGTTCAGTTACAGTACGCCAGAAGTACAACCTATCCCCATTTTTACAGCACACCTATGCTGTTCTATGCAATTTTAAGATTACTTGTAATCTTAGCTAAGAGATGTAGTTTATGTGGTCATATGGTGTGAGTGTGATTACCGTAAAACCATATGAATGTGGCTTTTTCCACATTCAAGAGGCACAGCACTGTAAAGAAATGTGCTGCAACAGATAGCTTTCTCTTTGGCTATAGCTACCTTGACCAGTGGTGTTTTTTTTTTGTTTTTGTTTTTGTTTTTTTTGGAGCTGAAAGAGTACTAAGATGGAGGAATGCCACTCTTTCATTGACACAACCTTATGTTTGCTTCCTAAATTGAAAGGTGGGGAGAGTAGAACCGCTCTCTGCACCTTTTAAAAATACATATTTTCAGTATACTCTAGTAACAGTATTGTGTTCTGGCAGAGAATTTAAACTTCTCAAAATAATTATAATTTGCATTATATTGTGTTTCTATAATATATTGACTAGATCTGAGGAATTTAATGAAAATATTAGACTTAGTTTGACTTCTCAACACTTCATATTCTAGTGCGTTCCATCATTTAGCTGGAATGCTTATATCTATAATATACCTACGTGTCAAAGTCTCCAATTTCAGAAAGCCTGGAGGACAATAAAGGGTAGATTATTTTGGTTTTCCTGAGAATAAGGTTTGGTTCTGGTAAGTGTAGTCCAATGTGGTCTTACACTGCATTGAAACCCTAAATTCTACTCTTCCTCTAAATTAAGTTCTATTGGGAAAACAACTAGAAGGCTTTTGACCCAATAAACCTCTAAACAGATTCACCCATTTATTCAATTAAAATATAGTAAGCATAATGTTGGAGACAAGCTATATTATTTCCCAATAATCCCGTTTCTTCCAGACTAATGTAACTAATCTGTAATTTAGTCTTGCATCAATTTAGGAAATTTAAATATCAGAATATAAGTGCCGCAGAAAAAAATATTTTGGCTAAAAAGTAAGTTTGCTTTTTAAAAATGCATCAAAATTCTTCAGTTATGAAAAGATCTTAAATTTCTATTGTAATTCAATTTCCTGCAAACTAAAACTTTTTATACATAGATTTCATGCACATGTAACAGTCGTCAGTTTCATACTTCTAGAGCACAGTCTCCTCAAAGGGGATGCTTTTGCTAATCTGATTCAAATTCTGTTTCAGTGTTCTTTAATTTTTTTCCAGACAGTTAGAATCTGCTATAAATGTCCAGAGCATTTTTTCCTTGACTTCAGCTGTTGTTGTTTTTTTTTCCCTTGGAAGATGAGTAAATAGGTGTGTGTTTACCATTTTGCCTGTTGCAAAATTCTTGGAAAAACTGCACATTTATTTCTTGCTAAACCTTAAGGTTTAAACCTAAGGAAGATTGGCTTAATAGAGCTTTTCTCCTTCTCCCACTTCAGTTCAATTTAACTATTTGTTGCTTATGTAGGCAGAAGAGAATTTTAACTATTAAGCCAGGTAAACAGAATCCTGTCTATCAGTATATTCTTGCTAGTCTCATTTCAATCACTGTTGAAAATTGTGTCTTTTTCCTATTACCACCAAGGCACAGCTGGATCCATGATTTAAATTTCCCATAATGCCCAACAGAGAAATCATATTGTGAGCATTTGGGGATTTTTAAAGAGAGGCTAAATCTATGTGCAAGGTAGCAACAATACTGAAAGTAAGAAAAGACAGTGGGGGGCCATAGGCATCCTGGCCTTCAGTGTAATGTTTCTGGGCATTTTTCCATTATAGAAGAGATACATAAGCAGAGACTCGCACAATCAGACCACAGCACCTAATATTCCCTCAATCATATAAAAGCTGTTCCCAAATGAGCACTCTGTGTAAATTCAAGAATAGTTAAAGAGCCCTTTTGTTTTCTGGTGCCAACCATTGCAAAGCTTAACTAGTTTCGGCTGGTAGGGAAACAGCAAGAAAAATTCTGACTCCAAGAGGGAGAAGCTGGTGGCAAACAATAATTCGGCAGCCCATTGCTTCTTGCTTAAAACCACAGAAGAAAGACATTACAAAAACATAGTGCAATTTATAACCCCTAATTAGCGCAGTCACTTAAGTAGATGTTTCTGTAACCATTTAAAGGCAAGGGGTTTCTTCAGTGCTCGGAATGGAGCGGGGACGGCTTTAGCATGTGAAAAGAGACTGTGGCACTTGGCCAGGTTACCCAGCTGTTTTCTAAGTATGACAGGTGCCCATTTTTTCCATTTGCTCGTGGAATGCAATATGTCTTCAAACAACATTTTTGCCAAGTGGGCTGATGCAGTTATATTTCAAAGATCCAACAGGCTAAAATGTATACTTCACATTGTTTTGCTTGACATCGACTTCGGTCGCTTCCCTTTTTGAATGCAATTCTACTCCTCAGCACTTCAAACAACAAATTGTGAAGATAATAGAATTGCATTCTTAATGAAAGGAGGCAAGCTTCAAACAAGCAATATTCCGCCAAAGAAATACCTTGGCATTTCAGAAGGCACCCACAGTCCTCACAAAAATGGCAGAATCTTTCGGCTTCCATATAAATACTATCCAACAAAGTTACAGTCCATCTCAGCTTCCCAATATACAGTAAATACATTAAGAAAAATGCTTTGTTAGAAAACGGCATAGGGGGTACCTGGTTGTTTTTTTTTTGTTTGTTTGTTTTTGCAGAGGTATTTTCAAACCCTGCTGGTATCTGAAATTGTCCCCAGCACCAGAAAGACAATATGTGCGTGACTCTTTGCATAATTTTGTACAAAAGAAATTCCAACCAGAGAAAGAATCAGAACATCGAATAGCAGTAGTCCCATTTTCTTGAACAGAATTTTCACTAATCTGGGATATTTTAAGTGTTCCCATGGCACTATGTATACCGCTAAAATAATTCTTTGGGTGTTTGTTTGTTTATTTAATTAATTAACTCACTTCAATTGCCAAAGCAATTCTTGAAATGTTTCCCCATAAGCTTGTGGGCATAAAAATAGTGGCAAATATGCCAACAGAGAAAAAAATGAGTTAGCCTATTTAATGCTAGAATATATAAAATATAGTCATACCTTGGAGGATGGAGAGTGGTAGTTAATTAAACAAATACATTTTTTTAGTTAACAATTGTTGTTCACCAATTGTTTCAACAAGGCAGTGTATGTTTTGGTTTGTATTTGTAGCCTGTAAGGGATACATTAAACCAAAAATCTCAAACCAGATTGCATAATACATTTTACAAAGTTTAGCTACTTCCACTGCCTTGGAATGCCAAGCAGGCTATCATTATGAATAGGGTATTCTTACATATGATAGTAAGGATAATGTCTCCAAATATGGCTTATTAATCTATAAAATACAGTCTTCATGTAACTTTTGGATACTTTGAGTAATAGAAAATGTAAACTTGAAAAATTAAAGTATACATACATTCAGAAACCTATCATACAAATCTATGTAATCACTTATTTATTTATGCATTAGATTTATACTCTTACCATTCTGCTTTAATAGGTACATAATCCACTCCTAAATCCTCATGCAATTGATTAATAATGAAATCCCAATCATTATTTTTAAAGTACTTGATAGTTAAAGTGTGTAAAATGTTAAAATGTGTATGTATGTATGTATGTATGTATGTATGTATGTATGTATGTATGTATATAGTTCTATTTGAATGGAGATAATAGAAAAGGATTTGCAGCTGTTTAAAGCTTTCATTGCTGTAGTTATTGTTTAGAAAACAAGAAGTTACAGGAGATGTACAAGCTATTCCTGTGCTGGCAGCATAATTTTTTTCCCAAATTGTAACTGTAAACATGAAAAGAATGTGGAAATGACATGTGTAAAATGCCAAAAGTCTAAACTACAGGGAGAGCAAGATAGAAAGCTAGCATAGAATAATGTTTCATGTTAAAATTTAAAAACTGAGCAGGCTGAAGTCCACCTTCAGACATGGAAACTCACTGGTTAAGTTTGGTCACAATACTCACTGTTGTGGGGTCCTTGATACACTGTGAGCTGGGTAGTTTTCTTGCAGATGTTTCATTACCAAACTAGATAACATCATCAAGACTAGCAGGGAGTGATTTATATAGATTAGTATATAAAATGAAAGCAAACCTCTCTCCCTATTAGCACTGATGCTGTTACCTAATTTGGTAATGAAATGTCTTCAGAAAAACTACAAAGCTCAGAGAACATCAAGGACCCTACAGTTCAACCACGAGTTACAAATATTGTCCTCTATCGGTAATACTCACTGTTGCCAGGAAAAATGGGCTAAGGGAGCACTATGTGCACTACCTAAAGCTACTAAAGTAACCTGGAAAGAGAGGGAGGGAGGGAGGGAGGGAGGGAGGGAGGAAGGAAGGAAGGAAGGAAGGAAGGAAGGAAGGAAGGAAATCCTTCCATCAGTGAGCAGGAAGCAAACTTGCTTGATAATGCAGCAGGTGCTTCATATAGCATTTCACTGGCTGTGTACCAACCACCCATGTGTAAGTGCTACAGATACTGCAAATTTAGGCATGAATGCTCTAGGCCATTAGCAGGTGCTTTGAGCAGTCATCCAAATCGAAGCAAGACAGTGGAAAAAACCAACGATTAGTTAACAGAGCTTGCAAAAAGCATAAACTCCAATAAGGGCACATCAAATGTTTTGCCTACTTGTAGAAATAACCTGACATCAGGGCGGGGGGTGGGGGGGTAGAGAGAGAGCCTACTGCTGTGCAAAGATTTTGATAGGATTTTGCTGTTTTGTTCAAAGGCCCCAAGACACAACTGTTGCTAAGAAGCTGAGATCAGCACTGAAATGTCCTAAGGTGGTTAGTGACAAGACAGGAAAGAACTTCGGGCACTTGGGAAGAATACTGGAGCCATTTGATAAAGCTCTGCTTGAGCATTTGAGGACTGCCCTATGGGTGTTATCCTGAAGAACGCTCCAGGCAAGAAAGCTGATTCATCACTTGTCACAACCAGAAGATGCGTCAGTTAATGATTACACTGACTCTTCAGAGTTTTATTTTATGCACAGCTAGATGTCAGCTCCTTCCAGACGTATTTAAAACAGGCCAATATTGAGAAAAATCTATGGGTAAGCATGCATTTGCAAGCTCCAGTCTCTGTATTACCACTCAGAATATACCTGCAAGTTTTTATTAACCTGTGTTTTCAATCTCCCATTAATAATTACGTTTTGGTCATTTTATTTTTTAAGAACTTAAAATTAAATAAGTTACACATTTCTCAAGCAGCAAATACATACTTAATGATGGTGTCAATCCCTACGCTCACTGATTTAAAAGAAACAAAAAAGAATCACTTCAAAATGTTCAAGGAAAGGGAGAGTCTTCTTATATCTATGTAAACTTGAATATTTTGTACATATCTGCTTTTCCTTGTCATTAATGGTGCAACCCACACAGGTGTTCTTCGTATGAAGTCAAAAACACACAACCTCAACCTTTGCCTAACTCATACTTTCAGTTCAGAGAACTATATCACCAAATTAAAGGAAGACTCATGGTGTCACTCCTTTCAGGACTCATAAAAGAGATCATAATGCATTGCCTAGAACAGAGTCTTCAAACCTGGCAGCTTTAAGACTTGTGGACTCCAACTCCCAGAATTCTGCAGCCAGAATTCTGGGAGTTGAAGTCCACAAATCTTAAAGCTGCCAAATTTGAAGACTTCTGGCCTAGAATCACTAGCACTCCCATGCATACAACCCAAAGTATGGATCTGGTAGGTAGATGACATCTTTGTCATAATAAAAAAAGGACCAATGAGAGAATACACACAAAACTATCATCATCTAACAACATCTTCAAAGGAATAAAATTTATAAGGAAAGAAGAAAACAACAACATGCTATCCTTCCTGGATATCCTCATCAGCAGAGGCAGTGATGGCAAATCAGAAACAGAAGTCTAAAACTACTTACACCAACCAAATGATCCACTATCAAAGTAACCACCTAATCTCCCACAAGAGAAGTTATGTAAAATCACTATTTAGACAAGCACAATCAAACTGCAGCATCCTTGAACATCAGAAAAAAGGAAACAGATCATCTATACTACATTTTCTAACAAAATGGATACCCATGCAACTTTATAAAAAAGTGTCTGACCACTTAACCCAATAGTCCTGGGTTATAGTGCAGTATTGCAGGCAGACTCTGCCTACAGCTTGGAGTTTGACCCTGACAGGGCTCAAGGTTGACCAAGCTTTCCATTCTTTCAAGGTCAGTAAAATGACAACCCAGATTGTTGGGGGCAATATGGTGGCTCTGTAAACCACTTAAAGAGTGCTGAAAAACACTATACGTTGGTATATACGTCTAAGTGCTATTATTATTGTTATTGCTATTGTTATGACACAACCAACACAAGCTGTAAAAAGGATAACACTGCCACATATTAAAACCAGAAATCACCAATAGACTTACAACCATATGGCATCATTGTAGCACACAAACAAACTAAAGTCCTCCAAACCATCCTAAATAAACTATAAGACCCAGCAACTTCAGAGGGAAAAAACAGAAGTCATCTACAATATAGAAAAACTTCAACAGCCACTATGTAGAACAAACAGAATGAAGACTAGCAGAGTGCATTCATGAACATCAACTAGCAGTCAGAAGCAGTGGTGAAATCTAAAATTTGTTACTACTGGTTCTGTGGGCGTGGCTTGGTGGGGGAGGGGAGTAAAGAGTAAAGTGACTGGTTGGGCGTGGCCATTTTTTTTATTTTATTTTTAAAACAATTTTTTCTACAACCTCTTCGGCGAAAAGGTTTTTAAAAAATGCTTTCAAAAGGCTCTGACGATCCCGGCTGAGTTGCCTGATCGTCAGAGGCTTTTTTTCTTTTAAATGCCTCTGACGATCAGGCAATTCAGCTTGGATCGTCAGAGGCTTTTAAAAGAAAAAAAGCCTCTGACGATCAGGCAACTCATCTTGGATCGTCAGAGGCATTTAAAAGAAAAAAAGCCTCTGATGATCGCGCGGCTCAGCTGGGCATGAGGGGGGGGCATGGATTTTTGCTGCCGGTTCTCCGAACTATCTGCCTCCATCACTATCGGATCGGGCGATTCGGTCCGAACCGGGAGCATTTCACCCTGGTCAGAAGACATAATGAACGCTCCTTAATTTCACAACACATGGACAGACTAATCATAGTTTCAACTGGACAACTGTGAGCATCCTAGATCAAACCAAGTCCCAAAACACTAAAGAATTCCTGGAAGCCTGGCACTCAAGCAAATTGGCCATCAACAGGCATATAGAGATAAACAACATCTACAAAGTATTCAAAAGAGACAATCAAAAAGCCAAAAAAAGAAACAAAAAGGCAAAAACTCCTTCACACCAGCAATCAACAATATATTGCAGCCCAGTTCCTAGGGAAAGGACCAGTTCTTCACAGCTTTCTGGAAGGACAATAGAATTGGGACTCTCTAGATTTCAGGGTAGGCATTGCAACAGAGAAAGCATATCTCCTGGGTCTCACCATGCCATTGTTTAATAGAAGGGACCCTGTCAGTTCTGGTGGGAGAGATAGAAATCCTTATGGGAAGAGATGGTCCATAGAGTATGAAGATTATAAAATGATCTCAAAATTTCCAAAATGCTATTGGACCCAGAATATATTCCTGGAATAACAAATAAACAAACAGATTATTATGAGCATGTGATTTATTGAAATTATGGATTTCCCAAAGGCACATGATACAGTTTTACTGTTATAGCTAAAATCCTATAATGCAAGTGTAACGTAATCTGAATTTCTTGAAGGAAAAATTTCTCAGAAGTAAGTACTGTTGAGTTCATAAATGTTTATTCTATAACACAGGATTGTAGGCTTCTATCATACTGAGTATTAAACAACGTCTGTGCAACTCCAGATGATATTAGTTAATTATTTAGTATTCCAATTAAGAAATGTATTAGAACTCAATAAATATTCCCAAATATTCTAATGGTAGATTAAAATGATAACACTCTAGAAGTCACCAAAATAACATCCAATTACTTTAAAGAAAATTAACAAAGTAGTTATTTGTTTTATTTGTGCTCCCCTACAACAGATTTTGGAACACATTGGTCTGTGCAGCAAGTCCCACAAGAGAACAGTTGGCGTTGCCAAAAGAGGTTTATAGGCAAAAATAAACAGGTGGCATTCTGATGGTTTTCCTCTTTTCTTGGACCACAAACAAGATAATGCAGTTAGAACAAGGTCAAGTCAAAAATATTTCCCTGACCCATCCCACAATAGACAAAAGAAGAACAAATATTCATTTGAAGGATTTTTGCAGTATTAAACTAAAGAGGGAAAATGCAAAAGAACTTAATGTGACATGTTCTTTAATATGCCAACTTGAGCACCCAAGATAGTTAGCACTTCAAAACAGTCAGTGAAATGCACAAAACAAATACTTAAATATTTGTATACTAAATCACTGAAACATATGCTATGATTGCTCACAGCAGCTTAATATTAATTTTAAAAAAGCAGAAGAAACAAAGAAATATGTCTCCACGATTTCCATGTTAATAGTTGTATAATATATTCAGGACAAAGTAAACTATCCAACCAATCTGCTGAACTCTAAACCAAACTTCATGAGAATGATGTTCTTAAGCATAATGTACAATGCCCAAGGACAAAGCATCCCTTAAGCAAAGAATGAAACTGGGCTGTATACTAGCTCCTTTTCCGTTCATCTTGTATTTAAATCTAATAGTCCAGGTGCACAGAAACCCAAAACAATATTTCACATTTCTGGCCAGTGAAGCTATGCTGACTAGGAATTTAGGGACTTGAAGTCCACATCTTTGGGTTTGCTAAGCACATATCATATTCTACTGTTCTTTCAGCAAGGATGCTCAACCTTTTCTAAACAAACACCCAGGTAGATCAAATACACATAAGTTTCTTTCAACTTCCTTTTAACAGATCTAAACCCAGGCACTATCTATGAAATAATGACATTGGTCTATAAGAGTATTTGACTTTAACTCTTAGGGGGGAAAATGGTATCACAGGTGCTATAAAGGCAGGCAGGCAGGCAGGCAGGCATATATGCTTAGATTTAACTTCACTACTGTCATCAATCGTGGATTTTAATTCTTCTATTTCAGGGCTTGCTGTTTGTGTCTGTTGTGTCTTCTTTTTCTGTGCTTGCTCCTGAACTGAACTAAGCAAACAGGGATAATGAGACAAGTAAGAAAATGGCTGAAATGCAGGTAAAAGAGGAAAAAACACCCGGAATTGCCTTAGTCTCAGGTAGTAATGGAAATGAAGGATTTATTCTCCATCACCATCCTTGTACCCTTACAGTATTATTCAACAGAGCTCTTATTCAGTAGAGTCCTTGCTAGCATGCTGCAAAACATTTACAAGACAGTTTGAAAATAAGCTTGCCTATATAGGGACTTTCATAGGTGCTGTAGCACCATTATTCAAGGATATCTCAAGTACTATTTAGTTCAGTTCTTATGGAATAACTTTTGAGTTAATAGAGCTCAATAATGTGAACAAGATGGTTGGCTGAGTTTGTCTAATCTTTCAGCAACTAGTTTGATCAAATATATGTTTTCCTTATTGCAGAAGGGAAGGCATGCCCGATAGCAATTACAAGTGCTTTATTGAGAAAGCAAATGTTCCCGTTTTTCCAAAAGAAGGCATATTTTGACTTTCCTAAAGAAAATAAGCTTGTCCTAGATGAGATTATTAATTACAGACCAGTGACTAATATTCTTTTTGTGGGCAAAGTAATAGAGTGTGGTAGCTTAGCAACCCCAGACAATCTTAGATATCTAAATTCATTTCAATTTAAAATTATGCTGAGAACTACCATTAAGAAAAAGACAAATGTATTGCAATTCAGTTGATATTTTGAACCTCTGAAAGCTATCATAAAACCCGAACTTTAGAAGGAGCCATGTAGGCTATCAGCTCCAACTTTCTGCCCAGTGCAGAAATCTGAATTAAAGCATCCCTGACAGATTATGTTCCATGTCTGCTTAGATGCTTCCAGCAAAAAGAAATTCACTATTGAACTGTTCTTAGTTACATAGATTTGCCCATCGCTCAATTAGTATCTGCTTTCCCATAATTTAAGGCTATTATTTTGAAGGCTGTGCTCTGGGATAGAAGAGACCATTTCTTTTTATAGTTTATATCCCTTCAGGTATTTGAAGAGATAGTCTCCTTCCTCTTAGTTTTCTCTTCTCATGGCTAAACATATCCAATGGAATTACTGAAATTATATTGAACAACTTCTGGTGAGACACTGATTTCCTCATCTCTAATTTATGTACAATTGCTATAATTCAGAGATTTAGTCTGAAGTGTCAGCAGGATCTGAACGACACCCATATCTGTAACATTGGCTATACACGAGCAGTCATAGGTATGAAGAAGCAGCTGCATATCACAATGGACTGGAGAAGTACTGTGCAAATGAATTGAGATTCTAAGCTAGGTAGAGGCACTGTTGATTGTTAGTTCATCCAACCAAGTAAATAGTATTCAGCCTGTTTTATGTGACACTGAATTCTATTAAATGATCTGGTTTGCAGTCTGTGTATGCCTTATGATCAAGTGTTACCATGGGAGTTTAAGTGCATTGTAACAGCTTACTTCACAACTAAACATTTTGCAGAATCTTCTCATTTTGACTATTGCGATACAGTAGATATGATGGTACTGTTAAAAATTATTTAGAAACTGCAAAATGTCTAGAATAGGCCCCTGAGATTAACAACTAGAACTGTGACATTTAATCATATCAGTTTCATGGTTTGTTTCTAAGAAGAATGTAAACAGCTATTTTTAAATGTAAATTACCTAGACAACTTGAAATCATGTTGCCATAAAGACCACCACTTTCTCCTATATCTGTCTGTCTGTCTGTCTCTACCTACCTACCTACCAACCATCTATTGTCCATCCATCCATCCACCCAGTCTGGTACAATAAGTAAGGTTCTGGGTCTGAAACCAGAAGATTGGGAGTTCTAATTCTCATTTAACAGTAAAAGCCAGCTGGGTGACTTTAAGATACTCTACATTTGTCAGTCCACCTCATTTCATAGGCATATGGTGGCAAGAGGTAGGAACATTAATTACTTAAATTGCCTTGAGTTAATAAAAAATGAAGCCAAGATAAAAATTAAATACATTCATAAATGTCTTAAGGTTCTGCTTCCAGAATCCCTCTCTAGTAAACCAAAATAGGTAAACATGAGGGACTTTTTGGTATCAGCCCCTAATTGAAAGAAGCAACCAGGAGAGATTTGACTGGTGCCATCTTTCTGGTCAATTCTTTATTTAATACCTAATATTTTATTCATATAGTCCTTATAAATCACTGTTTCAGAATATGACACTTTTGCTTTTGCTAAAATGGCATTTTACATTGTGCTTACACTTACTTAGAATTTACTATGTCTTATTTTATTTATCATCCTGCCTTTATTATTTTTATATGTAATCAAAGTGGTGAACATACCCACCACTCCTTTCTCCTTCTATTTTCCCCACAACACTACACTACACTAGCCTGGTGGCGCGGCAGACTAAAGTACTGTTATTAACAGTATTTAACATCAGCTGCCTGCAATTACTGCAAGTTCAAATCTCACCAGGCTCAAGGTTGACTCAGCCTTCCATCCTTTCTAAGGTAGGTAAAATGAGGACCCAGATTGTGGGGGCAATAAGCTGACTTTGTATAAAAATATACAAAAGTATGAAGGCTATTGCTTAACGCATTGTAAGCCTCCCTGTGTCTCCGGAGAAGGGCGGCATATAAATCAAATTAAAAACAACAACAACAACAAAACAGCCCTATGAGGTGGGTTGGGTTGGGTTGAGAGAGAGTGCCTGGCCCAAAGTCACCCACCTGATTTTCATGGCTAAGGTAGTCTACAACTCGCAGTCTTCTGCTTTCTAGGTTGGTGTCTTGAACCCAAGACCAAAATGGTCTAATTTTGTAGTACTCCATTAAGTTCCATGATTTGTGAATCAGCCATTGCTACCTATTAGAATAATATTAATCAGCATAAAGTAAATAAGTACATATGAGCATGTCTGCATACCCTAACTCACACACACATCCCAATAATAATACATCTCCTGTTTTTCAGTGCCAGACAGGTAGCAAAACAAGCTTATCTAGTGTTTGAAAAGTCTTAGTTTGTTTGGGGATGCCTTTAGCTTCATGAGTCACAAATTATATTGTTTCAATAGAGATAAGATGTTCACAGTTTGTGCAATATGGGTGTTGGGCATTCAAAAAAGAAAAGCAGGATAGCTATATAAGTTTGTTATACGTTTCAGTGGAAGATTATTGTTTTTAGAAGACAGCAATTTTTTCCTTACAACATGAACAAAGATCTCCTTGAAAGTTATATGTTTTTAAGTTTTTGGAGGCCAAATGGTGAGAGCAGCATCGTAGTGTGATACTGTTGAATGCATGATAGATAGGAATTTAGTATTGTACCTAAATTGCCTCTGACAGATGTAAAGAGTATTTTGTAACATTCCTTCAAAGAGGAGCTAGGATTCAAAGCAAATAAAGCAATCTTTGTTTTAAAAATTAAGAGTGTTAACTGTATGAGTGGCGATGGGAAAGGGTGAATGAGAAAAGATAGTCTTCATCAGGAAGAAGCATCCTAAGCAGCCAGCTTGGTTTAGTAGTAGATGTTTAATATGGATATGACTACAGTAAAATGCATTCCTAGCCTCATTACATATGGTTAGCCAATGTGGGGCATGAATGGACATAGCCCTGGCAAGGGCCTTCCTGGCAGTGGCATTATTTTGGAATCAATAAAACAACAGCTGCCCAGGAACCATTTTGTTTCCAACCTTGAACAGGATTTCCTCTTTCCAAAACTCTGTAATAGCTTTATCTGCCTTGTTTTATACAGCTCAGCTTGTCAGCTAACAATTCTGTTATCAGGACAGTTACAACCTGACACATGGGCAGCCTCAATAAAAGGGGAACATTCTTTAGTGTACAGAATTTGGGAGAGTTCTTTATATCTTGGTATTGGAATTTGTTTAGAGAAAAGATACCCAGATCATATCTTTTGTTGTCAATAAACTCAGCTTCAAATATATATAATGTACAAGTGCCCTTCTTGTGATAAAGATGATTACATGCCATGAAACTTGTTGATTCTTAGCACTCACACAGATTTTCTCCATGATGATCCTTACCTGATCCTTCAGCTCTTCCAACAGTGTACTGATCACTCCTGTAATTGAATCGATCCACCTTACCGCTGGTGGTAGCCTTCTTTTTTCCTGTCATCTTTCCCAGAATTAGAGCTTTATCGGGAGAGCTAGATATTCACATAATATATCCAAAGTATATAAGTAAGTAAGTAGGGATGTGGTGGCTCAGTGGCTAAGACGCTGAGCTTGTCAATCGAAAGGTCGGTAGTCCAGCGGTTTGAATCCTTAGTGCCGCATAACGGGGTGAGCTCCTGTTACTTGTCCCAGCTTCTGCCAACCTAGCAGTTTGAAAGCACATAAAAAATGCAAGTAGAAAAAAAGGTAACAGCGTTTCATGCGCCTTTGGCATTTAGTCATGCCGGCCACATGACCACGGAGACTTCTTTGGACAGCGCTGACTCTTTGGCTTTGAAATGGAGATGAGCACCGCCCCCTAGAGTCAGGAACGACTAGCAGATATGTGCGAGGGGAACCTTTACCTTAAGATAAGTAATTTCTAATGAATACCCCTATTTTTCTGTCTTTATATGTGGTGAATTTGGGTATTTCTTAATATCATACACATTAGCAGAACTGGAGACAAAACCTTCTGACTGCAAGGGTTCTGATCCAACAACTGCTTTCCAGAGAGACCTGTATGTGACACTCATTAACCTGAAGTTAAGAGACAGTCTGCAAATGCAACGAAGTACTGACTTTGCCCTTCAATTCTTTTGCCACACAATTACTGGTGTTATTAACCTCTCCTGTACACCTTATGGTTACAGTAATCAGTCACAGATTATTTTTGTTTCTTCATCTAATTTTCATTATCTATACAAATTGATATAGGGTATCGTTATTCACGGAGGTCCACCCTCATAGATAGGAAATAATCAAGCCCAGGAGTTCTACTTATTTGGGTTTTGCCAGCCTTTTTCTAACCTGGGAACACTGGAGGAAGTTCATTCCATTCTACATTCTTTCTGTGTATGGAGGTAGGGTTGGGGGGAATACAGTAGAACTAGTATTGCAGAGAAAGCAAAGACTGAAGGTTTTTATTAAAAATAGGGAAAGGTCAGTACTCTTTCCCCAAAAGGTACAACGAACGCTTGTAGAAATTATTAAACCACAGCCTTTCCTTATTGAATTCAGTGTAAAAAAGAAAGTAATGGAAGAGGGGGGGATTTCTATCTTCAGGCTTCTTGAAATATTTTCAAATGCAGGAGGAAAAAATGGAAAACTAGGATTTCTATCAAACACTTAAAATCAACAGTCTTCAGTGACGGTGCAGCAGTACCAAAATTACTGAACCTAATGAGGTTAAAATTAATCTGCAGTAATACACAATCATAGCAATGCTTTACATTAGTATGGTTTAAATTACATATTATATTTGGTCCTCAGTAAGGCACTATTTTCAGACTTCAACCCTACTTCAGTGATTTAAATTGTTGGTCCTTAAGTCCTAAAAAGGACTTAAAACTGACCTTTTTACTCAAGATTCTTTTTTCTTCCTAAATCAATGACATGCTGGAGAGAACTAATACAAAGGGAGTCCAAACTCTGTATGCCCATTGGACTGTTTGTCCATCCCCAGGGTACAGGTAGTCCTCAACTTATAACCATTCATTTAGGGACTGTTTGAAGTTACAACAGCACTGAAAAAATGGGCAAAACTCACTTAACAAATGTTTCACTTAGCAATAGAAATTTGGGGTTCAATTGTTAAAAGACAAGGACGGATGTTTATACCAGAATAATGAGGATAAAAAATGAATTGCAAAGGAATTTTTCCAGAACCTATACGCAAAAGAAGAAATTTGAGAAGAGGATACTAGAGAATATCTAAATAAACTAAAGATACAGGAACTAAAAGAAGACCACATCGAATTACTGAACAGACCAATCTCTATGTTAGAATTAATAGAAACAAGGAAGAAACAAAACAATAACAAGACACCGGGAACAGACGGCATACCAGCGGAGTTCTACAAGACATTCCAACAATCACTAGATGGTATCTTAATACAAGTATTTAACAACGCACTTCTGGAAGCTGAAACCCCACAATCATGGAACGAGACAATAATCACATGAATACCAAAACAAGATTCGGATCCTGCTGAAATCAAAAATTACAGACCAATCTCCCTCCTCAATGTAGATTACAACTATTTACATTTATCATAACCCAGAGACTGAAAAACTTTATCAAGCACTATATACATCCCGATCAAAATGGCTTCATCCCCAGACGATAAATCCAAAACAACACAAGAACAATTATTGACACTCTTGAATTCTACGAACAAAGACCAGACAAACAGCTAGCTTTAATCTTCCTGGATGCACAAAAAGCATTTGATAACCTTAATTGGACATTCCTCATAGCACAACTGGAAAAGATGAAATTTGGAGAAAGATTTGTAAAGATGATTAAAAGGATATACAGTACCCAAACTGCAAAAACATTAATTAATGGAGAGACAACAGGACAATTTGATATAAAGAGAGGGGTGGGACAAGGATGCCCCCTATCCCCCATATTGTTTATATTAACATTGGAAATTCTACTAGAAGAAATTAGAAAAGATACAGAAATAATGGGATTAAAAATTAAAACCAGGAATATAAATTGCAAGCCTTCGCGGACGATATAGTACTCATCTTAGAAAAACCATTACAATCAGGACTAAAATTACTGACTAAAATACAGCAATATGGAGAAGTAGCGGGCTTGAAAATCAATAAACAAAAAACCAAAATCTTAACAAAGAACTCACCAAACACCAAGAAAAAGAGTTGGAAAATATGCTAGGGATGCAAAAAGCAAAAAAAGTTAAATACCTAGGCGTGTGGCTCACCAATAGAATATCACTGCTGAAGGAAGGCAATTATACTAAACTGGCTAAGCAAGTAGAAAAAGACTTGGAAATTTGGACAAAACTTCAGTTATCTTTCCTAGGCAAAATTGCCACTATCAAAATGAATATTCTACCAAGAGTGCTGTACCTATTTAGGGTGATACCAGTAAACCCGGGTAGAACATATTTCAAAGACTTGGACAGGATGATACTGAAATACATCTGGCAGAAAAAAAAGGCAAGAATCAAATTAAAGCACTTATAGGACAAACGAGACAGAGGAGGAATGGGACTCCCCGATTGGCAGATTTATTATAAAGTGTCAGCATTAACATGGATAAAGGATTGGATTGAACTGAAAAACAGACGAACATTAACATTGGAAGGTTTCGACTTGACAAAGGGATGGCATGCATACTTATGGGAAGACAAACTCACAAAACAAGAACAATTCTGTAGACATGTTGTGAGAGACACCCTGCTCAAAACCTGGTATGAAATTAGAAAGAACCACTATGATCAGATCCCACGGTGGATCTCTACAATGGAAGCACAAATCTATCCAAATACAATGGACACAAATAAAATGAAAACATACCAGGATCTCCTAAATGAAGAAGGAAAATTAAAAACAATAGAAGACTTAAGAACTCAAGGTCTTGAAATGGACTGGTGGCCATACTTACAATTAAAATCCAGATACAAAACAGATATGGGGAAATTCGGAATCCAAAAAGAACTAAATCAGTTAGACAAAATTTTACTGGGCCCAAATGAGAAATCAATAACAAAAATTTACAACTTCCTATTGGCATATAAATTAGTGGAGGAGATAGTTAAAGAAAATATGATCACGTGGACGACGAACTTCGGGTACCCCATAGAATTAAATAAATGGGAAAAATTATGGAAAACCAACAGCAACTAACACTATCAGTACCGTACAAAGAAAATACCTACAAGATATTTTATAGATGGCACCTCCCACCGGCACGTATCTCCAAAATGTTTCCCAATACATCTTCACTCTGCTGGAAATACAAAGCACAAAAAGGGACATACTACCATATGTGGTGGTTGTGTCCTAAAGTCAAACAATTCTGGAACAATATTAAAACCTAATTGGAAGAAATAACAGCTCAAAAAGTACCATTAAAACCGGAAACATATCTACTAGGCATATTTACATGTAATTATGAAAAAGAAATAATATATTTGATCACACACATTCAGACTGCCTCAAGGATCACTTATGCACAAAATTGGAAACTGGAAGAAGTCCCAACACAAGACAGAATAATATCCAAAGTCATGGAATGTGCCGAGACGGACAGACTCACCAAGGAAATCCAAGGAAAGGAAGAATCTGACTAGTATCTGGTTTGGCACGATGGTATCAATGGTTGGAGAATAAAAAAAAAACCAAATCAAAAGAGAATTCTAAAAGAGTAAAACAAAATTCTGTACCAAATAAGATTTAACAACGAATAACTAAATATCAATAAAATAATATTGTTATATAAGGCGAGAGGAAGGAATATATATTGAGGAATATAGGTTATTGATGTCGTAAGAAATTTGACATTACGTTTAGATGTCATTAATGTCATTAATGTTGTGTATTGTTCTATTTGTACTTGTATGTGTATGTGTATTTTGTGTCTTTTTATATTTAATAAAAAAAAAGAAAGAAAGAAAGAAGCAGCTGCCTATAGGAGAATAGGTTTGATCCAGAAATACATTGAGAAATATTTGTATATGCTTTGAAGGAAATTAATCGATTTATTAAGTTGGAAACAAACAACATTTTAGTTTTTTCCAGATAGCTGATATACGCCACATTATACTTCATGAGGCATTCATCCCACTTCTGCTTGTTTTATTTTTTTTGTTTATAAAAGCCTCCCCAAAAGGAAACAATAGATATGTGACACAGTTCTTCTCTCAAACTGCTTTTAGTGCTCTTAGAAATCCATGATCCATTCATAGCTGCAAAAATACAAGAAGAGAAGCACCAGCTTTAAACAAAACCAGTAGATATATTTTAAGGATGTGAATTAAGTAATTCACCCCCAGAATCCTTTGCAATGTTGCAGAGGATGCTGTCATGGCATTCTCAGATCATGTGCCTCTGCGACATTGGACCACTGCAAGCTGGAAGAATCTCTACAGCTGCCCAAGCAGCTATCAAGCAGATAATGTGGCAAGATTACAAAATAGAAGGGTATGGCAGCCCACCTCCTTCTTGCATCTAGAACATTCATAAGGCATATGAGTCATCTTGGCACCAAGGAGCTCTTTGAAAATTAATTCTGTTTTCAGATGTCTGAATTGAGGGTGGTTTTTTTTTTCCCTGTGGTGAAAAAAAAATAGCTTGTCAAGTCTCTCTCAAGATCTGAAAAGGCTATAGTAACAAACTTATAAAATCATTGTTATACGTATTGTTTCAAGCTGTTCAAAATACTAATTTCTAACACAGTTCTTAAATTCATTATCATTTTCCGGCTCAATTCAACATTGCAGTCTAGGTACCTATGATATATGTTGGCAATAAACTGCTCAAGGCTAACTCTAAGGCAAAGTTTAGCTCTGAAAAATTATGCCATCACCACTACTGTATAATACAAAGCTTCTGGTGATCTTCTGCCTATACATTAGGGAGTAAAATAGGACCAAAAGGGTTTTTGCATATCTAATAAAAATATAGATAGCATAACAGTTGGAAAATTAAACTCTGGGGTTATTCATATAGAGGGAAACTGAGCCACAGAATATTGAGGACATCAACTGAAATGGAGAAAAGAGGAAACAGCTTTCTCAGGTCCTAACACTTTTTACTATCAATCCCATCAAATCTAGGAGGAGACCAAAGAGGGATGTTTAATTCCTTTCTCCTGAATGAAAAAAAGGAAATGAAAATGATTTCTTCCTCAAGCTGCCACTAGAATCAAGGGATGGAAATTGATCCAAAGTGATAGAGCAAAACATAGATATCTCTAGACAAACTAGGAAAATCCATCTAGCTGCCTAATTTATTTTTTATCCTGTATTAGAGTTCATAAAATAATTTCCTCACAGGTATAGAGGTTGGAAAAGTAAATGAAAATGTTCTTCATAAGCTTAGGAAACTGCATTAAAAATGCCTTGGTGCATATAATCATAATTTGACCCTATGCAGAAACCAGGAAATGTTAACTCTCCTTAACAGTCCTAATCGAAATCATGACTTTCATAGGTTCCATCAGCACTGAGAGCAATGTTGCTTGAAACCGACAAATGTTCCTTTTCTAGCACAAACAGAAAGTATTTGTGCTGCTAAGTATTAAAATAGCTCTTGGAAAGAGATGAATTTGATGAGGAAAATTGATTTAATTTGGAATATTGATGTAATTCATAAAGAGAGCGTTTGTATATACACAAAATCTGATCAAGCTATTAAATCAATCTGGAATTAATTTGACAGTTTCATTCAGAAACTCGATTCTGTTTGGAGAAATCAACCAAATTTGCCTTTCAATCAAATCTTTTTAATCAAATATTCACACACACTTATTAATTTTGAAAAGCCATTTGTTCAGTTGCGTGAATTATATCTCAAACAATTCAGCCATCACGCTGAAGGAACAGTCATAAAATCCCTTGTAGACCAAAATACAGATTCTCTTTCATGCATCTATAACTGTTGGGATTTCCACTGGTGTCTACATCTGCCCTATGCATGATTTGGGGACAAGCACCATAGCCATAGGATTGGAGTGTGGCATGCCACTAAATAACTCAACGTCAGTTCTGGATCTGTTCCTTCCTATTACTCCTGCTACTGTTTTGTGTGATGGCAGTAAAAGGTCTGGAAGGACTGGTTTATCCTAGTGGATGATCACTTACATATGAGCCAGCAGTGTGGGGCAGCAGCCAAAAAAAAGCTAATACAATCCTTGATTGTATAAACACGCATAGAATCAAATTCTTGTGAAATATTAGTACAGTTTTATAAAGCCTTAGTAAGGCCACACCTGGAATAGTGCATCCAGTTTTGATCACCACATTACCAGAAAGATGTTGAGACTCTGGAAAAGTGCAAAGAAGAGGAACTAAGATGATTAAAGGCCTGGAGAGCAAAACAGTTGCAGAATTTGGGTTTGGCTAGTCTAGCAAAAAGTGGCAGTATTCCAGTATTTAAGAGGTTGCCACAAAGATGAGGTGGTCAACTTATTTACCAAAGCACCTGTAGGCAGGACAAGAAACAATGGATGGAAAGTAATCAAGGAGAGATGCAACCTGGAACTAAAGAGAAACTTCCTAACAGTGAGGACAATTAACCAGTGGAACAGCTTGCCATCAGAAGTTGTAGGTGCTTCATCACTGGAGGTTTTTAAAAAGAGACTGGATAGTCACTTATCTGAAATGTTATAGAGCAGGGGTCAGCAACCTGCCGGTCAGGAGCCGCATGTGGCTCTTTCATCCCTCTGCTGCAGGTCCCTGTTGCTGGTCGGCTCCACAATTGATAGGGCTTTCGGTTAGGACAGGTAGAGGAAAAAGGCTGCTGCGCTAGGAGAAGACTCTATGGTGGGGGAACTGGACTTCTGGTCAGCAGAAGAAAAAGGATGCCGCGCTAGGAGGAGACTATGATGGGGGAACCAGACTTCCAGTCGGCTCCAGAATTGAACGGGGGCTTCTGATTAGGACCTTTGTGAATCTTTGAGTGTTTAAGGTTGCCAACCCCTGCTATAGAGTCTCCTGCTTGAGTAGGGGGTTGGACTAAGGGATCTCCAAGGTCCCTCCCAGCTCTATTCTGATTGATTGATTGATTGATTGGTTGGTTGGTTGGTTGGTTGATTGATTGATTGATTGATTGATTGATAACTGTCTAGCTAATAAGGCAAACTACAGTAGCAATAGCAACAGCATTTAGACTTATATGCCACTCCAAAGTGCCTTTACAGCACTCTCTGAGTGATTTACAATATCAGTATATTGCCCCCAACAATCTGGGTCCTCATTTTACCGACCTTGGAAGGATGGAAGGAGTAAAGAGAACCAGTAAAGAGAAACTCTGGACACCTACTGAATTTGGTAGAGTATGCGCTACAAGTTAAATGGTGCATTTCATTTTTAAGAAATACACAGAGAAATAAGCTTCTTCTAAGCCTAAATTTGAGTGATGTTCATTTATAACAAAATATAAATCATGCATTTTTACTCAAAATAAAAACCAATTACATCAGAATGTAATTATATGCCTCCAGGAAAGAGGAATTAGATGAAAATATGCTTATGAGGCTAAAATAATTAAAAAATTATATTACGGTAAGAAAAAAGATATATACTGCTCAGAGCCATTTTGTTCCCTAGAAAGGTAAGTATTTACAGGTAATCGTCAATCTACAGCCAAAATTGAGCCCAGAATTATGGTTGTAAGCAGTGGGGGGTTGCCCCCGGGTTTGGACCGGTTCACAAGAACCGGTAATAAAACCGGCGGGAGGCCCCACCCACCGCCTTGGATGTCATCATCGGCGATCTGTGCATGCGCAGAAGCAAGGTGCGCGTGTGAGCAAATCGAGCACGCACGTGCTATCCCATTGCGAACTGGTAGTAAAGGTAAGTAGAATCCACCCCTGGTTGTAAGTCATGGCAGTCATTAAGTCGGTCACCACATGACCTTGCCTGATTTTACAAGCCTTTCTGCACTGGTTGTTAAGCAAACACAAATCATCAAGAAAACATCACAGTCCTTAAATGAACCTGTTTTCTTCAATATTTTTTGCCAGAAACCATCAAAAAAACCTCCAAGAATTGCAATCTTGTGACTGGACATAAATCCAAGCCAGTTGTCAAATACTGAAAATGCAGTCACATGATCAAGGGAGGAGTACTGATGTTGGAATTCCAGAACTGGGTCTTAAGTAGCTTAGGGGAGGTGTGTCATAACTTTGACTGGTCAGTAAGCGTTAATAGCAATAGCATAGCACTTAGACTTACATACCGCTTCACAGTGCTTTATAGCTCTGTCTAAGTGGATTACAGAGTCAGCATATTGTTCCCAACAATCTGGCTCCTCCTTTTACTGACCTTGGAAGGATAGAAGGCGGAGTCAACCCTGAGCCAGTCAGAATTGAACTGCTGGCAGCTGGCAAAATTAGCCTGCAGTACTGCATTTGAAGCACTGCACCACTACAGCTCTTAATTGAGGACTATCTATATTGTTTACTCTACTGCAAAAAAAAAAAAATAATAATACTTACATATACATCATGATCTCAACATGTAATCCATACAAGGTTTGGAGTGAGAGAAAAGAATAGTCAGTAAATTTTGGGAATGCTACACATAGAATTAGTTTTGATTTCAGCAGAGCATATGACAAAATGCCCTCAATGCTTTAATCAAAAATTATGGACAGAATGGCATGAATATTAAAATGAGATTTAATATTTTAAGGTCATGCCCAAAGATTGCTTGTCAATGGCTCCTGATCAGCCTAGAGTGAGATATCAATTGAGGCAACACAGGTCTAACAATCCTGTACTTTTCAATGTTTTGATTAACAGCTCCAATGAGGTGTGAACAGAATACTTATTAAATCTGCAGAGCATACAAAAGTTGTTGAGATAGCTAATACCATAGAAGTCAGAAATAAAATTTCTTAATAGGTTAGAGAAATGAGTTGAAAATAATATAATGAAATTTAACAGAAATTTAATGTTCTTCAGTTAGGAAACAGAAATTAAGTGAACTGATATAGAATGAGCTCTAGCTGGCTTGGTAATTATACCTGGTTTATAACTAAGAACCTGGAATGGTAGCTGATTACAAACTGAATGTGAATCAGCAGGGTACTCAGGTGGCAAAGGAAACAATTTTAAGCTGCATCAACAGAAGTACAGTAAAGGTGCATAGAGTTGCATTGCATGACTACATTTCTAAACAGGTTTGCTGCAAAATGAGCTTCATTGTCTCCCAAATTTATGAGGAAGAAAATATTCTTAGATATATTCTGCATATTGCTAGTATAATTTTATTAAGGGACTTAATAGCAGAAGAGAAGAGAAAATTTTGAGCTTTTAAAAAAATAAATTATATCTAAAATAATTTGCACCTTGTTCTCTTTAGCTAAGAATTCAGGATGATATTTAGAATTTTTTTCCTCCTGCCTTTTCCAGTTTCGTGATAATACAGGTAGTCCTTGTTTAATATCCACTTGTTCAGCAAATGTTGAAATTACAGCGGTCCTGAACAAGGGAGACTTATGATGGGTTCTCGAAATTGTGGCTGTTCCAGCATCCTCACTTGTCAACCCTTCCATTTTGTAATCTTGGTATCACAATTCAAGCACTCGACTCACAATTATGGAGGGTTGCAGCATCTTGCAATCTCATGATTGCCATTTGCAACCTTCACTTCTGGTTCCTGAAAAGCGTAATGAGGATTCCAATGAGAAAGCCAGCAGGAGGTCGCAAATTGCACCCAAATAACTCATAAGGTTCATCTAACCACAGCCACTGGGACTGCCAGAACTGCTATCCTAAGTCAGCCTGGTCACATGGCACATTGCACCTTACTACCACGTCATTTAACAACAAATTTCCTGGTCCCAATTACTCTCAGTAAGCTAGGATTACCTCTACTGAGAAGAGTTTTAAGATGTTTGATTCTTGTATTTTTTTAAGGAATTGTTCAATCAACTACATTTCAACTGTACACTACTTTCAACTACATTTTAGAGCAGTGAAACATTATACAACAAAAGTCTGATAGGTAAACCAAGGAACCAACTGAACAGAAAGCTGTTTTCACCTCCACAAATCTATGGTGAGTTAAGTAGCCCAACTTCTTCACACATGCAAAAGTCAAGATTTAATTTTCTGCAAGATTACCCTCGATAATTACAAAGTTTCCTTTAAAAACTCACAACTATAGAATCTATAACAACTAATCTTTCATCCATTTTGGTATTGCACACCATGCACATATCCTTATCCCATATGGTTCAATTGAATAAGGACAATACGTCATCCTAATTTCTATACTACTAAAAATAAGTGTATGTGAACATCCATAGTGCGTTAAAGGCTCATATTGGAAAGACAACTAGGCAGGTTGGCAACCAACACAGCAATCCATCTACTGATCAGCATGCAAATTCTGAAACCAGTTTTAATATGAAAGTGTTTCAGTTACATAGAATCTGATATGATTCCACTGGAGGCAAGACTTCACATTTACTGACTGTAATTATTGGCTTGAAATCCTGTTTTCCAAAAGCTCATGGCCCAATTAGTTCTTCTTGATGGTTTTTCATAAAGGCGCAAAGTTTGGTCTAATGGTTAAGGTAACAGGCCAGAAACCAAGGGACCATGAGTTCTAGTTCTACCTTAGACATGAAAACTGGCTGGTGACTTTCAGCCAGTCATTCTCTTTCAGCCCATCTCACCGCACAGGATTGTTGTTGTGGAAAAAATTGGAGAAGGAAAGAGTATTGTGGTATGTTCACCATCTTAAGTTATTTATAAATATTTTTTTAAAAAATTGATTTATATGCTGCCCTTCTCCGGAGACTCAGGGCGGCTTACAATGCGTTAAGCAGTAGCCTTCATACTTTTGTATATTTTATACAAAGTCAGCTTATTGCCCCCACAAATAATAATAAAGATAGGTTAAAAAATCTAAATAATCTAAAAAAATCTCAGTGAAGTCTGCTACTGTGACCTATTTGATCTTTCCTGCCCCCAGATTTAGTGAAAGCTAAAGTTGAAATCCATCAAAGAGTCCAGAAAGTCATGAGAAGCTTAAATAGAGACTAAAAAGAAAGAAATTGGAGCCAATGTTTTTCCTTCCAAATAAATGCTGCTTGCTACAAAACACACACTGCAATATTGCACAGAGAAGGATATATTTCTCCCTAAAGATATTTGATAACTGAAGTATAAAATAATAATATACTTAACTTCAAAAGTACTAGACAAGTACAATATAGTTTCTAAAAGAGATGTCATCTGGAAATGTATTCTCTGATCATATTGCCTTGAACTCAAGAATACAGAATATCACCATTTTGTACCAAAAGTTGAATTTAACCACTTGGCCATGTTTACATATGAGTAAATTCCACTATTATCAGTGAAGTTCAATCCACACTAAGCATTTATCAAACTGCAGCTTGAATTCTATAAATTAAGAAAGTTGAGTTAGGTTGCCTTATTTTGTGTAAGTTATTCTGCAACACTCCCTTTCTTTATAAAAAGAATAAAGGAGCAAAATAGGGCAGTAAAGCTCAGAATATAAAACCTCTGGTCCCAGTGACCGACCAAAATTGGTTCCTGCAATTCCATCTCCTGTTCTAACAAACCTTATCCAACCTTTGGAGTGGCAGCTAAGATTTCTCTACACACATTTAAGAATTATCTCTAGTAATTCTATTTTAAAAAAAAAAAGACTAAATTTGATAATTGCCAAAGTAATTTAAACTGGTCAGTGTAAGTAATGATAAATCTGCATTGGTCCAACATGAATTTTCTTATTAATTTTGTACTTACTTTTTCTTATATTAATTTTGTATCTACTAAGGAAGCAAACCCAAAATTCCTGGAAGAATTCACTTTTTCAATGGATCTTATGTCACTATGAATCCTATAGGTAAGCATTATTTAAACTGAGCCTTGTGATGGGAAAATTGAAATACTTTTCTTTTAATAATAAAAGGAAACCAATACTTTATCGCCTGACCATTACTATAATTTCTTTCACAATCATTTCATGTCTGGTTGCCTTTGCCACCCTGACTCATTTGTATTGTTTACAGCCAGACATTGTATTCAGTAGTAAGTGGCTGATGAATCCATAGTTGCTACTTTTTAGTTAAATGGAATGCAATTCCAATGTGGATTTCATGGAGAACACGTTTAACAAATCACAATTCAGCTATCAATCAGCCTAACCTGGGATACATTTTATATATAAAATGATTCCTTTTAAACTTTAATTTTAAAAAGGAAGGGTTTTTATTAGTTAGAGCTTCAAGCAGGCTATGCTAAGATATGGCATTCTGATCATAAACCAATTTCATCAGAAAATTATCCCCCCAACCGAAAGTGCACTTTTTAAAGAGTAAGTGTAATGAGGATTCTGTTTTGTGGGTTGTCTTCATCCATGCAGATTCCTTTCTTTTCAACAGTTACTTTTTCCAAACCTTAATTTTTATTTTTATTTTTTTTGGAGGGAGGGATGTCCCTGAAATGCAGACACAGAATGTTTTAGTACAGTTTTAATAAGACTGCAGTCCAAGCAAAGAAACTTAGCCAGGATAGTCAAAATAGACAAGAGCAGAACTGGGTTAAAACAATACTTATCATTTACCAACAAAATAAGATTGCTAACACCCAAGTTTCAGTGCTAATTAAGGTAGATGCCAATGGAATGCATTTGCCTCATTCATTTACTGTTCGTTTGAAGTGGCATATGGAGAAAATTGTCTCTTGTTTATTAGGTAGACAAAAGCACTCATTTAAATTCCAAACAATAACATTAAAAGACAAGAAGCAGAAAAGTTCCCTAGAGCTTATTGGCTACCGTGCCTATCTCATCAGCTTCTAGAAAGCAATGAAGAGTTAAATCAAACATTTTACCAGCTCATCTACTGCAAAGTCACTGTATCAGAAGCCTGAATTGATTTGTTTCCTCAGAACGAATTGAGAATGAATGTAAAATAATGTGGGAAGAGGGAGATAAAAATGCCTAACAGAGGGCTAATCGGATACTGTATAATAGTTGATTGCAGGTTTGCACCGTGCTATTGTTGCCTAAATCATACTCACAGGTTCTGGGTTCTTCCAAGAGTTTGGTGCAGTTTCAAGGACAAATGTCTTAAGGATGCCTTTTCTAGTCTGCAGCAATGATCTTGACTCTGGTCTGATTATATGAGCCAAATGCAAAGTCTGACACTATTTTTTTAAAAGAAAAGAAAAGATGATGCTTCTTGTGTGGAAAAGAAACCTTGAGAAAAAGGCTGCCTAAAGTACAATGGCTGATTTGCTCCCTAGTTGTAGCAGCTGATGCCTGCTTGCAGCCCTGCAGAAAGAAACCTTTACTGAAAAACCAATGGCATCACATTTCAGTGAAGCTTATGCCAAGCTGTACAGTGCAAAGCAATTTTTTTATAAACTTCATAGAATTCAAGTAAGTTAAGTTTACAGCAGCATGTATAGAAAAAAACTTTTAGATATGCACTTTTTATAAATAGATGCCAAAATTGCACAGTTCTTATGCCTCCCTTGAAGCAAAAGCTTTTAAGTATGAGAGTTACAGACAGAAAGAGGAATCAGGAATTCTATACCTTGAAAGTTACAACAGATAGGAAATTCCAGGCAGAGCAATTTCTCTATCCTAAATGGTGGAAAGTTTAAAATATTGGAGGACCCAGATTCAAGTTCACACTCAACTATGGAAACTAAATGGTCCAGCCAGTGGTGAAATCCAAATTTTTTTATTACCAATTATGTGGGCGTGGCTTGGTGGGCATGGTGTGGCTTGGTGGGAGTGGCAGGGGAAGGATACTGCAAAATCTCCATTCCCACCCCACTCCAGGGGAAGGATACTGCAAAATCTCCATTCCTACCCCACTGTGGGGCCAGCCAGAGGTGGTATTTGCTGGTTCTCTGAACTGCTCAAAATTTCCACTACCGGTTCTCCAGAACCTGTCAGAACCTGCTGGATTTCACCCCTGGGTCCAGCCTTTCTCTGTGTTCCTACTTCGTAAGATTGTTATGTGGAAACACTGGAGAAAGGTATATTAGGTATGCCACCTTGAGTTCCTGGAGGAAAGGCAGAATATAAATCCAATATTTAAAAGATATAAATGTCTTAGCTTCCATCCTGTGACACGGCTCAAAATGACCAGAGGTGCAGGAAATTCTTCAATTTATTTCCTGTCCTAATTTAAAGATAGGAATTTAATTTACTCAAAGATATTTAAATTTAAAGAATTTAAAGATGTATCTTTAAAGTCTTGGGGATGTTTTATATTCCTATTCAAATCCATTCATTGAATATCCCACTTATTTCAACCAAATTTCCACGATACAGATTGATGGTGTGAGGAGTGATTACGTCATTACTATAATTTTACTTTTTAGGTCTTAAGAGAAAGCTTTTTTCTATAAGAATTGCACTTTTACTTATCAACAAAGTCATCCTATTTTTCCCCGTTTTGTCTTAAGAAAAGGTGGGAAAAAACATACAGATTATAAAGAAAGATGGTGATACCTAGGGGCTCATAAAACATCAGGAATGAGAAGAGCAATGGAAAAATAAAAGCCATGGCCAGAAGCAATCTAAGTCTCATAAAAACTATGGAACCAATTTCTGTAAAACCAGAAATAAGCCCTACCAAGTCTTTGTGGTTATCCTCTGGTAAATATGTATGGAACAGTCATATGCAGGCTGAAGCCCCAAGGCAGCATGAAGCTATCAATAAACTATTATAGTTAATGTGACAAAAGATGAAAATACTGGAATAGATTATTGGAAGGTAAGTAACCATATGTATTACTGAAGTCATGCAATATTTTGGATTCAGTTCCAAAAGAGCATGCAGAATACCAGTAGTTGCATATTTTTCTGGAATTATAGCACTTTTCTATACCCTGTTCAATTGATGGTAATTAAAAATTAATTATTTTTGTTATTTATTATTTATTTAAATTTATTGGCCATTAAACTCCACTGGACTCTGGGTGGCATACAAAAGTAGAACAAACATAAAATTTAATAAATATTAAATCAAACAGATAGCCCAGACTAAAATAATCTAATAGACAGCAAAATTAACTGTAAAGAAAATTAACGAAACAGAACAGTGCCACTAAACAGTAAACATCAACCAAAGGCCGGGGACCAGATGGGGAAGCTCCAGAATGCTATGGTAGATCCAGAATTTGATCTAGGGATAGACAGGACTTTTTGTGTTAGTAGGCATCGTGACATCATCTCCTATGCCCTTAGGCTGTATCCTAGTAACAAAGGGCAATAGAGATCCCCAATAGCCTGATTTATGCAAGGAACCATATTTATCTGAAAGAAAATAACCCTGAATTTAAAATGATTGTTCCTCTATTTAAAAAAAGAGTGATGCATCTAGTATTATTCCTAGCTTCTTAGTCAATTTAGAAGTAACTATATTTAAAACTGAAAAGTAAATGTGAGCATATACTGCATCTGCATGTGGATGTGTATTCACACACTGACCAAAAACCAGGTCCAAAAATGACAGACAAGACAAAAAAAAAAATGGATTAAATGGATTAGGCACTCCTTTTGTAAAAACTGATCTGCACTATATATGCATTTGTAGACAGGAAATATTCTGTCCTCACACACATCCCCTCTAAAGACTGGTGTAGGATTTCATGTCCAATATCTCTGGGCAATTATGGGCTTATTGGATTTAATGACCAAACTCTCCCGGCTGGACTATTGTAATGCTCTCTACATGGGGCTACCCTTGAAGAGCACTCGGAGGCTCCAACTGGTCCAGAATGCGGCCGCGCGAGTGGTTATGGGCGCAACTCGTTGTGCCCGCGTGACACCCCTCCTGCGTGAGCTGCACTGGCTCCCAGTGGTCTTCCGGGTGCGATTCAAGGTGTTGGTTACCACCTTTAAAGCGCTCCATGGCATAGGACCCGGGTACCTTCGAGACCGTCTTCTGCCACCAATAGCCTCCCACCGACCAGTCCGTTCCCACAGAGAGGGTCTCCTCAGAGTGCCATCAACCAAGTTATGTCGGCTGGCGACACCCAGGGGGAAGGCCTTCTCTGTGGGAGCCCCAGCCCTGTGGAATGAACTGCCCCCGGAAATACGTAAGATCTCCGACCTCCAGGTGTTTCGCTGCACACTGAAGACCCTGTTGTTCCGCCAGGCAGGGCTATCAACATAATAATTTTAAATTGGGGTATTTTAAATTTCTGGGGTTTTAAATCGGCCACATTTATTTAATTATTTTAATTTTTAATCATTGTTGTGTCCTGTGTTTTTAAATTGGCTGTACACCGCCCTGAGTCCTTTGGGAGAAGGGCGGTATAGAAATAAAATTTATTATTATTATTATTATTATTATTATTATTATTATTATTATTATTATTATTATTATTAAACAGATCTCCTGATGTTGCACCAGCAACTGCAGCTGGCATCTTCAGGGACAAAGCTAATCCAGCAAGGATTGATTGGGCTCCTGTCTTCATAGCCAGGAAGAATTTACAGAAGACCTGGTTATAAAGTCAAGAGCCCAGACAGTCCCGGCCCAGCACAGACCACTTTGCCTCTGAAGATGCCAGCTACAGTTACTGGTGAAACATCAGGAAATCTGTTCTTTAGACCATAGTCACTAAAAACCTGACGTCCAACACATTCCCCACTCTGTCTTTCCGAGAAGAATAGCAGAAAGAGATGAATAAAGAGATGGTGATAGGGAGGGGGAGAGATAACTACAACAGGAAAGAAAGTGAAGAGAAATTTGGGGATAAAACATGACACAGATTAAAGAACAGGAAGTAGCTGTACAGAGAAGGAAAGAAAATTGTTGCCAAATTCCCAACTGGTGTTTGTGGGTTCAGAATGCATAGACCTATGTTTGTTTACTCTCCAGAAAGCTTCACTGAGTTCAGTAGCTCTTACATTCTTGCTAGATGTAAGCCTGGAGACTGGAGATTAATCCTTGTCACTGGTTCATATAAAATATGAAGAAGTAACCCTGTTTATATTGTGCTGCTCATATAAACTATACAACTTGTGCACAATGCCATGGATAAATTGTTCAACAGAACCCCTTAATGTATATTCAAATGTGTGAGAGGACTGCACTAGATATCTCTTAGTTACCAAACATTTGTCAGTTACTGATATGGTTATCAGTAATTTCAGGGGTTGTTTTAAAGCCCTAAACAGCTTAGGAGCAGGTTATTTGAACAACCACCCCCATCCATATAAACCTGCACCTTCCATGTATTCTAGAGAAGACATCCAGAACCCTATTGAAAATCTATTCTGACATTAGTAGGATGGACTATTTTGTAGATTACTTTTTAAGAATGGAAATTGTATATTAATTCTTTGATTATTGATATTTTATTTTATTGAATACTGTTCTTACTGTTTGTTAAAGTATCATTTTGGACTCCTTTGCAAGGAACAAACCGGACCAGTCGCAGTCTGTGTTGACAGGGGGGCAGAGGTCGACCCCGAGGCCCCTCATATGTGGGGTGCCACAGGGATCGGTCCTCTCACCCCTTTTGTTCAACATTTATATAAAGCCGCTAGGTGAGATCATCCGTGGTTTCGGGGTGAAGTACCATCAGTACGCTGACGACACCCAGCTGTACATCTCCACCCCGGACCACCCCAACGATTGAAGTGATGTCCCGGTGCCTGGAGGCCGTACGGATCTGGATGGGGAGGAACAGGCTCAGGCTCAACCCATTCAAGACTGAGTGGCTGTGGTTTCCGACGTCCCGATATAGTCAACTGGTGCCATCGCTGACTATTGGGGGCGAATCATTGGCCCTACGGAAAGGGCTCGCAACTTGGGCGTCCTCCTGGATTCATGGCTGTCTTTAGAAGAGCACTTGACGGCCGTGACCGGGAGGATTTTTCATCAGGTCCGCCTGATCCGCCAGTTGCGTCCCTTTCTAGATCGGGACTCCCTACACACAGTCACTCATGCCCTCGTCACCTCTCGTCTGGACTATTGTAACGCTCTCTACATGGGGCTCCCCTTGAGGTGCACTTGGAGGCTCCAACTGGCGCAGAATGCGGCCGCACGGGTGGTTATGGGAGCAACATGGAGCTCCCATGTAACACCTCTCCTGCGCGAGCTGCACTGGCTCCCGGTGGTCTTCCGAGTGCGCTTCAAGGTTCTGGTTGTCACCTTTAAAGCGCTCCATGGCTTAGGACCTGGTTATCTACGGGACCGCCTGCTACCACCAATAGCCTCCCACTGACAAGTATGCTCCCATAGAGAGGGGCTCCTCCGGGTGCCATCGGCCAAACAATGTCGACTGGCAGCCCCTAGGGGGAGAGCCTTCTCTGTGGGGGCACCTACGATCTGGAACGAGCTCCCCCCAGAGATACGGAGGATCCCGGATTTGCGCACCTTCCGTCGCGCGCTTAAAACGTTTTTATTTCATCAAGCTGGCCTAGCCTAAATCTTCTCCCTTTTTAAATATAAATTTTAAATACAAATTTTAATCTGTAAATTATGGGGTATTTTAAATTCAGCCAAATTATTTAATTCGTTTTTAATCTATTTTAAATTTTTGTATCTCTGTGTTTTATCTTCTGGCTGTTCACCGCCCTGAGTCCTTCGGGAGAAGGGCGGTATAGAAATTTAATAAAATAAAAAATAAATAAAATAAACAAAGTTTATAATATCATCTTCCTCATCTTGCTGAATGTATCACACCTCTGATTCATATTGTAGAAGCAGCCAATCTGTACTGTGGCACTCACAAGTTCAATATACTTTGCACAAACACTGAAAAAGCTATCGTGGTAAAGGACTTCTGCCATAAATTAAAAACTAATTAATTCTTAAATTCCCTTGATTTCTCTATTTACCATCACTTCTGTCCTAGAATTCTTTACTGTTGGTATTAATTGTTTAAAAATATATATTTGACAATTTATTGTTTCAATTATGCAATTTTAAATATATGAACTTTTTCATTTTTTTAAACTAAAAAGCAATGCCTACATTTTGAATTGCAAAATAAATAAAATAAATAATTTTCTATCAAAATTATCTGTTTTTACTTAAATTTGCAGCCTAGTTCAATGGCTATTTTAAAATATGTTTTGGTAATTTATTATTTGCATTATGTAATTTTTGATCCACTCATATTTTTTAAATAAAAATCAGTACTATAACACATTTTGCAAATTAAATAAAATAAACAAAACAAATTAGATATCCTATTGTGATCTGACCTATTTTTAAAATTGTTTTCTGCTTTATATTGTTCGGTATTCTAAAGTTTTTAAACTTCTGTTATCTTGAAAATAATCTTGGGAGCTTTCTCTGAACAGAAAGGCACATCAGATACAATTAGGATTATGGTTTCTTATTGCATAACTGCTTTGGCTCCCACAGTATCTTACTGTCATTGTGCCATAAGGATGATATCCAGTAATGGCTTAAGAAAGGCAAGTCCCAGCTACGTTGCTATGAATGCTGGAGTATAGAAGATGATAGTAGATAGATAGATAGATAGATAGATAGATAGATAGATAGATAGACAGACAGACAGACTTCACACACTTGTGGGAAAACATTAAAACAAAAACTAAAAGAGCAGGTTGGGTTATGTTTCACATTTCTTCTCTACACTTGATTGTTCATGAAATCATATATGAAGAGTCAGCACAAGTATATTTATTTGAAAAAGGTCAATGTTCATGTCTTAGGCCAGGGGTGTCAAACTGGTGGTTCATGGGCTGGATGTGTCATGCGCAGGCCACGCCCACCCCAGCTCCGCGAAGGGAAAAAACATTGTGATACATCATGTGATGGCAACATGACACCACGAGTTTGACACCCTTGTCTTAGGCCATACGAAAGTACACAAAATCTGCCTACAGTCAAACTTAATTACTGATGATGGCAAATCATTTCTATATGTATGCCATTTGGAAGTTACAGCTGGGACTGAACATAGAAGCCAGAGCAATGATGGGTATCTGCCACTGCTTAGGGAGATGTATTGGCTGGTTAGCTTCTGGGTGCAATTCAGGATGTCTCCTATAAGGCCAACATGTTCCAGGTTTAGTTACCTGAAAGACCATCTACTTCCATATTCATCTTCTATTCAACCCTCCAGGTTCCTTCTTTATGTGCTGGCTGTTTGCTAGGACTCAGAAACAGTCATTAGGAACACTATCAACTGTTCCATCTAGCAAAAGAGGGGATGCTCTGATTGAAAGTGGGAGTGGATTATTTTCCTTTTTTTCTTATGGATATGTATTTTGTGATGAGATTGTTCATCACTTAGAGTCTTTGGTACTGTCTGGCATATAAGGTGGAGTAAATGAAATAATTCTGTGTGTACATAAATATATGCATAGAAGTACTGCATGTTTCAATTTTTATTTTTTTTGTTACACACCATGCTATGTTTGATAATGTCCACTCTCAAAGCAAATAAGTACATTCTACAGAATTTTTCCACTGAATTCTTACTTTAAAATCATGAATAAGTACAATGAAATAATAAAAAGTGGTATTGTTGTTTACTTTTTAAAAAGTAAAATTCCCATATATTTACAAGTTGCTTTTCTGACTGAAAGCCTTAGCAGTATATGGTATAAAACAAGATGAGCCTTGGTGACGCAGCAGACTAAAGTGCTGTTAAGTAACACCAGCTGCCTGCAATTACTGCAAGTTCAAATCTCACCAGGCTCAAGGTTGACTCAGCCTTCCATCCTTTCGAGGTAGGTAAAATGAGAACCCAGTTTGTGGGGGCAATAAGTTGAAATTGTATAAAAAAGAACACCGCTTGGGGGGGTGGGGGCGAAAGCCCTACTAAGCAGGTATATACAAAAGTATGAAGGCTATTGCTTAACGTTTTGTAAGCTGCCCTGAGTCTCCGGAAAAAGGGCGGCATATAAATTGAACCAATACGTAAATACAATAAATAAATAAATAATCATAAGAATAAAACAAAAATTAAACCAACAAAGTTGATCATACACAAATGCATCAACCATTAATATTCCCACTACATTGGCACTTCTCAGCTGCAGTATAATCCTGGAAAAGGAGAGGCAGAGCAATGCTACATGTTTGCCCACACATGCTCAAAACTACCTTTTCTCCATAAATTAAATGGTAGGACACAGGTCTACCAGCCACAAAAAGCTGGGACAATAAAGGCACTGAAGGCTAAAGGTTGGATGAAATAAAGTAGTTGTATCAGGATAGCAGAAGATCTGTCCATAGGAAGGTCTATATAAAATTTCAGAGTATAGAGTTGGCATTCAGAATGAATCAAAATTTCAATCCTGGTTGCAGAAATTTCAGGTAAGGGTAGCCGCTGTATTTTATATGTTAAAAAACCACTTCAACTATGCATTCTAGAAAACAGGCTCATCCTAAAAATAATAATAATAATAATGACTATAATGCAGTTGGAACCTATGTGAATATTCAGATATTCAGATTTATTTATTGCATTTATTTGTAAAATGTATAGGCTGTCCATCTTACCTCAAGGTATATTTTCCATATAGAATTTTTTCTACTCAAAATAGTCCATTGAAACTTCATGGACAAGTAAGAATTTCAACTTGCATCTCTTTACATCATCATCATACCCTGAAAGTTACACTGAATTTCTCAAAATATCCTTCTCATACTAATTTTTATAATACATTCCAACTTTTAACAATAAAATTATAGAAATATTGAAAATTCTGCATAGAGTAAATCTCATTATAGCAATAGCACTTAAGACTTATATACCGCTTCACAGTGCTTTACAGCCCTCTCTAAGTGGTTTACAGAGTCAGCATATTGCTCCCAACAGTCTGGGTCCTCATTTTACTGACCTCGGAAGGATGGAAGACTGAGTCAATCTTGAGCCGGTGAGAACTGAACTGCCAAACTGCTGGCAATCGGCATTAAGCAGAATTAGCCTGCAATACTGCCTTCTAACCACTGTGCCACTACGGCTCTTAATTATTTGTAACAATAATTACCTGTATGTGCTAATGATTACATACAGTAGAATCTGAGCCAAGGAGGATGGTTGAGGATGACGAAGAAAAAAACTATACTCCTAATGCCCTAAAGAGCCTTGATGGTACAGTGGTTTAATGCACCCTGTTATTAACACAGCTGCCTGCAATTTCTGCTGGTTCGAATCTCTCCAAGGCTCAAGGTTGACTCAGCCTTCCATCCTTTCTAAGGTAGGTGAAATGAGGACCCAGTTTGTGGGGGCAATAAGCTGACTTTGTATAAAATATACAAAAGAATGAAGGCTATTGCTTAACGCATTGTAAGCCGCCCTGAGTCTCCGGAGAAGGGCGGCATATAAATCAAATTAAAAAAAAAAATGCTTGGGATTTTATTGCTATTCCCTAGCCTAGGAATCCAATATAGTTTTCCAGCCATGTAGGAATGGCATCCATGAATTGGAGGATGATGCTTAGGAATTTGGGATGTCCCACTGGAGGCATCTCATTTTAAACAAACATAAGCATAACTTAAAATATGCAATGTTTACCATCTGTCTAAAAATATTTTGTCCCGATTTCTTTCTGTGATATTGTCATGCCGTTTGAACCCTAAAATCACTTGCACAAAAAGCAAATAAAATATTTGTAAGACCGGAGTTTCCCCCCCCCCCACCAAACACACACATTAACAAAGCACCCCTTCTCATCCTTCTGTCCTAATAAAATCTTCAAGGAGCAATAGAGTTAAACTGCAGGTGCACCATTCCCCTTTTCTCCATGCATCTCTGCTAGCTTGCATCAACAGTTGTTCTCCTATTTTCCCTGCGGGAAATTACCAGGTGCTCCCTATATAGGAATAATCAAGAGAAATCTAGGTCAAAATCAAAAGACGTCTGCCCTATCCATTTGATGGGGGAAGAATTCACATGCAACCATCATGGCAATGGAAAAAGCAAGGAACTTGTTTTTCAATTGCAGTATATCCATAGACACTCTATGGGTAGAGTGAAGAAAAAGATGACTGTTTTTTTAAAAAAGGGTTATTTTTCCAAAGGCAATAAAAATCAATAGAAACCTGCAATATTAGAGAAATTTTATAATCATTATTCAAATAGCTGACTTGAAATGGTCCCTTGTTCATGGGGAAATCTTCAGTTAGTTTTTCAAGTACCAGCAGTTCAGTCAAAAGATTCAGCAACTGCCCTCTGGAGAAAACTGCACATCTGCATTTAAATGGAGATATATTGTTTCCAAATGTGCAGTATCTGGAAGGCAGATCCTGTCAAGGTTTCTTAGTGAATGGATTTTAAATTGCGCCAGATAAGTTTCATTGCTGTAATCTTTATTGTTTTATACCACAGTAGCTTTTTCCTCATTATTTTGTCTGCAAACATTTTTTTTCTAATAACTTAAAATTGCATCCTAATCCATAACAAAGCTTTTGTAACATGAGATGTGGACATGGCCATACTCCTTGTCCTTGTGAATACAGCTGTAAACTAAATTCAAATTATTTTTTGGCAAGTTAATTGAATTATATGGATTAAAGCCATAAAATATTTTACATACATTTTTTAAAAAATTTTTGCAGAAGTATTTCAAAGATATTTAATACATATCCTCTGGCATGTAACTCTGAATTGTTCACTTTGCTTTACCTTATCTCACTTCACCTTATTTTATTCTATTTTACTTTTAAAAAAACATTTAACTTTAAGTATATTTTAAAACATATGTGTAAAAATAGAAAAAAAAATCCTCACTTCCAAGGAGGGTGTATAATTCATGTAAAGTGCCATACAAGTGAGGATGACATTACACAACATCTGTATACATAACTCTGAAACTTCTAAGGATATTTTAAAGCATCCCAGTTAATGTCACATTTTAATATATGGTTATGGTTAATTATTTAATAACATATTGAAAATCTCCAGATCAAATTAGCCTCCCTTTCTCATCTTGCACATTCATGTAAATATATATGCTTATTCCTTTTTAAATTTATTTACTTTATTTTTTAATCAGATTTGTATAGCCACCCCTCTCATTCAGAACAATTTTGTGTAGCAGTTAAGGCCCATATAACATTCATAAAGAAAAACAACAACGCTCAGATATTAGTCTTGTTGAATTTCTGGTTGCAACAAAATTTCTCTGTAAACAACATGACAGAGAAGAGACCAAACTATCATTTTCAGGGACGCTTCCATTAGAAACCCTTCAGCTGCCAACTTTTCTATGCCTTATCTAAAGCACTGCAATTCCAGTGTTGATTCAAATTCTGGGATTCAAAATAAAAGTTGGAAGTATCCTTAAGATCACTTCATATCAAAATAATGATGCCATAATCAACAGAGGTAGGAACAGGATGGGTACAGAATATATTAGATTTAACTAAACTTTTCACTTGGGAAATAGACTGCAGAACAAAGTATGATAGTGTCCATGCTTAATAGAGTCATATTACTTACTTAACATTTAATACATTAAGTACAGTCGCAAATTACCATTTGACATATATGATCGTAGATAAGATTTGTTTTTCTTCTGTTCAATCATGTCTGATTGTTGGAGACTGCATGGACAAATCCCTGCAGTTTTCTTGTGAAGTTTTTTTTTTTTTTTTCAAAAGGATACTAAGATTTATCTATCAGTGGCTATCTTTCTTGCTTAGCATTTGCTTGGTGCTTGTTTGCTTGCTTGCTTGCCTTTGAGTTACTATTGATTCTTGAGAATTGCCTGGATTAGTCCTTAAAGCTTCCTTGGCAGGATTCATTACAGATTTGCCATTGCCACCTTCTTAGAGCTGAGAGAAAGTGACTGGCCCAAGGTCTCCCAGCTGGCTTTGTGCCTAAACCAAGACTAGAAATCATAGTCTTCCAGTTCTAGCTTGATACTTTTAAAAACTATGCCAATGGTTCTCATAGATAAGAATATTAGGATTTAATTACAGATTATCATTACTCCACTTACATACTGTTACGTAGACAATGTATCAAACATCTAAATTGTTAAAATAATTCCATATAGCATTAGCATATTCACAAACTGAAACAATCCTCCTTCTAGGTATTATTATTGGTGTTATTATTTAGTTATTTGTTTAATACATTATATAGCCACCATTTCATATATATATATAGAGAGAGACAGATGAATAGAGAATTTTTTTATTGGCCAAGTGTGATTGGACACACAAGGAATTTGTCTTGGTGCCTATGCTTTCAATGTACATAAAAGAAAAGATATGTTCATCAAGAATCATAAGGTACAACACTTAATGATAGTCATAGGGTAGAAATAAGCGATCAGGAAACAATATCAATATAAATCATAAGGATACAATCAACAAAATTACAGTCATAAAATCATATATGACTTTGGGTGGGTAATAATTAAAAGCAAAACAGGATAAAACAACCAAACTGTATTGGTTATTATTATTATTACATTTATAGTCCAACTCTATTTTGTACATCTTAAAGTGATGCACATAATATTCTTGCCTCCTATTTTCGCCACCGCATCTCTGCTACTGCCCAGTAGGCCACAATCTGCTGTGACCTTCAGCCCCTGTACGGTCATCAAATGCTACTTGAGGGTTCCATGCATGTTTGTAGTCAAAATATTCAGTAAAGTCATCACGTTTTATGTATCAAATAACTGCTTCTAAAGGCAGAGAAATGAAGAATGGGGACTGCAAATCATTTTAATTTCTGAGTTTTCTCCATTTAATATGACAATTGAACTAATGATATATTCATAATCATGAGCCGGCTTACAATGTGTTAAGCAATAGCCTTCATACTTTTGTATATTTGTACAAAGTCAGTTTATTGCTCCCACAAACTGGGTCCTCAATTTACCTACCTTAGAAAGGATGGAAGCCTGAGTCAACCTTGAGCCTGGTGAGATTCGAACTTGCGGTAATTGCAGGCAGCTGAATGTTAATAACAGGCTATTAGTCTGCTGCACCACCAGGCTCTTATAAGCTTGTTTGTTATATTGTGCAATTTTAGAATTAGCCAGAAATTCCTACCCCAATACACTTTTATTTGGGCAGTACGAAGACTTTCAATCCTCCTTCCTGTACCCCATGTACATTCTGGAGAGAGAGAAAGAAACTTTGTGGGATATAATATACTGGATTCAACAGAGATTGCTTCCAGGAGATTCTACTGCAATATTTATTCTACTGAACTGTTACATGCCTTGAAGTGGGATCTATTACAGAAGACAGCAGTCTATAATGGCATCTTTCACCAGTTCGATGCCTTCTAAATGGGAAGACTGTAATTCACACACTGTAATGGTATGTGAGAATAATCTTGAGGGATGGGAGGAAGAAAAGCTGCCTAGGAAACAAGAGGGGGAAGCCCACAGTTACTTAACAGAGAAAGAACTTAAGAAAGACCCACCCTAATGGACCAGGCAGTTAAAAGTAACAGCGGGAGATCTGTACTTTCAGACTTGCAAGATTCTGTTCATATAGCTTTTCAATAGAGCACAATTAGCTCATCTTGTTGTGTTTCCTGTCTGGTTTACTGGGAGGACTAATTCAGGTAGTCCCCGACTTACAACAATTCATTTAGTGACCGTTCAAAGTTACAATGACACTGAAAAAATGTGACTAATGACTGTTATGAAAAAAAGTTATGAAAAGTTACAACCTTTGCAGCATCCCCTTGATCATGTGATCAAAACTTAGATGATTCATATTTATGACCTTTCTGTGTCCCAGGATCACATGATCATCTTTTGCGACCTTCTGACAAGCAAAGTCAATGGGGAAGGCAGATTCACTTAACAACCAGGATACTAACTTATCAACTGCAGTGATTCACCGTGGCAAGAAAAGTTGTAAAGTGGGGCAAAACTCACTTAACCAATGTTTCACTTAACAACAGAAATGTTGGTGGGGAATGGAAGGACTGACCATCCAATCAGAGCTGAAGAAGCTTCTTGGATGAGAAGCAAAACGTCCTCAAAGAAAAACCAGAAAGTCCAGTTGCTTCTTGGAAAAAGCACCTTTGAGACAACCCTGACCTGAATGACTAAGAATCTCCATAGACTTTAAGATGTATAGGCTTCAACTCCCAGAATTCCTCAGCCAGCCTTACTCCTAGAATTTCCTTGTTGGCTGGGGAATTCTGGGAGTTGAAGCCCATACATCTTAACAGTGCCAAGGTTGAGAAACATATTGCAGATTATAATAACAGAGTCTGGAAAACCTGCCGGAGTCCTCCCTTATACCTTGTAGAATCAAGGTGGGTTATTTGGAATCTCTTTCTCACACTCCCTGCTTCCTTAGGACTAAGTTGCCTTTACTTTATCCCTTATTATCTCCTAATGGTTCTGGCTAACAGTTCTTGTATTCCTTTGTCAGAGTTTTTCCCTGCAGCCCATTTCATAAGGCTTACAAAATATACAAACCTGAATAATCACCACACCTGACCCAAACGTCCTCCACCACCAGTTTCTCCTGAGTCTTTGGAGCCCAATACTGTAGTCCAAGGGTAACTTTCCAATTCCATTTTCATATGAAGTTTTAAAAAAAAATAACCAAAAAGGCCCTAGTTATCAACCCTCCTTTCAAGTTACTCAGAAGGTAAAGACAAGGTAAAGGTAAAGACCTTCTTTACTCAGAAGGTAAAGACAAATGACCATATTTGTTTTCCCCTACATAAACAAAGGGTGTTCTCCTTTGCACACTTATTTCTTTGATTAATTACTATACATGCAGATGTGAAGTTTGAGATTTTAGAAAAGATTTCAGTGTTAGAAAAGTGTGAAAGCAACAAATAAGGGGATGGAAAATGTTTTGAATTCCATTTTTGCATACTCCATGCCTATGTTGCAATATATGTACATTATATGCATATCAAAATACATGCTTTTGAGCCAAATGCAAAGACTTTTGAGCCATCACCTAAGGCAACAGAAACTGTGAAGCAACTCACAGAAGGAAGGTACGTATATCCCCAACTCATATCTCCTAAAAAAGGGTTCACTGTACATGCACACATACCTTGTCCATCTTTTCTTTCTGCTTTTACAGCAGTAACACTCTTCAAATTAGTACAAACAATGTATACTGTGCATCACAGAAGGATGAAGATATATTGCCATTATATTAATATGTCTGGTACGGCCATTTTTTGTCATACCATAAGCTTTTACTTTAGAAGGGGGTGTAAGAACTTCATGCCACAATGCCACACAACTCTTGATTTTGTGAGCTGCTCTGCACCATTCATCAGTGCCCAATCTCAATTTCTCTCTCTCTCTCTCTCTCTCTCTCTCTCTCTCTCTCTCTCTCACACACACACACACACGTCCCACTTCAGAAAAGCTTTTTCTCCAGTGTACAGCTCAGTTCATATTAAGTTGAAAGCTCGTTGTACTGAATGGTATTTATTCCTCAGTTTACAGCACAGAAGCCTAAACAGCCTCAGACAAGCAGCGTCATGTAGCAAAATCGTATTAATAAGCAGAAGAATGGATAGATATATGGAGATAGACAGACTGTTAGATAACAAATGATAATAAATTTCCTGGCATTAACTGGCAGGCCTCTTTGGCTCTTATAAATCACTCTTACAAAGTGTTTTAAGAAAGAAGGAGAGGAAGGGAGGGAGAGAAGGGAGGGAAGAGAGGCGCTACTATCTCTTCCCGGATTACTGGCCCCATTCGTAGCTTTTCGTGCACTGTGCCGTGTACCAAGGTCCTCGGACGGACCGCGCTGCCCTTGGCAGTAGAGGAGGAGAGACAGTAAAGGTTGCAACCGATTGGCAAAACTGGGGAGAACGGAACTTCTCAGATCCTTGAAAGGAGCTCAAGGAGAAGTGGGACGGGGTACATTCCGGGCAGCAGCACATAATAATAAACAAACACAGGTACGATTCCCAGCATACCAAACTGGTAGTAGCTTTAAAGTCGTCCTTCGCTCCCATCCTATTAACTCCCCCCACCCACCCCGCACTTTACTCCCCCCCTTACACACACACACACACACACACATCACCGTATGTTTAATAAATCAATGCTTTTATCACAAAGGGCAAAATCGGAACAAAACCAGCAAGAACCGAACCTGTCAGGGATACTCATAAACAACAAAACAAAATAAAACTGCACTGTCCCTTAAAATGGCAAAGAGCGAAGGCGAACACTCGGAGGAGAGAGGGAGAGGGAGAGAGAAAGAGAGAAAATCAATAATGCCTGGTTGCTTTGACCCTTTGATTTCCACGAAAAAGAACGGACTCCTAAGCAAGTCCCACGGAAGAGGGTCTGGGGGTAGGAGCGGAGGAGAGGAAGAGGAGTGTAACAGCGCTATCAGCTTCTCCAATTTGTAAAAGGGGTAAAAAAAAAAAAGGAAATAAAAATGCCCCGGGTGCGATGTTTGCTTCCAGATGTGTATGATGATATAAGGTCTGGACTCGGTTTACCTGGTCAGGGCAGAACCGCAGGCGGGTTAATCAGGTGAGTCGCCGGGGCTTGAAAAGAAGCCGAAGCCGGTTTTTTTGCTAGGAAAGTCTACAACACCATGCAGGGACATTGCAAAATCTTTACACACGCCTCCTTTCACTGGGCTTCCGCGACCTCAGCCGGAGAAGGGGGGAGATGCTGGTCCGAGGCAGCCCGAGCCCCCCTCCTCAAGCAGCTGCCTGGGGATGGGTAAGCTTGCCTGCAGGACAGGGCCCATTGAAACAGCTGCTCCGCATCAGGCGGGGAGGCTGAGGAGGGGAAGAAAGGCGGCGGTGGGCATCCGAGGGATACACGGGCCTCCCTGTTTCCTTGGTAGAGTCGAGCCGCACTCAGTCTGACCCAGGACGTCACTCTGCCTGTCTGTTTTCTCAATGATAACTTGGCAGGAGAAGGGGAAAGCTGCGATCTTTCCCCCCCACTTCGCGCTGAGATCATGGCTTGGTATGTGCATTTTCTCGCATGCATTCTGAAATATACATACGTGCATGGTCGGTGTTTTGTTTTGTGTTTTTTTTTAAAAGATCGGCTGTGCATATTCGGGGGATCATGAGTTGCTTCTCGACTGTATTTGCGTTAGTTTGAGTCGGCTTGCCTGCCTGCCTGCCTGCCTGTATCTGTTGTTTCCTCGCTGCTGTCCTTAAAGGGGCTGGGCTGGGAGCTGGTGGTCCTGGTGTAAAGTCAATTTTCTTGAAATAAAACAAAAGGATGGATAATACTGTCAATTTGTTTATCTTATCTATCCTTTTTAAAGACTGTAATTTATAGCCCATAACTAGAACTTCTCAAAGCATCCAGGTTCATAATGGATCCTCCTACACACTACAGACAGAACCTACACAATTGCAGCCTTCCTCCAGAAACACCCCACCAGTATCCAGAACTGGTTGTAAATTTCTGTTCCACCATGGCACATCTGAGCAACCTAGTTTGCCCTCATCTATCTCAAAGCTACCTCTATATATTTGTTTGAGAGGTCCAGCACCTTTCTGGGTAGAAGATGGAAAGCAGAAGTGTATCATCTTATCACCATCTGAACTGCAGGCTAACTTCCTCAAGTGATTGCACTGTGTACATTGAAAATAAAGGAGAACATCATTTTATTAAAAAAACAGAAGAGACAAACTGGAACTTCCTCATATAAAAATGGACAGAGTGCAGAAACTTCCCATCATACCCTTTTGGTTTCACATTGACTGCAAAGAGGTAAATGGGTCTCAAATTCATCCATTCCCCATTGCTATTTTGAGAATTCTAAAATATGTTCAACTGAGAGAAAGATTATTGACCTGAACTTACTTCATGTTCAAGAGGATCTGAACCTAGTTCTCTAGTTCTAGTCCAGCATTTAGACACCTCACAATGATTTACTGTACATTATGTAGAATATTTTGGCAAATTGAAGACAATGCTGCAGGAACATGGCTGTACTCCAGAGAAATGTGGGTCTGTCTACTTGCCTGCAGAAATATTTAATCTGTGGTGCTCCATCCTCACAATGTGTATCTTAGTAGTGATGTCAACTTTAACCATCAGATCCACAAAGCAAAGTTGTACTGATTCGTAACTGGCAGAAGTTCATTTAATAAAAGGTTTTATATATTATAACAAGGAATTAAACCGGTCATCATATATGGTACAACCTATAACAATTATAATGTCGTCCTGTGTGGTACAACCTATAATAATTATAATGTGGGCTTCAGCCAACTCCAAATACAAATGAGGATGCGGGGGGAGAGAAAGAGAGATAACAGATAAATAAAAGAATCCAAATATTGGGTATTAAATTATTGTCTATCAAATGGGAACTCTTACAGAAGATCCTCTTATATAATACATTTTCAGTGCCTTGAAATCTAGCAGTACTGAAATACTAATAGTTGGGTATAAGATGTCATTTATTGTAAAACAAAATTGCTTCATAAATAGTATTTGCTTTAGACCATCCAAATGATATACTACTAAAACTCTCATGTCTGTTTGATTATTTGTAGCTTTCAATTGGGCAAAATGGTATATTGTAGGGGAACAATTTTTGAATCAAGGTACCTTAAAGAATGAGCCCAAAATCTGGGACCAATAAGTCCTAAAGAATTGAAATTTGGCAAAGTTTTGGCTGCTTCAGTGTTGCCGTGACACACTGCTGTGGTCAGCCATAGTCACAAAATCATCATTTTGGATGCTTCTTGACAAAGAAGATCAATGGGGAAGCCAGCAGGATGTTGGAAATCATTCCCTCTCCCACTGCTTTTTTGCCCATCCATGGTCATTCAGTTTCTTTGTTTAGATTAGAAAATATCTCTGAAACAATGTCCCAAAAGGTCATGGGATGTCTAATTTTCATTAGCATGATGAAATAGAAATATCACTCTTAATTTTCTTAATCATATAGTTTAACATATTGTGAATTAACCAACAGGGGGGCTGAACATTTAAAAAGAAATGGAAATCAGTGCTGTAAAAGTTTTTCTGATAATGTCAGTTTCTTTATACTTACTATAACAGTTATATTAGCTTGTAACTGCTTGTTATGCTCCCAGTTTAGAGGCTGATGTCATCAAAGATTATCCATATATTAAAGTGATAAATTTTGGAATTATTAAAGAAATAAGAGAATATGCAGTGAAATCCTAAGAATTCTGGGGATTCAGAACACAGTGGGATTTTTTTCTGTATCACAAGAGCTACTGTTATTAAAAGTGCATCAGATTTTTAAGTTTTCAGACTATTTAATGTTTCTAAATATTCTTCAGTATCCCAATATACCTGTGAAAACAATAATCAACAACATTTATAAATATATAGTTTTATTTAGAGCTTCATTTGACAGTAACGTACGTAGAAATAAATTCCTAATGGAAGTAAATCACCCATATTAAACATATATCTGTACATTTATAATCTAATCTTCACTGACCTCCACTGGTAGAAGCCAATCAATTTATCTGCATCACCTATGCATAATATTTCATATACAGGAAAGTGAGATAATTTCTATAAATTCAAATAATTAACTAACAAATTAAAAATATTAATAAAGAAACTGGTTACTTTCAATTCACATGGTTTTATATGCAATAATCAAAAATTTGATGTGAAAGAAATCATAACGTGTAACTTCTTAAACTTGTGTATTGTGAACAGGTATTAGGTATTCATGAGCAAATATGTAGAAGACTGGAACCAGATACTGTAAGAAACCTGTATGTAGTTCTGTTGTCCAATGGGGATTTGAATTCGTATCTCCATGCTTCATTGCTTTAAAACCTGAAGACAGTTTCTGTTACAAACCTGAGCATCTGATGCCTCAGCAAAAAAAAAAAAAAAAGTTAAACATCTTGTTGGATATGTTATATTTTGGCTGCATTTATAGCAACTCTCTGGCCAAAGACCACACAAGATGTTCACAGAAATAAAAATGTGAAGAAAACCAATTAGATCCAATTTGCAGAGGTGATGCCAGTACTAAAATTTGCCCATGAAATCCATTCACAGCTGTTTGAGAACAGAATATAGATGGCTGCATATGAGTGGCATGTATGTGGAGATAGACTATGTCAGAGGTGGGTTTCAGCAGGTTCTGACCAGTTCTGGAGAACCAGTAGTGGAAATTTTGAGTAGTTCAGAGAACCTGTAGTAAAAATTCTGACTGGCCCCGCCCCCATCTATTCTCTGCCTCCCGAGTCCCAGCTGATCAGGAGGAAATGGGGATTTTGCAGTAACCTTCCCCTGCCACGCCCACCAAGCCATGCCATGCCCACCAAGCCACACCCACAGAACTGGTAGTAAAAAATTTTGAAACCCACCACTGGACTATATGTTTATCATACAGGTACAAGCAGACTGGACTGAAACTTATATTTTCTAAAAAAATTATACTAATGTCAGAGGGGAAATGTGCATTGCAGTAGACAGAATGCAAGAAAAACAGTTTAAGCAAACACCTTTAATATTTAAATGACCTTGATGAACATAGGTCAATCCTCATTGGTCTGTTTATTTCCTTGAAATATATACATATTTCCTTTTCATTAACTCAGGGCTGGCTTTGGACTATTCACTGAGAATTATACTTTTAACACATCAAATACAGCATATTGGTCAATTTAGAAATATAGACAAATTGTACACTGTTTCATTAGAAACTGAGATATCCAACCAAAGCATTGAGCAGGGGTTGCTTCAGTGAGGAACTTCAAAGCAATCTGAACAAAGGGTTTAGAGAAGAATGCCAGTGGAACACAAGAGATTTTGCAGTATGAGATAAAATTCTGACAAAGTGGAATAAGACTGCTGAAATCAGAGAAGTATTGCCATAGTGAACAAGAATTTGAATAAGATCTGTGTCCAGCTCACATGAACATTGCTTTATGGGAACATTATAAAATTGGAAGTCTGATTCAGTCTAAAGAGGAAATCATTGGCCACAATTTAAAGCACAGTAGACTCTTTATTAAAAGCATGCTTTTACACAGTAACCAAACTCTGGTAGGAATTATATATTTCCAGAAGATGTTAAACGAATCACTAGAATTAAATTCATTCTGAAAAGGAATGAGTGTAAGAAGGGAGGGAAAGTCCTCACATGCCACCTGTACTGCATATTTAAGTTAGAGTAGAGATTATTTTACAGAAGATAAGTACATTTTTATACAGTTATCAAGCATTCCCCAAGCAGTGTGTTTTCTCCACAGTTAAAGAATACATAACAGAAATCAGCATTTTTACAGCACCACTGAAAAGGCTTCAGCAGTGTACTTTCAATCTCTTAGCCCCTAAGTGTAAATTGATAATGCTGATTCCAATGCAGATGCTTATTTGGGGAAATCCTGAAAAGCTTTATAGATATAACTACTGTAGTTAGCATCTAACAACACAGATAAAAACAAAATATTGCTAATGGCTGGCAATGTTAAAGAAAAAAAATCACTTAAGAGGTATGTGCAGATGAGCTTGCAGAAGAAGCTAACTGAAATCTGAAACATGCAGTAATTATAAATCTCTCAAATCCATTTAAATTCATTTCTTCATTACAGTTTCCTATGTTCAGAAAGAAGTTCATGCACAATCAGCTAATCATCAGAAGGACAAATAATGGATGAAGCCAGTTGATACCCAATGGAAGACTGGATTTACTGAAACAAATGCTTACTGTTTCTCAGAATTAGTAGGTAAGTTTTATTACTTTTTAACACACACACTCCGAAAATTCAACACCTTAATTAGTTGGGTAAGAGAAAATGAACAAAAATTGAAAAAGCTTAAGAATGATAATTATAGTAACGATAATATAAATATATCTAAGCACAATCTCAAATAGAAATTGTGCAGCTGTGCAGCCTGTATATTTTAACTGAAAATAAATCATGAGCCTTGCAAACTCTTAAAAAGCATGTATGTCATTAAATAGGCTGTAGAAAGTAAAATCAAGTAATACTGAAAAGAGCCTGTGAAAATGATGTGAGGCAAATACTTTGCAATGAATGTACAAAACAAGATTATCAAAATATAGAAAAAATGGGGAAAACATTCAAATAATTAAAATAGGTAAAAGAAATATAATGACTTTTAAAATATGTTGGCTACGCTATACCAATGTGTAGCATTGTTTAAAACTTTAAATAGCAATTTTATTCACCACAAAAAGTGAAGTCTTTATTCGATTTTCAAGTACACACAAATCCATTGTGGTTTACACATGAAAACTGAAAGAAATCCCTGTGTGCTAGGGATTTACATTGTTTTACTGCAGCAGAGAATAAGATCCATGTTAGACCAGTGCCTGACTATAATAAAAAGTTGAAATACAATGGGATGTCTACATAAAGACATACTAGCTGTACAGACTATATGAAGTTTCTCAGTACATCTAGCCTTGTTTGTTCTGACAAGCAGTGGCTTTCCAAATCTTAAGCAGATGTGCCTGTCAGCTCTGTTATCTAAAAGCCTTTTATCTTTGGATGCCACTGTCTTAATTTAGGCTTGACTGCGTACAGTGGATAACATTGTGCCATTTCCCTGCAGATGCTCTACTGGATTTAAAAAAATATTGGATTAGGACACTGAGTCTGAATTGACTTCCAAAATAATTGATATACGTGGCTACTGAGGGTGGAGTTAAGAGAAAGATTGCATACTCTAGAACAGAGGTCTTCAAACTTGGCAGCTTTAAGACTTGTGGACTTCAACTCCCAGAATTCTCCAGCCAGCTATGCTGAAGGTTGAACTCCAGCCAGCCAGCTAGTTTGAAGTCCACAAGCTATGCTGGCTGGAGAATTCTGGGGGTTGAAGTCCACAAGTCTTAAAGCTGCCAAGTTTGGGGACCCCTGCTCTAGAATATCATAGATGAAAAATAGATGTAAGAAATAATACATATATTAAATAATATGTAATGCATACTTCTACCCAAAGCCAAATATAGAGATGTTAAGAAACACATATCAGTTATATATTGTTTTCATAGTTTCATAAATTTCAATAGTTTGAAGAAAAAGTAAATTACCCTCCATATGTCCACAAATTCATAATCCACTTATAAATGAGCCAGCATTAAAATGAGTCGGCTATAAGGAGAACTCCTGTTCAGGATTCTAGTCATTTACCTTTTCTAAAATATATTTTTACAAATAACTGGAGGTGATGAACATATCCAACACACCTTCTTCCTGTTTTCCCCACAACAACAACCCTGTGAGGTGAGTTGGTCTGAGAGAGAGTGACTGGCCCAAGGTCACTCAGATGGCTTTCGTGGCTAAGGCGGGACTTAACACACAATCTCCTGCTTTCTAACCTAGTGGTGCCTAATCCACTACTAATCTGGCTCTCATAATCTCACTATAATCAGATTATCTCACTATAACAGGGGTGGGCAAATGTGGCCCTTTTACAACCTGTGGACTTCAACTCCACAGGTTGTAAAAGGGCCACATTTGCCCACCCCTGCACTATAATCATCTCTCTATAATCAGTGTCTATGTACTTTTGTGATGTCTTAATGATCAAAGAGGTACCTGGAACAATGAATAATAGGTACAAATAAATATTGAATTAAAATTATGTGTCACACAGATGCATTAAAACTCAAAAATTAGATCGAAAGTGATATTGCATTCTTTGCTACTAAATAATGATTAATGACTAGTAAACTTTCATTATAAGATTTTGATAACATTCCATATAAAGTAAAATGGTGGTTCTACTCTATGCTGAAAAAGAAACCAGAAGCTAGTGCTTAGTGTTCTAGCTACAATGCTCTATAAAAATTATTTTCATGTAAAAGAAGAAGAAATATTTAGGTGTGAACTTTGCATATCATGATCAAGGTACATCATTGGCAATAGTTTCTCCCCTCAGAGATACAATAATATGAACCATTGATGCTGCACCACTTTCTCAAAGTGATGTGGGAAGGAGAAGAATTATTCTGTTAGGTGTAAATGGTGCCTTTAAAGATAAGGAATAATTAAATACATACTTTCAGGGACCACATTGATTCTTTTTATTGGCAAGAAGATTATGGGTCTTCAAAAGGCATCATGGTGATAGATTTTATTTGTATTGAAAGGATGACCAAAAATGCTTGGGAGATGTTCCCCTTCAAGTGTTTTTTTTTTTGTTGTTTGTTTTTTTGTTTTGTTTTTTGGCATTAGGCATCGTGGACCTTCACTTTTTTTTGGGGGGGGGAGAGATTTGTTCCCTTACATCAGATAGCAAAATATCTTGAGCCAAGACCTTTCCCAAGAAATAATATGAGATCTTTTTGTCTTTGTGGAGGCTGAAAATTATGATTCTTCCTTATTTTTCCATTATAGACTGAAGGTCATGCACATTTTCCCAGAAAGCTCAATGGCACATGAACACATCCTTTGATATTAGCAAGAGTATCCTTCCAAACAAATGTGTCACCTTGATGCATTGTAATTTAGAGACTTAGTGAACATGATGCAAATATAATTTGGTGTATATGACATGGATTCCTTAATTGTATTTTCTGATATTTTCCTATCCAGGTAAAATCCTATGAGAAAACAATGGAAAATGAGGGAGAAAAAGAAGCTATCTATCTGCCTGGTTCCCTTGCTTCTTGCTTCTAGGACCAAATAGGCAGTTCTGTCCTCTATAACTGCCATCTCCAAATAAAGATGTGACCAAGTTTAAAGAGACATGAAAATGTTACAAAGCATGGCAGCCTTTTTCAAGCACCATGGCCAGCAGAAAGCCAGAAAAAAAAAAACATTTTTATAGCATATGCAATCCATGTCCAAGGCAAGTGGAGTAACCCTATTCAGAAAAAACATATTCTTTCTGAGATTCCACTTCCTTCTCTATCCTGGTTTTCTATGCTTTCTCACTCCACAACAAACTTTCTATTATCATTATTTAAGCTCAGTTCTCACTGATCTTCTTTCTCTTTCTAGAGTTTTATTTTGCTTGCAGCACTTTTTTCTTCTGATATTACCAGCCTGTGCATAGAGCTTCTTAAATAAAGATTAAATTCATCCAGGGGTGAAATCCAGCAGGTTCTGACAGGTTCTAGAGAACCAGTAGCAGAAATTTTCAGTAGTTCAGAGAACCAGCAAATAACACGTCTGGCTGGTCCCAGAGTGGGTTAGGAGTGGAGATTTTGCAATATCCTTCCGCTAGGAGTGGGGAGGGAATGGGGATTTTGCAGTATCCTTCCCTTGGAATGGGGTGGAAATGGAGATTTTGCAGTATCCTTCCCCTGCCACTCCCACCAAGCCACACCAAGCCCACCAAGCCACGCCCACAGAACTGGTAATAAAAAAATTTGAATTTCACCACTGAATTAACCATATATTTGCAAAAGCATATTCTTCAGGCCAGGGGTTGTATTCACTTACCTTCGCTATCAGTTTGTAAATGTGAACAAGCACACATGCACAGAACTTTGTGCACATGCGCAGAGCGTCAAAAACAGGATGTGATGATGCCCGGGTGGATGGGCAGAGCCTCCTGCAGCTGCCGCTACCAGTTTGCCCGAACTGGATAGAACCAGCTGAATACCACCACTGTTTCAATCCCTATCTTCTCAGGTAGGAAGTAACTAGGATCTCTACCATAGGTAGGGACTATGTAGGGACTAGAAGGTAGTGTTGTGCTGTGTTTTTTTTCTAATTGTCTCATCCTTTAAAAAAACCTTCCTTAAAGTTTGGATCAGGGGTGAAATCTAAAATTTGTTACTACCGGTTCTGTGGGCGTGGCTTGGTGGTGGTGGGGGTAATGTGACTGGGTGGGCGTGGCCAACTTTTTTTTTCTTTTAAAAGCATTTTTTCTACAACCTTAAGAGGTTGCAGAAAAAGATGCTTTTAGAAGCCTCTGACGATCAGCCAAGTCAGCTGGGATCACCAGAGGCTTTTATAGGCATTTTTTTTTCTACAGCGTCTTCGGCTGAAGAGGTTGTAGAAAAAAATGCTTTGAAAAGCCTCTGATGATCCCAGCTGAGCCGTGCAATCATCAGAGGCTTTTTTTTTTTTTTTACTTTTAAAAGCATCTTTTCGGCGGAACAGATTGTAGAAAAAATGCTTTTAAAAGTTAAAAAAAACAGCCTCTGATGATCACGCGGCTCAGCTGGGCGGGGGGAGTGCAGGGATTTTTGCTATTGGTTCTCTGAACCACCCGCTGCCATCGCTACCGGATCGGGCGATCCAGTCCAAACTGGAAACATTTCACCCTGGTTTGGATGGTACCTATCCCTACTAGCAGTTGAAAAACAAGTCTCCTGCTTAAACAGAGAGTTGGACTAGAAGACCTCCAAGGTCCTTCCAAGCTCTGTTCTGATTGAAGTTAAAAAGAACTGTTCCATAGCTCTTTGAGGTAGACCACTTCAGAAGACTGACATCACAAGGATTCCAGTAATGCTACTTTACTGTTACAGGGAACAATGACAGAATCTTGAAAACTTGTCAGAGTTTCTCTCTGTTCCCCCTTAAAGCAAAAAAAAATAATAATAATAATTAAAAAAAATCAGGATGGATTTATTTTGAACTTCTTTTCTGGGGCTTTCCATTTTCCCAGGACTGAATTACTGTTTTATCTGCTTTAATGGCTTCCAAGGTCATCTCTACATTTCTATATAAATAGAGTCTTAGATTTGTAAAGATTGTTGCCATGTACTGAGTTGGATTGTGGTTTTCTTGTTTTAATGAAATGTTAGGGCTTGTTTTGGAATGGGTCCAAATATTAAAAATGTAAACAACTAAGTAAATTAAAATGCCAAATACTATTCAATATAAGTTGGTGTAAAATGAGACAAGAGAGTAAAATCCTAACCCACATATGTGCTGATAGAATCTGAACTAGTAAGTAGGTAAGGGTTATGGTACTGTGATAGACCATTTGATACAGTGTGGATTGAGTATGTGGCAAGAGTGAAAAAGGACGAAAAACCCAATAACTAATTAGCAGCCGGGAGGGAAAGTGCCTATTATTTTCTAGAATATATAGCAATAGCAATAGCTTAAGACTTATATACTGCTTCATTAGTGCTTTACAGCCCTCTCTAAGTGGTTTACAGAGTCAGCATATATGTAGGTCCTCATTTTACCGACCTCAGAATTTAACCAGGGTATAAATTGTGGTCCCTGCATTTTGGAAGAGTTCTGAATGAAATTACAAGACTTGTATCTGTGGGAAGGGAAGCAGGGATAGCTTATAAAAAAGCCTTGAAGGGGACTACAACATTCTGCATGATATGGCAAAACTATCAAGAAAACATTTTATCCCCTGATCCAATGAACTGAACAATAAGTGATTCAGGACAACTAAAAGGAAGAAGTTCATATAATATACAATATAGTAATACTATGAGATTTACTAAAAGATGCAATATTGGTCACCAATTTCAATCAAATTGGGAAATATATGTATCAGAGTATCCTAGACTTTATAGCTGTATGTTAGCTCCAGTATCAAAAGGCAGTCTGCTTCTGAATAATATCAAAGTTTATGGATTCAGGATGATAGCATGCTATAATTTTACTGATATACCATACTTCTCACAGGTTATTAGCAAGGTACCATTAGATCTCCTAATAGTTTAGTAAGGGATTTGTTTTTTTGTATACCTCAATTGTTTAACTTTGGGTACAACGCAATTTGTTTCTCCTGTATTATTGAAATGATGACAGTATAACTGGGCTTGATTTTTACAGGTGGACCTCAATTAGTGATTGCCTTATTTAACAACTGTTTGCCATTAGGATGATGATGAAAAAGTAACTCTATAACCCAGGGGTGTCAAACTCACATCGTCACGGCGTCGTCACATGATGTATCGAGACTTTTTTCCCCTTCGCTAAACCAGGCGTGGACATGGCCAGCGCATGACGCATCTGGCCTGCGGGCTGGGAGTTTGACAGCTCTGTTATAACCAATCTTTGTATTTATGACCTTTGCAGGTCTGTAAAGCAAAGGAAAGCAGATAATAAACAGAACTGTGGTTTTACTTAGTGATTTAGTGACACTTAGTTTAACAACTCAGGTGCTAATCCCAACTGATAGCTAAAAAGGACTATCTGTACATGGATACCATATATTCTCTGCTGTCCTTGTTCTGCTTGTTCAAAAGAAATCCCAAGGCTCAAGATTTCTTATGTGTAGCCTGTTTTACATTCGTTTTACTTGGTGCCTCACAGTATTCTAATAAAAAAAGGAAAACAAATTTTATAAGTCTGAATCTTTCCTGTAGAAGATGCAAGGAAGAAAGCATAGAAATAATCAGAGGACTAAGAAATTGATAGTGCTGGATTCAATAAAGTAACAAAAGAACTTGGATATTAATTATAAATGGATATTACAACATTGCTTCTTTATTTCTCTTTCAGATTTTTCCATCAAATGAAAGGCTAAAACCAGTAGCAACCAAACAACTACTTCAGTCTGATTTAGAGTAGCTACATAAATAAAGCTGAAAAACATAGTTTGAATTTCTAACCCCAAATCCATTTTTAAAAAATGTTCAATTTGCAGCAAGTGTCAGTTGGTTCCATTTTTTAGATTTTTTTATTTAACATGTTTAAAACCCAAAATGTGATTTAGAATGAATATGAATACTTGTCTTAGTTATCATCCATGGACAGCTGTTACTTTTGTCTTGGAAGAAATACCTATGAAAATATAACTCAGAAGCTACATGCACAAGAAACACAACCAAGTTCAAATTTTCCCTTCAGTTAGAATTTCCTTAGAGAAAAGAAATGGATTGTGTTGATTTATCTAGGCTTTGTCTAGGCTTGTTTCTGCTAGGTTAAATTGCCTTCTATCCAGTTAAGGTACTGTTGAAGGAGGAATAATTTATGCCTTGCTGTGAATGCTGAACTTGGGTAATTGTGGGTTAAGGCTAAAAGTTTTCTTCATAAACCAAAATCAAAAAATTTCCCAAGCTTAAGCATTTCATATGTAGGTGGCAGTTATCTGGAGGACCAGTAGACAGCCATAAAATCACATAGAAAATTCCAATCTTTGCTGCCGTTAATTGGTCATCTGAATTTTTATGGTCCAGATATATTGGCCTACCATTCCTATCCCACTTTATTTATTTTTATTTATTAAAATTATATGTCCCTCCATCTCACTATCCACACTTTAATCGTTATATTGAATTTTTTGTGCTCAGATTATTTTGATAATTTTTGGATATACCCAAATGCAAAAAAAAAAAAAAAAAAAAAGGTTAATGAATTTATATTAGGGTAAAATATCAAGTCCCCAAATTATTGAGCACAATACTTCTTTGTAATTCTATATCTTAAATAGTTGGCATCTATCAGATATATGTATTTGTCTAACTACCTATCCTGTTTCCCCGAAAATAAGACATCCCCTGATAATAAACCCAATCGGGCTTTTGAGCACATGCACTAAAATGAGCCTCCCCCTGAGAATAAGCCCTCCCCGAAAATATTTAAACACAGAGCTGTAATCAGGTAAGACGGCAAGAGGAGCCCCATCTTGCTCCATGCACCCCAAAATAATAAGACCTCCTCAAAAATAAGACCAAGCACTTATTTTGGGGTTCAAAAAAATATAAGACAGGGTCTTATTTTCGGGGAAACACAATAGCTATGATAATCAACAGTCTAAATTATACTTAGGTGGCAGCCCCTGAATTCTGCTAAACTCTTGAATACAAGTAGTAACACTTTGAGTCTTTCCTGCCATAGTTAACTTTCTGTAGTGGAGAATCCATGACCAGGATGTTCCTCCCACCCATGTCAGCGATTACATGCAGATGCACACATACCACCTTTTATTTTTAATATATAAGAATTATTTAGACTATTAAAAGTTTCTTTCTAAAAGATATGCCCACTTTTGAAACCAATTAAAGCTTGGAGAAAATGTGATACATATAGGGGGGGGGATAATAAAAAGTTATTTTATTATCTCCTATCACAGAGATACATACAACTCTAAAAGGATAATCCTATTCAACAATAAAGATAACTGGAGATGAAATGGATGGATGGATCTCTTGCTGCTGAAAAAAAAAAAGAACGTTTGCTATGTCTTATTGAGGCTCCCATTGGCTAAAAGAGGCTGCAACTAATGCTGAATGCAGTGACTCAAAAAGAACAATTTCATTGGCTGTCCTGCAAAAGTCAATAGAAGGGGTGCTGGTGCCAAAATTTGCAAAACAGAGTAGAGGAAATACATCCCCCCAAGAAGCAATGCAAACAGAAATCTCATATACTTTAATCTATTTTGTTCGGGATAAATTTGAAGACCATTTTTTTTCATGGTGCTAGGCTAAAGTATAACAAGCAAAGAATCAGATGTTTGAAACTGTCTGGTATGCTTGAGATAAGTCTTTAGGGCCTTCTTGACATCAAACGTGCCCTTTCTCCACAGATTTAAGGGGATGCAGACAAAAAGTGGATTAAACCAATTCTTATATTTTGTGGATTAATATAAAGGCAGAATCTAAACATAATATTATAGAACCTGTATGAAAAATATACAGTTCCCCTATAGCTGACAAGCTTCCTACCTTTGAGTCCCTGCAAGCTGATGACCTTAGCCATCAAAAATAAAATGCAATGTTATAGAGGACAACACTATAAAAAATAGAGTAAAAAAAGTTAGTGAGCTAACGCTTACATTCTGCTTCAAATAAAGGCAAAAATAAAATTGAAAGCAGGGAAAATATAGGGTGAAAAGAGGGAAAAATAATAGCATGTCATAGAAGGGTTAGAAATAACATGTCAATAAAGCAAATTAAGTAAATATTATAATGTTGATGCAAAGACCTGTAATATCATGGATTCTAGTTGAAGCTATATAATATGAAGCTCATAATTTATTTTATTATAAGCCTAGAAATATCTTTTTAAACTATGTTAAGGAAAAGAAGAAGGTATTCACAAGTCTGATATTCTGTCCTGTCATACTTTATATCAAACAATGTCCCAAAGGTGCTTTTCAAAAGATAACTGCCTTTTGTTTTTGCTTGAAGACATTTCACTTCTCATCCAAGAAGCTTCTTCAGTTCTGGATGAGTAGAACCATCCAGAACTGAAGAAGCTTTTTGAATGAGAAGTGAAATGTGTCCAAGCAAAAACAAAGAAAGTCCAGTTGCCTTTTGAAAAAGCACCTTTGGGACAACCATAACCTGGATGAATGAGAATCCCCATAAATACACCATATCAAACAATGATTTCCTATTACATGTTATAATTGTAACATTAACATGTGTATCATCATTAGGAAAAAAAAACCCTTCCAATTGATTTTGGTCATGTGCCATGAATTTGTGTCAACTTTTAACAGCAAATAAGCATCTGTATTGGGCAGCAGTGATATAGGAAGATGCTGGAGGCAAATAAGAATAACAAAGACTTTCTGTATACTCCACAAATAAAGACAGAAGTAGAATCCAAAGATTGTTGGTTCTGCTTTTATCTGAATGAAATACTAGCCTTATTATTTTCATTAATCTGAATGAAATACTAACCTTAACATATCATTTCATAAAATATCAGTGGGATTATTTTGATTTACTATGACTAAAATTGTGTCTAAACTCTGGTTAAAAGCTGTGGAGGACTAAAATTACAGAAAAGAAGTTTCCAAAAGTTTGCAGCATTTACTATGCACATAGAAAGCATCTAACAGCAAACCACGATCTAAGAAAAAGCAAGATAGCTGCTTCATCTCACTTTCTTAGCAGTGTTGTCATTGCTAAAAAGCAAGCAGCACAAAGAAGCAACTTTAACTATGCCCAGAAGAAGGAGTAAAAAGGCACACAGTATTGGCAATCAAGAGGTGAATGAAAATGTAGACTTTTGTGCAGATTAAAACAATGAGATAATAAGTAAATTTTGAATGCGGCAACAATTACATTATGCTACACATGGCAAAGTGATGTAATATAGACAATTTATTGCTGTCACCTTTGTAATGTCTCATTTCTGCTTTGCTTTAGGTTTATAGATTATATGGGATAAAAATATAATTTCAACCCTGGAGAGTTTTCGAATAAATGACCTCATACTTGGAATGTTCTAACTGGAAATGGAATGGTCCCAGTCCCCAGAATCAATTATGTGTCTGATATATCTCACCTTCCGTTACGCTATCCAAAGAATTAAATAACGATCCGTAATTAATTACACAGATGTAAACTTCTTTGGGACTAACTTAATAATGTTCTATTATAATAAAGTATAAAAATAAAAATAATAGCATTACTTTCTATTATATATAAACATACCTAGTTTAGATTAGTCATATTGTATACTTATTTTGGCTCACTAGGTCCGTATATTAAAGAACAGAAACATAGAAACATCAATAAAGGGAAATATTTGTAGTTCAGAGTTGAAATGAGGGGACCTTGGTGCTCTCTGAGCTTACTTGTTTTCTTGCAGAAATGGGTAGATTGGATAGTGAAATGCCTGTAAGAAAAAAACCAAGCTCAGAGAGCACCAAGGACCCCCTCACCTTCGAAATATAGAAAACTGACAGCAGAAAAAGACCCATTGCTCCATTGAGTCTGCCCTTTGAGTTTTTTGTTTGTTTTTTAATTAATTATTTTTTTAATCAAAACCTCATTGTATTGTTTATAAAAATAATACAGGTAGTTCTTGACTTATAACAGTTTATTTAGTAACTGTTTGAAGTTACAATAGACAGTATTATTTTTCACACTTATGACCTTTGCAGCCTCCCCATAGTCATGTGATCAAAATTGAGACATTTGGCAACTGACTCATATTTATGAAGGTTGTGGTGTCCCGGGGTCTTGTGTTCACCATTTGCGACCTTCTGACAAGCAAAGTCAACGGGAAAGGCAGGTACACTTAACAACCGTGTTACTTACTTAACAACTGCAATGATTCACTTAGCAACTGTGGCAAGAAAGATTGTAAAATGGAGCAAAACTCACTTAGCAACAGAAATTTTGGCTCGGTTGTGGTCATAAGTCAAGGACGACCTGTACTAGATGAAAACGGCTGAATAAGTTTAAAGGTTGTTGCTAATAAATATTTTCTGCTAACCCATATTCTTCTCTGTTGATTCAGACTGATGGAAATAAAATGGGTACAATTTGCAATTCTCATACCACATGGCATATTGAATTTTGTGTATTTGTGTGGGTGTGTGGGTGTTGCAAGGCCTCCATTCAGATATATAAAATCTTTCATTTTTAACAAAGTTTAAAATTCCATATGCATTTAAATTATTTTATCTATATCTGGAGTTTTTACCAAACTTTACACATTGAATATTCAGAAATTAAGTGATCTTTTGTCCAATGGCATCAGCCATATTCAATAATGTGATGCAAATATTTGAAATTGTCCAACTGTCAAGCCAACAAATATATCAGCACTATTTTGTTTCTATACTATAGATTTGCAATTATTATAGCACTTGGTAAACTCCTCCATACAAGTAGCATATACAGTAATGGTACACTTTGAGGTTCCTATTCTTCAAAATACCCACTTGTCCTTTCAAGGAGGTTTTGCAGTAATTCATTACATGTTCTTCAGCAATTCAGTAACAGAAAATTTTCCACTAATACTAGATTTTTATACTGGAAATTATTTAATCATTGCATGAAAAATCCCAGGGCCTCCAGAATACCTCCCTTTAAACGTTTTTCTTTTAATTTAAAAGATCTTTTTTACTATATCTATCTATGCTCTTTTAGCCAATATTAACATATGCAGTCCTATTTGCTATCTTTAAAGACATAAAAAAACCTTTAAAAAACACATTGGTCATTTGGAGCGATGTGTACTGGGTCTGAATGTTGATTTGACAATATGTAGGAATAAGGGGGAAAAAAACAAAATTATATGATGCACCCATTTACAAAATTTGGAAAATTTATAAAAATTGCAAGCATTAAGTATTCATGGGTTAAAATGCGACCTTGAGATTTCGGGTTGCCAAAATAAAGGGCAATGTTATTTTGTTCATTTGTTGGGCTTTGAAGGCAGATTGCCAAATATAAAAGGGGTGTGTGTGATTGTAAAATGCCTCAAATATCAGAGAACAATTTATATACTGCTCATTTGTGATATTTGATTGAAACCATTCCTGTGCTCACTTCTTGACTGTTGAGTTGATAAAGGCAGACTAAACTGCAAAAAGTATGCTTCTTTATGACATTGCTTGCTATAGAAATTTCTAAAATAATTCCCTTGGTTTTGTGGGGGGGGGGTTGTTTTGATTTTTTGAGGGGGGTGAGGAAGGGAGCACATTCGTCTTACTTTTGTGCCTCAGGACATAAAATAAGGAATGAGGAGGCTTGTTTTACATTCCAGTTGATCCTTATGACTGATTTTTTTTAAAGAGTTCTTTTGAAAAAAAAAATCACAAAAAGTGCTCTGTATACCTTATGGTGAGCCATCAATAGGTTCTAAATAAAATTTTGTAAACCACCCCTCAAAATATAGTTACACAAATGCAAAAATAACAGCTGGACAAATGAGAGACCTTTGAACTTATTTCTTCTAAGTGTTAATATCTCCTGAATAATTTTTCCTGATTAAATGAAGAATACCTTATGATAATTCTACAAAATATCTCTTTACCCGTGTCTTTTCATTTGAACCTGTTGGATTATATATGTATCACCACACATCCAACAGACCTAGCTTGATATCTTAATAATGATACAAAGTTATAGTTGCACATGTGATAGGGCATAGTGCTGTATCAATCTGTAATTTTAAATATCTAAAAAGCCCAATATTCCAAATCCCATACATTCAGAATGATCATACTAAAAAGTTTACAAACATGTACAAATGGATTGTTGATAGAATTACTGTGATTATGTTCTTCTGATGCAAGTGTTAAAGATCTTGAAATGCACAAATGAAAATCACCCTTTGAAACTGCTCTTTGTCTTGGGAGGAAATTTTAAGTGATTGGAAAGAGGATGGCTTTTTAGGAACTGATTTTAAAATGGAATAAGAAAAAGAGTTCATGGATGGAGGAAGAGGAGAAGCAGTGGGGGGGGGGAATTAGAAAGGATAAGGCTTCCAAGAAGACTGATAAATTTCTGCAGGGAAATCAAAGTTTTAGAAAGTAGATCAAAAGGGATGGAGGAAATGGAGAAGAATTGGCAAAGAGTATTTCAAAACATGTATGTCAAATAAGAACTAACAATTGAAAAATGAAAGATTTTGAATTGGAGGTAACCTTATGTAGGGAATCACAGAGATGACTTTGGAGCAGATATGTAGAGAGATTGCAGTCAGCCCTTTCAGGAAGGCCGGTTCAGGAAACAGATGCCACAAGAAATATAGGAAATCTATTGATGGAAGCCAGAATAACAGCAACTTGAAAGCCTGGCAGCCTTTCTCGTTTGCTCCTTTTTATATCAAAGAGAATCAAGGTAGAATCATTTAAAATTTCTTTCTAATGCCTTCTTCCCTTCCCAGGCTTAATTCATATTTTGCTAACGGTCTCTGCATATGTTCCCCAAGGTTCTCTCTTGGGTTCTTTACACTTTATTACAAATTAAAGTTCTGCTCATCACACAATGTAGGTACAGTAAAATTGCCCCCAATAACAGGATTGCATGTAATCATAAGATTGAGGTTGGTTGAACTGGTTGTACATGTCAGCAAGCAATGAATACATAAACCTTCCATTAATACTTTCCTACTGTACAACGTCACATGGCAACATATTTCAATTGAGAGAAAACATATTTGTCTGTAAGTCATTAACATTAAATTGAGAAGAAACCAGAAATAGCTCAAAAGTTTGCAAAGATAGTTAAAAGTAAAAAAAGTATATTTGCTTATTTAAAAAGCACAGAAGATGTATACTGAGAACATTTCAGAGTTTCATTTATCAAAATAAGCCATTCTTGTGACTTTGTTTTGGAAGCTGACAAAAGGATGGAGGCTTAATGGCTTCATGTCACCTACCCCATAATATTTGCCTGCAACAACTCTGGACTTACACTTCACTCGTGTTTGGGCAAATCTGAAATAGTATTAGATTTCAGCAGCACACAACACTTAGAACAAAAGTTACTACAATTTGAACAAATATTGAAGCACATTGACTTTCTATTGCTAAATTAAGAATTGAGGGGCAATTTTTAATTAATCTTTAGGATGGAGGGTTGGGAAAAAAATTCTTCCAAATGGAATCTAAAGGCCTTTTCCTCTGCTGAATTATACTGCTATCCACCTATTCTTCAGCTGGCAGAAAAATGTACTGGCATGAAATTTGCTGTTCCCACTTCTGATCACTATCCTGCTTCTATTTACAGTTACTGCCAGTCACCTGACTTTCTTCCAAGGTGACAAAGCCTAACAGATCTTATACACCTTGAGGCTGCCCTTGTACGCTGTAGGAATAAAGGAGAAAATATTATTTTAACACCAGTCCAGCTAAGGACAATTTAGACCATTGGCTGCAGATGAGATAAAGGCAAACTCACTGGGTCAAAGCAGAAAACAGGCTTTGCCAGGGCATGTTTGTGCCATGTTTAGGTGCAAGTGGGGACATGACCTCAAAGTCTTGTTCCTTGCCTGTGTACCCTAAGCTATTTTTTTGGAAGAAACTATGCAATTTGCTTTATTAATTTTCCTTCTTTACTGTAACCTTCAGGTTTTTATTGACAAAACAGAGAATGCTATTTACTCTTCTATATATTTCAAGTGGCATGCTTACTTTCCATCCTGTCTCCTTCAGGTTAGAGAAAAGGCTACTCGCAAATCCACCTTGTTTTACCATCCTACTAAAATGTAAAACTGAAAGTTTATAATGGATGGCCCTGACAGCTATATCTCTATACCGCAGGAAAGACATTATTACCAATCTTACCAAATGCCGTCACCCTATTTAACGTCAGTGCATCGCTAAGAAAAAGGTATTGGGCGGGTAACTATTTCATTTCATAATGAGTCCTTAAAATAAGATCTCCCCATTTCTGTCCCGTGATCCATCGGGTTCTTTGCGTTATAATCTTAATAAGAGCGACCCCAAAGATTAGCGAAATAAAGTTTTGCCAGAAGCCCGGCCTCGCCATTCTAACGGGTCAGCAAACGCCCCGGCTTCGCGTCCTCGCCACCCGAGAGAGGACAGGCGAAGGCTCGCAGGGGGCGGCGGGAAGCTGACAGGCTGCCTGCTCGCTCGGCCGCCGCTCACGGAAAAGGAGGCTTTTCCGTCGCCTATAAATGGCCTTGGATCGAAGTCACTTTTTCCACTGGAGGCAGCAAAGTTCGAGCGGAGCCCCAGCAAGTTGCTGCTGCTGCTATTTTCTGGGACTGCGCTGGCCCCTCCGCTATGCGCCTAAGGCACGGAGACCCTCCTCCCGCGCGGAATGCCCATCTCGGGAGCTGGTGCCCGGACCTCCAGCCCAAGCAAGCGCCATCCTCTCGCTGCCGAGACCCTGCAAGGGCAGGCGGAGCAGCACACGGGGCGCCCCTGCCGCTCCTCCGCCCTTAAGGACAGGGGCACCTTTCCGCTGCAGTGGGTGGATTTTAGGCCAGGCTCAGCTCAGTGGGCTGCAAGCCCGAGTCCTTCGCTAGCAAAAAGCCATCCCCGTCCCTCCCTCCCTCCCTCCCTCCCTCCCTCCTTCCTTCCTTCCTTCCTTCCTTCCTTCCTTCCTTCCTTCCTTCCTTCCTTCCTTCCTTCCCCAGTCCAGAGATCTCTGCCTGGCAGTTGGTTGCTATTCCACGGCCGCCTTGACCAAAGCCGCATTTCCCGGCCCCTGCAAGATTTGCATCCCCTCCGGTCTTTCCCACGCGCAAACCGGCAATGTGCACGAGGAGTAGGACCGACAGAGAGCATCTTCATGCCCCTTGTCCGGAAAGAGGCACTTTAATGCCCCTTCTTCCTTTTTAAAGAAATCGACCAGGTTCCTTAGCCGAAATGTTTGCCTGCCTTGTAAGCTCCCATCCCTGGGCAGCTTTCTTCAAAGACTCTGATGTGGGTTTTTTTTTCCCCAGCTCCGTGACGTTCGGTTTTGAGAAGTGAAAAGCTGTGCTCTTTGAAACTGAAAACTTAGTTGCAAGTATGTAACAATCTCGGGCTAATTCTAAATCGATGTGGATTCTGGATAAAGCATTTCGCATCGCAAACTTTCTGTTCGTCCTCTCCATTCATCTCCACTCTCCCTGCTCTGCTCTCGGCTACATTGCTTTTGACTAGATCAAAGCCAGTAGCCGCGCTATTTGTAAACGTCGCTGAGGGCACCGCAAGGAAGTAGGGCTGAAGTCAAGTAGGAGCGCGAGCTGCAAGTCAGCGCAAGATCCCGCGGTAGATCGCGGAGCGGTACTCACATGACTGTGGGATGAGCAACTTGCCTCGGCCCGGAATCTCTGCAGCTCTAGGCTTGATGGGGAGGGGGGTCGTGGCTCCTCCGAGCTGTTTCCGCAGCAAAGAGGTGATAAAGCTGCACTCCCGGTTACTTTGAGAAGGGGAAAAAATACGGGAAGATTGGTTATACTCAAGGTTCTAACAAACTATATTTTTGCACTGCAAAGGAGAGAGAAGGAATTATTTTGCAGTGAAAAACCCCATTTTCTTGAGTGTATCTGAGGTTCCCCCCCCCCCAACAAAATATAGGCAACAAATTTTCTCTTCGATTCTGTGTTCCTGAAGATGACCATAACTTTTTAGTGCAAAGGTTTTCAATAAAAGAGTGGAAAAGGTCTATGCAGAATCTGAATGAAGTTGGGAATGGAGCTTAAATTGTGGGAAGCATCAAGAAGAGAATGTAAAGTAATGCTTGACACACACACACACACACACACACACACAAATAGAGTTGTTATTTAACCTAGCTGAACTAAGGATTAAGGAAATTCAGTGAAGTAATTTTGGGGTTTGGGGGTGCTCCCAGATTTTGCTAACTGTTGTTCTCATGTCTACAGATCATTAGAGAGCACAGCTTTTAAAAACATACAAAGGACATTATTGTTCTTTAATCTATCTGAACTAAGGACAGGAAAACAGAGGGAAATTTAGTGAAGATATTTTGGGCTTTGTGGGTGCCCCCTGAATTTGTCAACTGTGGTTCTTGTGTCAACAGATTATTAGAGAGTCCAAAATATTAGAGAGACCAAAGCATTCCTTCATATCTTTGCAGCTATTGCCTCTTTACCTTGTAACCTTCCCTTCTATGACCTTTGTCTGTTCTTTCTTGGCCCCTAGAGAGGAAGACCTAGAAAGTCCCCAGATGTGCTTCTGGCATCTGGTTGAACTATTGTGATTTATGACTGTGCTTATAACCAAGTCTACTTCTAGCTTGGCTATATTTATTAAAACTTTTTTTTTCTCACCCAACACCTCTAAAAATAAAAATGGATTAGGAAGCCAAGAATAATTGGGGGTAGCCCTGGTTTATCCCAGAAGAAGTAATAACAGAAGGATCAAAATAGATCTGATGCCCTTCTGACAGTGGGGGAAGGGTTAGAGGGACAGTGGCTAGTGGAACAAACTTTTTACTATGCTGTAGTATTCTGGTTATTCTTGTTGAATCTGGGAAAATATGACACTAAAATGTATCAATAGACCCAAAATCTAAAGGGAGAAGGAGAATCAGAGTAGGATTTGAAAGATTGTTTCTGGGCGGCAGGATGGTGGTGCTGCTGATTGTCACTTAAACCCCTGAAGGGATGCATTCAAATTTTATATTGATTTAATTGAATTCACTATGTGGTCTTCCAATCTGTAAAATGGGATTGAAACAATAGTTGAGGGGCTCGTATAAAGATGAGGGGGTCAAACTATTTTCCAATTCACCAAAAGGCAAGACAAGAAACTAACCAAGGAGAAAAGGAACCTAGAATTAAGAAGGAATTTTCAATCAATGGAATAGCGTGCTTTCAGAAGCTGTGGGGCTCCATCACTGGAGACTTTCAAGCATAGACTACACTATTTGTCTGAAATCGTATACAGTTTCCTGCTTGAGCTGAAAGTTGGACTAGAAGACCTCTAAGATACCTTCCAACTCTACTATTCTATGTTCTATACCTCATATGGCTATTATAATTCTGGCCTAGCATAAATATATAACATACTGTTATACACCTATTATTAGCCAGATAGGAAGGAAGTTGATGCTAGCTTGAGTGTGATTCTAACTGTATACTTCCTGCCCTTTTCATTCATTTGGGACAGGGTGGAGGGGGAGGTTGTTGATTCTAAGGTTCTGGAATTTAGGGATCTAAACTGCATTTTTAGAAGTTGAGTGTTTGGTTCTGGAGGTAGCGCTACCAAGGATCAAGCTCTGCAAAGGATTTCCTTCTCCCTTGGGCAGGAAGCTGTCAGAGATGCCAGGCAAGGAAGTGCTGACCCATCAGAAAAAGGTAACAGCCAGATGCCAAATTCTCTGTGAATTTGGGATCTCTGTGAATTTGGCATGTCTGTGAATTTGGCATCTCTTGTGAATTTGGCATTTCACTTGGTGAGACTCTGATCCAGCTGAGAAATGCTGGAGACTGGCTTTGTAGCAGCAGAAGGTATATATGACTGGAATGCTGCCTGGCACCAGGTGGCCCTGATTCTCTTGGAAATGTTCACTGAAACAGAACAGGGTTTATAGAGTTTCATCAGCAGTTGGCCTGAGACCCCAATCACCTAGTCCAGTAGTGCAAAGTCAGTGGAAAAGTCTTTCAAGGTGCTCTCCTTGCCTTTTAGTTTTCAATATCAATTTTGTTCATTCTAAAAAGGTATCCTTTTTCTTTCTTGTGTTCCGCTTTTCTCATCTTTCCTTTACCTTCCTCCCTCTCTCTCTTACCTTTTGCACTTTTAAAAAGTTTTATATGTTTCTGTATTTTTATCTTCTCTTAAGTTTTTTGGGGTTGCTTTGTTTTTATTTTCTGCCTTAGATAATTTCAGAGTTCTCAAGTGAAAGAGATCCTGTACTTTTGTGCTGAATTACTGATGTTATTACTCTGCTTTGATTGATGTCATCGACTAAAATATTTTAAACTCCCTAAACAGTATATTTTACTTATTTGATTACGGCCTTGCCACATTTCTGCTTCTAAGTAGTTTACCAGAATTTTTACAATAAAGTACGAAGGAAGGAAGGAAGGAAGGAAGGAAGGAAGGAAGGAAGGAAGGAAGGAAGGAAGGAAAAACACTTGAGGTTTTTTTACTCCAATTATCAAATTAAATTATTTCAAAGTTCTAGTTCTGTACAATTACTTGAAGTTTCTAAATAGGATTACAACCTGAATGTAATTTGAAATACGGACAACACTTACTAAGAGTTTAATATACATAGCAAAAGTGTGTGGGGTTGGGAATAAGAGAGATAAACCACTTTTTAAATAGTTTATATATATGGAATATTTAATGAAAACAAGATTAGAATGGACTTTTTCTGTACCTGCTAAAATGAACATGCAAGCAAGATAAAAGTTTGTAAGAGATGTTCTAATGTGTTCCTTTTTCCACTGTATTTCTATTTATATCTCCCTTTTCTCTCTGATTCAGATTGGAACTTCTGCCTGTATGGCACTATCACTGAATAATATATGTCCTGACCCTCTTGTATATAAGAGTTGAAATTGGTAAAATATGTATTTAGTTAAAATGTAAAATTATTGTGAAATTCTAACTTTTGCTTTTATAGTTCTCCTTGACTGCTTTCTTCTCTATTTGTTTAATAGTACTATATAGTATATTAGTTCACACGTATGTTTTTGTATGAAAAGTACATGCATAATTTTGAAGACCAGGGAAAGTGAGGTTGGTAACAACACTGACATTTCTAAGTTATCTAGCACATATTTTGACATTACTGAAAAAGTGAGCAGTGCACCAGAAAGACATGAGACCCTTTCTTTCACTGAAAATTCTGTTTATTGTAATCTAAATATTTGCTGAACTATCTATAGTTACAAAGTCAAGAGATTGCAACAGTAAACTAAAAGACAATTTATAACTCTGAAGAAAATGCCACCAATTCCAAATGAACAGATTTCTGTTCCTTAACTAAAGCAGTGTTTAAATCTTCACAATGAAACAATGTGCCTGCTTCTTCTCACCTTTGGTGTTCACTTTTTCTTTCATCCAGGACCAAACTTAATCTCTATGAAGCATCCTTGTACTCTTTATTTACAATTTCAGTGAAGTTGTTTCTCTGCCCATTTTTTATTGTTTACAAGATTCAGATTAAGTGTATATTGTCTCATAACACCTGGGAAATGTATAAACATTTTGACTGATACACTTACAAGAAATGGCCTTTTCCCCAATTAATCTGTTTTGTTCAAATTTAAAAATGTATAAAGCGCTTTGCTCATGAAACCTACATTTTAATTCCCTGTACTGTGCCAAGAGAATATAGCCCTAAAATATATAAACTGTATACAGGCTGATATTTACAAATAGTATATGAGGCCCATTAATAACATTTCTAAAGATATTTATTTTTATCAGAAATTGAAAAAGATACTTTTAAAAGTATTTTGCCATGCAACATGTAACTAATTGATCAACACTTGGTTGATCTGTGAAAAGAGAAAAGTGGGGAAAAACTAGGATGAAAAAAAGTGAGGTGAAAAGTGGGATGCTCAAATGGACAAGAGTATTATGAGTGGAAAGACCACTTCAAGAGTGGTAGAAAGCTACTGTCAGTCTGATTAACTAATGATCAAATAGGATGAATAGCTTAACTCAGTGTTTTAACAGGAAAGAGACTGAGGAAGGCAGCTTCTCTTGGAAAGGAGAAAGCATGGAAATATTGAAATAGATAAATGATACTAGACAGCTCTAGATAGAGTGATTTGAGGAAGGGCTAAAGGGAAAACAATGGACTACGTGTGAAGATTGGACCAGTATGTGGAGAATCTTGAGGAAGGAAAACTGGAAGGTTTGGTGGAATTAGAGGCTATTATCTGGATCAAATTGAATCTAATTCTCAGGGATTAATTCTACATACAGATATGCACACATGCTGAAAGAGGCAGTCCACTACAACTAACAGTATTAAAAGTTGTTCTGTTTGAAAATTTTAAGGGAGAACAAGTTCCTACATTTCAGAAATAAATACTGATTGGCTTATACTCCTATATTTTTATCACTTAACTGATGCAATTTAAAACATGTATTTTTGATGAATACCAAATTGGACCATCATTTTATTATCTGATTAACTCCTCAAATAGTACTTTTCAGGAGAAATTGTTCGGCTGAAAGTAATCAGATAATTCAGTTGCCAGTTATATACTCTGTGTGTGTGTGTGTGTGTGTGTGTGTTTGTGTCTGTGTCTGTGTCTGTGTGTATACAAATGCATACACACATACAGAGGTATATAGATATGCATTATTTCTACAGTTATGTCTAATTTCATGATGTTTTAATCGTTGTTAGTGGTCCAGAGTCATGAATATGAAAAAAGGAGGGGTCACATACATACATTGAAATAATACATAAATAATAAAATATTGACTAAGTAAATAATGAGAAATCATACTTACTAGAACCTGCAATTATACAGTTATAAACCTCTTATATTACAAAATAAAATTATTCTAAATGTTCTGAACCATAAGGAGAGTTTTCTGGGAAGGCATATAGAATATTCCAGTTTCATTATGTTTACCATGATAATCATTCCAATAAATTTATAACTAACAGTAAAGAACAAGGCAAAGAAACATCCTACAGGAAATTAACTCTTGATAACAAATACTTTGTAATGTAATGATTAGTTGTACTCCTCCCATAAACTATTAACTTGAAATCTATGTAAACAGACTGTAAGATTTTTTAGGCCTTTTGCAATTCTTAGTATCATCCATTAAGAAAGAAAATGTAGGATATTGTATAATGAAAGTATTTCCTATCACTCTCTTCTACTTCCCTTTACTTCAAACAATCTATGCTTGGTAATGATTTTTTTTTAAAAAAAACTTTTTTTATCCTCCTAATTTACATATAGAAAATATGTCTGCTATTCACAACTTTAGAAATTTTTCTGTGAATAGGCTATAAACTGCTTTACCATTGGAAGAAACTATGATGTTATACAACTAGGAAAATGAGGGTTTCATATTTTGTAAAATCTCTTCCCACACAGAAATGTATGGATATATAAATTCTTTTCAAAATTAGAGCATAAAAACACGAAACTGATTTCTTTATATGTTTCTGTTAGTTAGGAAATAACCATGTACTTTCCCAAAACAGCTTTACAGTAAAGGCAAAACTTTTCAGATATGTCAAACTAATTTCAAAGCCAAGTTTAATTTTTAATCTTTGATCTAATAAAGTAGCTTCTCAAATTAAGCAGCAGAATATAGAACAAAGATCTGACTGTAAATAATTTCAGTTGTCTGAGCCCTACTGCAGCTGTATTGTAAATGAAAAAAATATTTTATTGGGGCCAAACAATTAAAACTGTTAATTTTCTACAGTTAAATTGTAATGATGTAAAATGATTTATGGTTTGCCTCCCCTTTTCAAATATTATATAAGATCCCATCCATCTCCCAGGTTTGTGACTCTATTTCTCTTTTGACACTATGACTCTTTTACACTAATCTTTAAATTTTGATGATGGAAGAAAAAGTGTGAAAAGAAAAAATAAACAGCCTGGAAAGATTGGAAGTGAAGTTGAAGGACTCTGTTTCAAGAGAGAGCATCTGCCCCCAAGGTACTGAATGAATTGCTAATATTACGCCTTCTTACTTTAAAAAACCTGATGAAAAAGTGAGGAAAAAATGAAAATATGGATCATACAGCACTATTTCTAGGCAACTCTCAAAAATGGGTTATTATCGCTAGCGGTTCAATTATACGGGGGAAAAGTGGTGTCAATAACCACCCCCTTTTTAAAAAAAAAAAAACATCTCATTTCTGTCCCGTGATCCATCGGGTTCTTTGCGTTATAATCTTAATAAGAGCGACCCCAAAGATTAGCGAAATAAAGTTTTGCCAGAAGCCCGGCCTCGCCATTCTAACGGGTCAGCAAACGCCCCGGCTTCGCGTCCTCCCCACCCGAGAGAGGACAGGCGAAGGCTCGCAGGGGGCGGCGGGAAGCTGACAGGCTGCCTGCTCGCTCGGCCGCCGCTCACGGAAAAGGAGGCTTTTCCGTCGCCTATAAATGGCCTTGGATCGAAGTCACTTTTTCCACTGGAGGCAGCAAAGTTCGAGCGGAGCCCCAGCAAGTTGCTGCTGCTGCTGCTGCTATTTTCTGGGACTGCGCTGGCCCCTCCGCTATGCGCCTAAGGCACGGAGACCCTCCTCCCGCGCGGAATGCCCATCTCGGGAGCTGGTGCCCGGACCTCCAGCCCAAGCAAGCGCCATCCTCTCGCTGCCGAGACTCTGCAAGGGCAGGCAGAGCAGCACACGGGGCGCCCCTGCCGCTCCTCCGCCCTTAAGGACAGGGGCACCTTTCCGCTGCAGTGGGTGGATTTTAGGCCAGGCTCAGCTCAGTGGGCTGCAAGCCCGAATCCTTCGCTAGCAAAAAGCCATCCCCGTCCCTCCCTCCCTCCCTCCCTTCCTTCCTTCCTTCCTTCCTTCCTTCCCCAGTCCAGAGTTCTCTGGTTGGCAAGTTGGTTGCTATCCCACGCCCGCCTTGACCAAAACCCCATTTCCCGGCCCCTGCAAGATTTGCATCCTCCCCCCCGGTCTTTCCCACGCGCAAACCGGTATTTTAGCCCGACCCAAGTGGGAATCTGATTAATATGTGGTGAGGCAGTTTAAGGAATGTCCAAGAAGGAATTCTTACAAATTTATAACAACTGCCAATCCATTGGGGGGGGGGGGGGGCAGTAGGTAAGATTTTCAATCTTCTACGGGCTCCCTAGGGCCCTCTGTCTACATTAAAAAAAATAAAATAAAGTAGACTCCTCTTCTTTAGGGTGCTTTTCTATCCGCTTCTCGGTCGTATTGGGAAGCAGCTGTCCACCAATCACTTTTTGTTTGGGAATCGCAAAGATCCTTTCCCTTCAGCTTTGATTCCCAGTCGGATCAATCCAACCCTGCCTGACTTTAGGGAGAATCGCTAAACGCCACTCTTCAGATAATTGGATCTGAGGGGCACCCCGCGAGAACGGCGGGGCTCATTCTGAGCCCTGTTCTCCTGCTCGAAGTCTTTCTTCCTCGAGTTCGCGGTCTCTTTCGTCGTCTTTTTTTTTTTTTAGGCTCCCCTCCTTCTCTTTCACAATGGGTTTTCCTAAACGAATCTACAAATTGTGCTGGGAGGGAGGGGGTGTTGGGGGATCGCGGTATGGTACTCACAAGGTTGTGCGGCGAGCGCGTTGCCCGGACTCCCTGCAGCTGGAGATCTGTTCCCAGCCTCCTTTGATTGCAGCTCGTCCTCTCCGCCGCTCCGGCTGCCCGAACGGCAATCAAAAGCTGCGGCACCGGTCACTTTGCAAAAGGGAACAAACACGGGAGGGTTTGCATTACTGCAGGTTCATGTGTGTAGCCTATAAATAGCGAACTTTTTGATGGAATCAGCTAACAAATGAGAAGAGAAGGCGTAATTTTGCGCAGGGAGCCCCCCTTTCTCTTCAGAAGATTAACCCCCCCAGGCAGTTGCCAGGGCTGAAAAGTGTGGGTGTACTGTAGCAAAAGGATTTAGTTCGGCGGTAATTGTGCTTATGTTTACTGTGTGTTGTTAGGGCGCTGGTGGATTCTTAATTGCCCACATATGCTTGGAATTGGCTTGCCTGGGCTACTGAGACCTGGCTAGGGTTACCAGCGGTCGCACTCTATTTAAAAAAAAAAAAGTTATTAATTGGACGGTGTGTGTGTCTGTGAAAAAGGGACAGTTGTAATAGAAGAGGCAGATCGCGTATATGCAGCGACGCACCTCTGGTGCGGATGAGATTTTGAAATCCGCCTCCTTTACACCTACGGTAGCCCTTCAGATTCAGGCTGGACAAATTATTGTAAAGTCCAGAATTGTTTTACCGTTTCCTTAAAAAAAAAACCTTTGCCCTAGTAAAATGGATGCGAAAAGCGGAGCTTTGAGCCCTATTCCTCTGCCCTTTTTTGCTCCAATAACGCCCAGATCGTTACTGAAACAAAAAAGGGTTCCTCGCCGTCGACTAAACGTGAGGAGGAGGCCGACACTCACGTCATCAAAAGGCAACAAGACGCGCTAATGTCAAGGGCGGTCAATAAGTTTGCGCGGGAATCTAACGCTTTTCTCCAGAATTGCAGGAGGGTAGAACGAAGTCATTGACCGGGCTGGAGGAGACATTTCCTCGCCCCTTCATTGGCTTCAGGACGAACACTTGGGGGTGGGGGGAGCTTCCCTTGTCGCCAAGGCCTATGGATTCGTTGGGCCATTGATGGCCCCGGTTGTTCAGGATACACTCCGGAGTCCTGGAGCTCGGCAAGAGCTTTTCTCAAACCCTCCGGCAGGAGCTGTCAGAGCTGCCCGCCGAGGAAGTGTTGACCCGTCGAGGGACAGGGGTCGGCCGGCTGCGTCTCTGCGAACTTGACAGTTCGCTCCGCGAACCTCTCACCCGGCTGGGCGCCTTGAGAAAGCCTGAGGACCGTCTGGCTTGAGAGTGGCGGGAGATGTGTGTGTGTGTATGTGTGATTGAGATGCCGCCTGGCGTCAGGTGCGCCCTGACTCGGAGAAATGTCCACCCTCTTCAGAGCGGGGTTTGCCCTGCTTCCTCAGCCGTCGGTCTGAAACCCCAAGGGCCCCCCTCCCGGAGAAGTGCGAAGTCAGTAGAAAAGACTTCGAGGACATCCCTTCCGCTCGCCTCTCCTTTCATTAACTTTGCTCCTTTTCAAAGTTTATTTCCCCTTGGAGCACCCCGTTCCTTTCTTTTGCTTTTCTTCTGGGGCCATTTGTTTCTCTCTCCCCCCTCCAACCCCCTTCCGCTCATCTAACGCATCCCTGCTTCCTTCTGCCTCTCTTCCAGCGGCTTCTTCCCCTTCGGCTGGGCGCTCCCGCCGGACAGCTTCCCTAAAGCCGGGGAGTTAGTTCTGGAGCGCCCAATCGCGGGGCCGCTTTCTCCCTCCTCCCCGCGCTTATTGCGTCTTCCGGAACTGTCCCCTCGCATCCCGACAGGCTTTCATCTGCCATCCTGTCAGTGACGCCCTGGATGTTGTCTTCATCCAGACCGTGGACACATCAGTGGCCAACTGACAGCTCAGCAGGTTCCCGATGATATACAATGAAGGGGTCGCCTGCTGCTGTGCACATGTGATCGCAAAGGACGGCCTGTGAGGTGTCTAGCATATAGGTCTAATTTCTTTTGCCCTTCCCCCCTCCCCCCATACCTCTGTTGGGATTAATTAAACACATGCTGCAGATCCAAGGGCGTGCGCGCACACATGCGCACATACAAGGGATTTACCTGCCCATCTACTCCACCTTTACAATATATGTATATCTGCGATAGGAAGGGGCTAAAAAGTAGCTGGAAAAATACATCGATTAAGCCCTGCTCCCCTCTGCTCAAGCTGGAGATATTAAATGGTTACTTTCTGGCAGGCTCCAAGAGGCTCTCAAGTGATCTTGAGACCGGTGCTCAGGTCTATCCATATACATTTCCAATCTCATGGCTCATAAACTATTAGCAAAAGGATTTCATTATTCACCTTCTGCATCCTACAAAAGACAAGGGGGTAAAAGAGACTCCTGGTTTACAGTTAGAACCAAGCAAGGTTTAAATCTCAGAGTGCTGAGCAGGTAAGATGCCGATGTTTCAGCCTTTCTTTTTCTTCCCTAAATCTATCTATTTATCTATGATTCCTTCAGAGGGAAGGAATGCTGTACGAATGGCACTCCTTCCCTATGAAGGAAGAACTTTGCTTTTTACTTTTTGGAGACACAGGACGGGCTCTGCAAGTGGACCGTGTCACTGATCAAAAAAAGAGCACAAGAAGCTTAGGCAACTATCACTAGTCTTCCAGGACTCTAACTGACCTTGAAGGTCTGGATCTGAAAGATCCTTCCATGCTGCAGAAGTCTTGCCTTCAGATTATTACTGCGAGGATAATTGTCCAGGAAGCCAAGCCAGAGAAGTGGGACTAGGAGGTAATTGGAATGTCATTTTAAGGACTCTAAACTAGCTCTGCTGTGCATTTGGATTATGCCATTTCTGGGAAGTAATTGGTTTGTCTTCTGAGCAAGAATCAGCAGCTAGGTAGAAGATATTGGGAGAGGGAGGGGAGAGGTATCTTGGATGCTTTGATGCAGCTGACATGAAGAATAGGATTGTTGACCTCTTCTCTGTTTCTTATTTCAAAAGATTAGCATTGAGCACAGTATTTCTGTATTTTTTAGTTAGCATAGTCCTGCTTGGGTTCCTCATTACTGAGACTGATTTGCCTGATACAGAAAGAGAAGGCATAATTCTGTATACCTTTCCCCAGAAAAATTTTGAAGACACATCAATTCACAAAAATAGGATCCTAATGATAAAATACAAAAGGAAGTCCTGTGCAAGTTTTCCACAATTTTAATCTTCCTTTTCTTCTTGTATCTTGTTACATTGGTTTTAAAATTGTTGCAGGGATCCTTAGGAAGGTTTAAAATAGAGAAAGAGAAGGAGAGATGTATTAACATGTAACAATTTTGACACCATGCAACAAAATTATTTGAGTGAAGTCTCAGGTCACTTTCAAGGAACAGGCCAATGTTCTTGGCTGTTTAATATACATGGTGTGGGAAATGGTAGGAAAACCCACAGCTAAGAGCTTGAGTCCTAAAGAAAAGAATCCAAATTACTACTTAATATATATGTCTGTATATGGTATGTTTTGAGGGCCAGACAGATAATGGAATAAGGTATTCTTCAAAGATAGAATTTAAACTTTATATAATAACCTTCTTTGAAGATAGAATTGGATGTAATTTAGAAAGATCAAGAAAGGGGGGGAGAGAAGTAATGATTTTATGTGCATTACTGCATTTTAAAAACCCCAATAATTATGTTATTATTTACAATTAGCAAATAATTGTAAATCCAGTTATTAAGTGCACTAGGGATTATGTGCAACTCAGTTTTTGAAATCACCTTGACTTGAGGAACATCTGCATATCAAATATGTATAAGTCCCACTCACCTTTATCTGATCTGAGAACAGTAAAATACATTGAAAAGGGTTCCATGTATATTACCCTTTGTCTCATATATTCACTTAAACAAAAAAAAAAAAGGTTTTGTATTGGATAACTGGTTGAGACTCAAGTCCTAAATTATGTCCTAATGTTACACAGTTCCCAACAAATTCATATGGAATTTACACTCAAAGAAGAGGGCTTGGAACAGCAGCCTCTTTGCCAAGTATAATGACCCCAAAGTTGGATCAAGATTAGGACTATATCTGGGCTGCAAAATTCTGGATGACTACTAGATGGCAGCAAAGAATTACAGAAAACTTATAAAATCGGACAGGACTTTTAGTAATTTCTTCAACACTTCTCTGCACTAAAGCTCCATAAATTGACAGAAGGTCTGTCCTTGAGGTCTGCCTGTCCAGCCAAAGTAAAAGGCAAGGACAATCTCTAGGGCTATACTTCATTCCTGCTCTAGCTGTATTGTTCTTCTGGTCAAGCTTGTTTACACACACACAAACATACATACAGCTTAGATTCAACAACACGAGGGAAAGCAGCGGAAAGATTAGCAGATTGCAATTTATTAGTTAATTTATGTGCAGCATGCTGGCTAGCTTTACCCTAGGGGAGAGGTGGAATTTGTTTGTCACTCTACATTCCTTTTTTGAACCCTACTGCCAATTCATCCCCAACCTGAAAAGTAAAACCTTTATGCCCATTTTTGTGGGGCAAGCAACACAATGCTAAGTAAAAGCCTTTCTTGGAACCAGCAGGTTTTTTTTTTCTGCAGCAGCTTTACCCCATACTTCCCTAGACAGATTTTTATTGTCTTTTTGTTTTTATCCACATTACCTAAGCAGCTGAAGCGCATTCCAAATCACAACTAGTTATTGGAGTGTATAACTCAGGAGTTAAATAGTAACTGTTCTTGGAGGTAATAAGTAATAAAGGCTTCTACTTCATTAGAAATGTGTGATTATCACCCCCTTCCATCTACCTAGAGGTTTATCTGCACACCACAATACTATTGCAAGCCATATATTTGTCATAGTATTAAGATGCAGAATTAATCAATTGTTGGTGTAATAAGATTCTTGTGGTGATAACTTGACCATAGATTCCAAACATCGTTTATACTTGTTCTTTTATATATAAAATCTGTGTTTTATTTATTTCAATTTTTTCTTTTGTGCCACTGCCAAATTGTAAATTGTTAGGTGTAATACATATTTACATAATAAAGATAAAGTAGAAGAAGAGAGAGAAAAGAGAACTGATCTCTCTCTCTCTCTCCCTCCCTCCCCCCCTCGTCAGAAATATAACCTATCCTCTTTCTCACAAGTAACGTACAGTTACATTCAGATCCATGACACAAATGCTGGAAATTCCTTTTCTAACAAGCCGGGCTGGCCTAATTTTTTAAGTGTTTTTAATTGTTTTGTTTATCGTTTTTAATTAATGGGGCCAAATGGGGCAGTATACAAATTCAAAATAAAATAAAATAAAAAATCTGTCTTTGTAAGTCTTTGTACAGGAAAATTCCAGGATCACCCTAATATTGCAGGTTTTAGGGGCACAAACTCACCAGAGATCATAAATTAATCTGCCAGAGAAACAGAGTAAACACACCTGATATCCAAGGAGAGACAAGTGCTGTTAAGCTCCAGCTGATCCCCCATTTGATTTACTTCAGGTTATTAAGAGGTATGCTGAAGTGTTTTCATGACAAGAAAAAAAAAAGAGTCAGCAGTTTGATTTGGGAAGCCCTTTGTTGCTGAAAATAGCTGCACATTTAAAAACATAGGCATTTGTTGTTATTGTGGGTATTTCTAACGTGTACCCTCTGCTGCATTGCTCTGGCTCATCAATTATTGTCAGCAGTTAGCTCGTTTTTGAGACAGTGGCATGAAGTTCTTTAGACAGCCTGTCCACTGCAGGCCTTTAACACCTGCAGTTCAGCCACACCAGGAAATTCATCTTTGGCAAAGGGTTTTGAAAACACTATAAAGTCAGCAGCTCTGATTAAACTAGTCATCTAGGAGAAGCATCTGTTTTCCATGGAGTCCCAAAGTTACATTGCATCACAGGCCTCCTGTTAGATCAGTGTCTTGCCATTCTTAGAACGCAAACCTTGTCTCAGCTGAACATATTTGCTTTTTTGCCAAATGTTCATGCATCAATACAAGGCATAGCTTTAAATTAAAATACTTCGTTTTCTTTTCAACTTTTTAAATTTTACCCATATCTTTATTGCTTTCCTATAAAAATGCATATATCCAGGAAGTACAATATTGAACGTTTTTATCATATAGATATGCTTAAAAAAGGGCCTTGGTGGCACAGCAGACTAAAGTACTGTTATTAACATCAGCTGCCTGCAATTACTGCAAGTTCAAATTTCACCAGGCTCAAGGTTGACTAAGCCTTCCATCCTTTCTAAGGTAGGTAAAATGAGGACCCAGATTGTGGGGGCAATAAGCTGACTGTATAAATATACAAAAGTATGAAGACTATTGCTTAACACATTGTAAGCCGCCCTGAGTCTCCGGAGAAGGGCGGCATATAAATCAAATCAATATATAAAAATAAAATTTTTTAAACTTTTAAACGTTCCGGAGATCGTGATGTATTTTTCAGTACAATCTTGAGGAATGATGAACCCATTCCATTCTGGAATCTAGGGTTCCAGCAAGCTTTGAGAGAGAAACTGCCAAACATTTTCATTGAAAACTTACAATAGGGAGAGAAGAAATATCTCCTACATCTTGCAGAGACATCATAATGATACAAATATAGATGCTTCTGAGACTGGATTTGGGGGCTATTGGTACCCAGATATTTCTTTACTCACTTTTTAGCCCTTAGAAAACACTATATCTCAATCTTATCTGTCACCCAGTTAAGCATCTACATAAAACTATTGGGTGAAATGAAGCAGACTCAAGTATTACACAAAAGTTGCTAATAATTTAAAGAACTTAGAAGAAATGCTGAACTATATATAGGGGCAATCACAAGGTGGATGAGGGCAAACAAACAAATTTAATCCAGACTAAATTGAATGGCAAATCTTTGGTTGTAGAATATGGTTTATAATTTAAGAGAAGTGGAGTTCACTCTAAAAGGTCAGTTTAAAAGTACTCTAAGCATTAATATCTTTATTGTAAGCATGGGTAATATTAGCACCCAGGCTTTTAATCAATTGTGCCTGTTCTTCCTGAAAGAGACACATCTTGCATCAGTGGCACATTTATATTCAGGTTTGATTACTTGTAATGCAATCAGTGTGGAATTCCAAGGGATGGTAACTTTGATGTGGTAGTAGCGTTATTCTTGCTGGCCAGTTCAAAATGACTTAATGAAGCTAACAATAAACTACAGTGAAGTTGATATTGAGAAACAAATTGCTTCTCTGTTGTTCTTAAGGCATGTTGTAAGGACATGGTTAAATCATTTAGACATGTTTGAATCCCAAAACTAAGGACCCATGGGGTGAAAGCTGTCCCTCTAGTTACTACTACATTCACAAGTAGATTTGGAAATGATTATATTGCCAGACCAAAGTTATAAGAAAATCTGATCCCTGTTGAGGCCAACATTGATAGAAGAATTTCTTATTTTACAAAGGTGCATACAATTGAAGTATGGAATACAATATTAATGATCCAAGGAAAACATTTTAAAAGCAGAAATAAAGCATATTAAGTTAGATGTTTCAGGGATAGATAAAGTTAGATGGACCAAGATGGGTCAGTTTAACTCAGGTAATTACATGATATTTTCAGGGCATGAGAACATTTGAAAGAATGGAATAACAAGGATGTTCAAAAAAATGACTAAATAACTAACTAAATAAATGATATAATGGTAAGTGGGAATGACTTTGGGAGACAGGGCAAAGGGCCACATAATAGACAACTATCATGCAAACAGTAACTTCAGCCACAGAAGCAAAAGGGGCCTGAGAAGCTACCTTCCCTGGGTTTCTAAAAAGTAAAAATAAGGGGATAAGTGATTTCAAACTTATTACTGTAACCTCAAATTAAGGGCAGTGTGGTTTGTGGGAGATTCATGAAACTGATGGTTTTTATTCCTTGTCTGGACTCCATGGAAGGGCTTAGCTATAACCAGTGGTGGGATTCAGCCAGTTCGTACCCCTTCGGGAGAACCAGTTGTTAAATTTCTGAGCAGTTTAGTGAACTGGTTGTTGGAAGAAATCATTAGGGCAAAGATCCGGTTGTTAAATTAGTTGAATCCCACTACTGGCTATAACCAAGTAACTTACAGTATCGTGTCTTTTAAAATTTGCACATATTCACTGACTATCAATGTTGCATAGGTATATATATTAACTACAGATGCAGTGGTAGAAGTCATTTACTAAATCTCATTTGGGCTGGTTAAATGCTGTATTGCAGAAGATAAATTAAGAGAATCTTACAGAATATGTCTTTGCAAACAACTGTTTCAAATTATGTAAATTCAGATTCTACATGTAGGCCTCGCTGTATTTATAATATCAGGAAAAAATGGCTATAGAACAGAAAACAGATCTTGTAAAGGTAGCATCCAATCAGTTGAGTTTCTTCCAGATGCAGATTGTAAAACAGACAATGAACTGCTGGCATAGTAGTTAGGTTAAACATAGTAGATTAAAGAGACTTAGAGGCTATATAATTAGAATATAAAATCAATCTAAGGAATAGATTCAGTATATTTAACTTATGTGAGAGAACCCAAGGAACTATGGAAATGTATAAAAGACCCTGTAAAAATTGAAGAAGAAAAAATATTGTCAAAATTTCAAAGAGAATAACATCCAAGTTGCTTTCAGACAATGTATCAGCGATAGCCAAAGACGGATAAAGGATGAAAGACTTCGGCAACAAGAAGGATATATAAAAACTGAACACAGACTTCTGCCATCCGGTAAGAAAGGATGAAGAAATAAAGTTCAATCAAGAACAGCAATTAATAGAGAAAAATAACAATAAAAATCACAAAAAAGAAACCCCACAGGTCATTTTCAGATAAGAAAAATCACAGTAAATTACTGCTAAAGTGGAACATTTATAAATAAAAGTAGAAAAGATCTAATAAAGGCAAATGGAATTAAAGGAAGTTGGAAAGACTGCATTCAAACGTTTATAAATATTACTGTACAAAGACTGTGGTACAAAATGAAGTTGTAAACTATGAAAGTGTCTAGCAATGGCAAGGTTGCACTGTTGCACTATTTAAAACTGTAGGAGTGGAGTCTGTGAGAGTGCTGATAACTATATCTCAACAAATATAGAGCAAGATTGTGTGGGCTAGGAATTGATAAAGATTGGGTACATGCCAATACCATAAAAGAGAGATGCAAGATAATTTACAAATCACAAAACCAGCCCACTGGTTTTTGGCAAAGTTTTTTCCCCCCCCCCTCAAGATCTTATAAAGAAAAATACAGCCATATATTGAGAAATGTTTGCTAAATGAAGAGGCAGGTTTAAGGCAGAGACCAGAACTAACATCTGATGAAGGGAACAAGAGAATTTAAAGTGTGTCTTTGATTTATTGACTTTGAATGCAGAGATTATGTCAGAATGGGGACTATATTAAGACTAATGGGTGTGCCAGAATATCTGATTATTCTCAGTAACCTTTAGAATTAATAAGGAACTACTGTAAGAGCTATGTTTGGGGAAACAGTGTGGTTCAGAACTTGAAAGAGAGCAAGATAAGCATGTGCAGTATGTTGTTCCCACATTTACTTAAAATGTATAGGGAGTTTATGTCAGCTACAATAAAAAATTATAGGTTGAAACACTAACAATTTGACATGAAGATGATACCAATTGCCATTTAAAACGGGAAGTGCAAAATCTGAATTAATGTTAAATACTAAAGAGTACAAAAGTAAAATCAATCAGCAAACTTAGTTAACTTATAGTTTACAGCAAACAACTGAAAGTGATAATTTGCTTTCTTTTGCTTAAGATGGATTTTATATTGAAGAAGTAAATAAGAGATTAAACCTAGGGAGAAAAACAATTATAAGATTATGAGAAATATGAATACTTGTATGATAACAAAGATTAGAACAGTTAAAAAATGTTATAAAATACACTATGAAAACTGAGCACTGGAAATGAATGGGGGAAAAAGATATTAGAATTACGATATTAGATATTAGAATTATGGAATTTGAATCTAATTGTAAATTCAGTGAGGGTTTGCCCTTAAAGATAACTTGGAAGCCTCAGTTAGCATACAATATAGGAGCAAGAACATCTGTAGAAGCCAGATACTTATGTTATTATATCAGTTTTGTATCATTAAACTTATTTTTTCCATTTATAATTTCATTTTATTAATAGTGCTTAAATTTTACATTGGCTGCCCATTCACTTTTGTGATAAATTTATGCTGCTAATAACAATGTAAACTGTGCAGTCACACTATCAGAAAATCTGAATATATGAATATATACTTGCTAAAACTTCAAAAGAAGCATCCAGAACACTGTTTTCTTTTTCACCAGTAAAAGTAGTTAAGTTAAAAATTATTAGGAACAGCACTATTTGTGGGAAAGCCCTGCATTTCTGGTTTGCCATTTTCTTTCTCCTTTACAAGAGAATTCTAAAAATATTTCAATTCTATACTGCTTTCAAGTGATTTTATATCATTATACACATGCACTCTATTTAAATAGCCAAAAATGATACTTTAGTACAGATTTGATAAAAATGAAAGTGGAAAGTGTTAAAATAATGGTTTTGTACAAGCCTATTGAGACATATGGCTATTTGAAAAGGTAAGGCAATGATGAAGTAAAATATATATGTTTAAAAATCTCTGATGATACTGATTTCAATAGAGGCAAGTCTGTGCTGTGCTTTAAGTATTTTTATTGTATTTATATTAAGTAATGTTGAAGAATAGCCTTAGGGAGTTAATACTAACATTTTCAATTATTGATAACCTAGTATTGTTTAATCAAATATTATGTCTTAACAAAACATGAGATATCACAAATGTCAAAAGCAGTAGAGAAAAATAAAACATGAAATAATTGAACTTGTTTTACTAATAAGAAATTAAAGATCTACCATTCAAATCTCTAAGATTCATAAAATGTACTAAAAATGATGTAAAGTTCTAATATTCTAAAATATGTCAGTGAATTAGCGATTAGAACAAAACATACTGTTAGGAATGTCCTCGTTCACTAGACAAGCAGATAAATGTTAGTTTGCAATTAACATATCAGACATATGAGATGATAATTTCCTTGTGAGGGCAGCTCTTTAAGTTTTTGAATACATTTTATCTCTTTGCTCTGTCTTTTAAAATAGTTAGATTGATACTCCCTCTTTCAATAAGACATTACTTTCAATGAATATATTTATAGATACTGCTAGGACAGACCATTGAGTATAAGCACTGGAAACTACAGTACTTTAACTGCAACCATTTGAGTTACAAGTGTAGTGCACACTTTAAAGTGCACACTTTATTGTGTGGTAGGCTGCTGTTTAAGGGTGTAGCAGACATACTATATGCCCGTGATGGCAAACCTATGGCACGCATGCTGGAAGTGGCACGCAGAGCCATGTCTCTGGCCATGCCAGTGGTTGCCCGTTGCTCTTCCAGTTCCGGTATGTGCATGCACACCGGCCAGCTGGTCTTCGCACATGCATGTATGCAGAAACTGGAAGCTCAGCTTCCAGGCGCACATGCATGCCGGGAAACTGATCTTCTGGTTTCCGGTGCTCCCCCCCCCCGGCGCATGCACTTGCGCTCCCTTTTCGGCACCGGTGCCAAAAAGGTTCGCCAACACTGCTATATGCCATTCTAAATGCCATTTCTGATTATAGCACTGGTTGTGACTTATATACCAAATCTTTAAATATTACAAATATTTAGATTCTAATGTACTATAGTACTTCTTTCTTACAGTATTGCTCAGATTTAAAGATCATCCTAAGGCAAAACAACCACTTCACAAACACAAAGCAGAACACAAAGCTGAAAGACAAAGGTCATTTGAAGACAGCAAGGTTCACATTTTGGACAGAGAGGACCACTGGTTTGAAAGAGGAATCAAAGAGGCTACTGTATCTATATTAAAACTGAACAGCCTTCCCTCAACCTAGAGGGTGGGAGGGAATATGAGGCCACCTATCTCCTGTTTACAGGTCTCCTCATATTCCGTCCCACCCTCTATACAGGTCTTTCAGCAGCTCCAAGAAGGCTCCACATGCATTTGCACTCTGATTCAGGTGATTCTTAGGATACAGATAAATCCCTAAGTGGCCTTAAGGACTCTCAGAAGTGCTAATGATTGGATGACTACAAAGAATCAGAATGCTAACAACTGGATGAAATAAAATGAATATAAATCATTTCATTTCCCACCAGTTCAATTAGAACTGAAGAAGTTTCTTGGGTAAGAAGTGAAACATTTTCAAAGAAAAAGAAAGAAAAAGAAAGTCCAGTTGTCTTTTGGGAAAAAGAAAAAAAAGTAATTGGGTATGTCTAGTTTAATGAAAAGAAGGACTAGGGGTGATAGCAGTGTTCCAATGACTAAGAGGCTGAAGAGGGGATCAAGCTGTTCTCCAAAGAACCTGAAGACAGAACAAGAAGCAATAGATGAAAACTAATTAAGGAGAGAACCAACCTAGGACAAATTTCCTGACCGTTAGAACAATTAATCAATATAACAACTTGCCTCATTGTGGGTGCTCTAACACTGGAGCTTTTTAAGAAGAGATTGGACAGCCATTGGTCTGGAATGATATAGGGTTAAAATACACAAAGAACAAATGCATAAAAGCCAGAATTAAAAAAACAACAGCCAGCAAATGTTGCCTCTGCAAAGAAGCTGAAGAAACAATGCACCCTCTAGTTAGTTGCTGCAAGAAGATCACAAATCTTGACTACAAGCAACAAACTAGCAATAATGGTGCCTTGAGTTGAAATACTATATGCTAGTAGAAATACCACTTGCCTGAAAACAAGAACTGGCTAGAATACAATATAGAGAAAGTAATAGAAAATGAAGAAACTAAATGCTCTGGGACTTTAAAATTCAAACAGACAAGCATCTGCCACACAACAGCCAGACTTAATAATTTTTGACAATAAAGAGAAAAAAGTCTGGATAGTGGTCATTGCAATACCCGGAGACAGCAGAATAAAGATAAAGTACTAGAGAAAATCACAGAACATAAAGATTGTCAAATAGTAATGGAATTACTTACATTCTTTGTTAAGACCTTTAATATTATTAAACAACAACTTCTTCTTATCCCTGATTCTTGGTAAAGACTGGATAGATGGTCAAAATGCCAAATCCAGTTTTAAAATCTGGTTGACAGTGTAATCAGCCATTATATCACCATCATATATTTTTAATTTTATCACAGAACCAAATATAAATTTAAGATTAGACATTTATCTGCTGACTGTTGTAGTTTGGAGATTTATAAAAGTTCAAATAGTAAATGAAATACAAACAAACATAGGAAAATCCTAATATTGTACTTATAACATTCTCCCCTCCCTTAGTTGTTCATAAATAGACTATTGACATTCACTGGGTTAAAGGACTCATGTAGTGATTAAGTTTGGAAGGCATAATTGTTCTTGTCATGCAAACTCTGCTTGCAGTCAATATATTTTTATCATATACATTTTAATCACATATTAATAAACAAGAAAATGTGTTTTATTGATGGCTGGATTAGATTATTGACCAACTCAACAACTCTCTACACTGATTCAGAAAATATAAACAAGGTCAGCATGTAAAGATAGGGTAAAGTATGTCAAAGATGTAATTTCACTTAGGCCTTTGTATGATTTATTCATTTTCTATGCAGTACTTCAATACAGTAAATAGTTTCAGGCATATGATACAATACAATTCTCTCTATATATTAGGTCATGGCAAAGAAAAACTAAAGGATGAACCTGTACTAAACCTATACCTATACAATAATTTAAAGTAAAACTGCCTTACAAAGGAGGTTACTATTTCCTATTCCACAGTTTATTAGAAGAATTTTGTGGACAATACCTAATAATATCTAATAATAATTAATATTCTCTCCCTTTCAAATGTACCATATCCGTGCACACGTCAAAGGAAAAGTGTGTCTGGATATCTGTCCCTATATATTTTACTACCTTTCTGGAATTAGAAAGAAGAATAAGATCTGAAATCCAAATCTCATCTAGCAAATCAATTTTTTTATAAATAATCCAGTGCACTTTTCAAATCTTATTTAGGTTAACTTCAGATATTTAAATATCTAATAGAAGTGTTACTTGATTCTGTACAACAAAGTCATATACTTTAATCTGTGAAAGACACAGAGATTTTTTTTTCTTCACTTTCCTCCCCAAACTCTCAAAAGCAGCTTGAAGGCATAACATCTTTACTTCTTCTAGTTTAGAAACACAGAACAAGAAATGAAAACCACTGTCTGATTCTGAGGTAACAAAAGACTTCCAAGCTAAAGGGAAATAATTTAAATCATGTGCAGCACCTTATATACACCCTTAGTTTACACTGAGTACTTTTGTCTGGTGGCCTATCCAAAGCTCCCAGTAGTTTTGTTAGTGGGGAAACTGACAAACAATCGAACTACCTTTCCGACTGAAAAATTTGCTAGCACAATTGCAGCCTAGAATCACTGAAGTGTAACAAGACATGAGTTTCCAATAATGGTAGAACAGGTTGTCTACAGGGTTCAGCATAGAAGAAGGAAAAGTCAGCTATGTTTGTTATCAAAGAGATCACTCTTGAAATTAAATCTAGCCTGTTACTTGCTAGTTGATTCCCCACCTCTCTGTCTCTAAGAGTCACTATCACACAGGCCATTTCATCAGACAGGCCTACAACTGATTTTGAATGGATGGTAAGTCTTTGCATGAAGATGTCCAGAGTGGTACTAGCTTATTGTTTGTTATAAATCAGGTCAATAATGTAATTAGGTTTTTCTGAACGCTATAGATGGATGTGCATTTCTTAAAAAAAATGAAGTGTTTTATTTCCATTTCTGCTATATATATATATATATATATATATATATATATATATATATATATATATATATATATAAAGGGCTATTAATTGCTACCTATATCAAGATTCTGTTAAAATGCTAAATAAACCTTTATGATAATTTTGATAGAATGATAGCCACTAACATTTTATTTTAAATAACATTTTGATGTAGTGATATTTGAGAAAAAGTAGCTCAACTTTCCCAGTTCTGTTTTTTTACCCCTCAGGTGGCTCTTGCTAAGACATCCATTGTAACAGTTAAAAAGATAGAGATTTTCTATATAATCTTGATGCTACTGCTATATAATGTGTGGGCCACTAGTCAAGGCGAACACTTAAGATCTTTATATACTAAAGTAAGAAAAGCCTTGGTGTAATGACAAAGAAAGAACTACCAGTGTAGAAAGTTATTAAACATTGCCAGTAGCCCAAGGGCACTGTAGTCTTGAATGGAGATCTTTAAAAAGGCAGAGGTGCAGAGAGAAATGTGTACTCCATTAATGCCATGAAATACAATAAGAAGGGAACTCAAACATAAATGAAGAGCTGGATTGCACTGCACATTGCTACAATAAATATTCTTCTGACAGAAAACAAAAGGTGAAGCAGAAAGATATCTATGCCAAATGTAAAAGAGAAATCCACACATTGGCTAAACTGTTCATCCTTGCTAGACTGTGATCCTTATAATGCTGCCAAGTGCACTGAGAGATACTGTGTTACAATTGCCAGTCATATATGCTAAAGCTACCTGGAGGCACCATTAACTGGCACATTTCTCCTTGCCAGAAGTTGTCAAAAGTTTTTATTTGTTCTGGCCAAGGTATGTCATTTTATGGCTGTTATCATGTTCATTGGGCTGAACATCTACTATCCCAATAGGCAGGTTTGCACATGCCCCTTATGCTTTCATTAAAATCAAATGAATAAATAAAAAGAAAGATAAGAGGCAAGTTTGGAGAGGTAAATATATAGTGAAATCGTCATTTTTAAAAGAACCACACTGATTTATCCACTGCAATTTCTGGAAGTGATATTGGAAGCACAGCTATAACTTTATCCATGGCAAGAAAGAAGGGGCATATCTCAGAAAATGGATGTGATGACATACAAATATTTTAATACTCTTGAAAAAATAAAAACCAGAATAAGTTGAAATATGTTGAGAATTCAATCCTAGGTAGTGGTAGATGGTTCTATCTGAGGACACAAAGAAAAAATATCTGCTGCGAACTTTGTGAGGCATCAGCAAAGATATCCAGCCAGTAAACACTCAGCTCCATCCAGTCACCCCAAATTAAGGAATTACAGAGTCATAAAAAGGGAGCGTTTTTTTAATGCTAATTTTTTTTGAGGGTTAATGTTGGGATCTATGCTTTATGTTGGCCATGTTCGCAAATGTTGGTGTATTTTCTGGCTGCCAAACAACAAATGTAAATATAAAGAACTTCAGAAGGATCTCTTCAAAATAGATGAATGTTCAATGAAATGCCAAATGGGATTCAGTTTCAGTTAGTGTAAAGTGATGTACATTGAGATAGAAAATACTAAGTTCACTTATACAGTGATGTAATTAAATATCACTAACCAAGAAAAAAGTTGAAGAATCATTTTGGGTATTTTAGTGAAGATATCTATTCAACATTAATCTGTGTTACATTTGCACCTGGAAGAGTTTACATAATTTTGGTGGTAAAATTTGTGTGTTTCTGGATTGTGTGCCCATTCTATATAAGCAATGGTTTGAACATTTGGGATTCTTTAGTTTGAAAAAAGTACCAGGGCCAATAGTTATCCAGTGAAGTTTATTGGAAGAAATTTTGGAACATAAAAAATTATAATGTATTATTATAATATAAACATATAACCAACCTGTGGAGTTCACAAAAATTGATGACCACGTTGGTAGATTTAAATGGCAATTGGATAAATTAATGGCAGATGTGTTCATTGTGAGCTATTAATTTTTCAATAGATTGTCTTTGAACATGGGAAAATGTGCAAGACAAAGTGGTAGAATGAATACTTTTGATGAGAAGCTCATGATACTCTAAGATCTGACATAATCATTTTTAGTTCAGCATGCATAAAATAAGAGATATTATCTAAATTTTGCTTAGATTTACAAATAATGGAACAATTTCTTCCCTATATGCATATAAAAACTTCAAACAAACTGCTAGTGTCATAACACAAATATATTCACACCTGTGATAAGTCTGATCTAAAAATCTTCAGATCATTCATATAAAAATATTATAATGCAATTCTTATAAATTAAACAAATGAATTTACACTAGATTGTAAGCATTTTTTAGTTTGTATTTTTACTTATTCAAATTGGATAATCAAATCAGATCAATATAAAAGGGATGCGGAGGCTCAGTGTCTAAGATGTTGCGCTTGTCGATCAAAAGGTTGGCAGATCAGCGGTTCGAATCCCTAGTGCCGGGTAATGGGGTGAGCTCCCATTACTTGTCCCAGCTTCTGCCAATCTAGCAGTTCAAAAGCACGTAAAAATATGCAAGTAGAAAAATAGGGACCATCTTTGATGGGAAGGTAACAGCGTTCTGTGCATCTTTGGGGTTTAGTCATGCCGGCCACATGACCACGGAGACATCTTCGGACAGCGCTGGCTCTTCGGCTTTGAAACAGAGATCAGCACCGCCCCCTAGAGTCAGGAACGGCTAGCACATATGTGCGAGGGGAACCTTTACCTTTATGATTCAATAAGCCCTCAGTTTAATCAATTAATGCGAAGAAAGCATGTCTATTAGAACCAAATATCCATTAAATGCACAGATGTTTGCTAAATTGAAGTCTTGTAAATCAAGAGTTTACTATTGTTAACAGATAAAGCAAAAACAACATTAGTTCATGCATGGAAATGTCCAGAATTGTCTGAATTGGTTTGGAGGCTTCAGTTTAACAGTCTGAATTGATTTTCTGATTCCATTCAAAGAATTAGTTCACTTTGGAAACACAATCAAACTGCTTTTGAAGAGAATCTGCAAACTGAATATTCACACAGAGCTGGGGACTGGATGGAATTTCCGTCATCTTTGGGGACTACTCAAGTTTTTGAGCTGTGATAACATACCTGGCCACTGATTTAGAAAAAAAAATCTTGTATTTTATTATGTGTAAAATAACTGATTTACATTATTCCCAATCCTAAAGATTAATAGCTTGATTTACAAAAAAATGCCTCTGTTGAAGACAGATTATAGCCGTGATGTCATTTCAACCAGCCAATCAGATTAGTTTTCTGTCATTTCCATTCAGCTTCAGGAATCCTAGAATACTGAAGAAAACTATCAATTGGTATATTCCATGTTTTTTAAAGCAGTATTAACAGTTAATACATATGATGATTAGGAATATGGCTCAAGAATTCTGGGAGTTGAAGTCCACAAGTCATAAAAGGGCCATGGTTCCCCACCCCTGATTTATATGAAATTGTTTTCAGAAACTAAAATGGTTGCTTATGATTTGTTTGAAAGTTAATCAGCCACAATAACCCAATTTAAGAAGCACCATTTGTAGTATATATATTGGCATCTCTTTCTTCTGGATCCAGATCCAACTGGTCTATTGTGGTTTGAATTTCTGATTTGTGACAAAAATCATCCCTATTAACTTTTGTACCAGAAACTAGGTCTGATCATAATATAATTATTGAATTATTTATATTCTTAAAATATCAATTAATGTTCAATAACTGAGAAATAGAAACTTTGAAGATCCAAAAACATTTTGGTTTTATGAAAAATTGAATATTTAAAAAAGACCCAGCAAAAGCCTAAAATGAAAGAAATATGTTTCATTCTTACATCCCAAAAAACCTCCTTAACACATTAACTTGCCCCTGTTCTGTCACCTGTTTTAAAGTTAACAAATGCATGACATATAATAGAAGATTTATAAATTTAAAAAAACCACCCCTTTTAAGTAATATTCTTTAAATCTTACTTTTTGACAGTCATACTATTTGCTCAGTAACTATAAGAGGCGTATTTTTAAAGAAAATTGTGAATAAAAACTGACAAGCTATCAGGGGAATCTGAATGCATAATTGATAGAGGCATAAATTAATATGATTAGGCCTTTATTGGGCACTGTTACTGCAAGACCTACAAAAGGGGCACAGAATAAAACATGGCTATGTTCTCTGTGCTGATAGGCATCAATATGTAATGCATATTATCTCCAGCCTTCTCATGAAGCTTGCTTATGACAGCACTCACCCTAATTGAAATTTTTATCTTTCTCCTGCATACAGACAGTTCTGACTAGCAGCTTGCATGGATACAGAAAGAAAATCTAAATGACCCCAATGAAGGTTTCTTTAGAGGTATGGATTTTAAAAAAGAATCCACACAAGTACCTTTAACATTTATGGTTTACCTTATCCTGTTAAAGATGACCCTAGTTATGCTTTCTATATTGGAAAAAAAATACTCAAGGATGCTATAGATTTCTGCATAAAATGTATATTCTGCATTCATAATTTTGATTAAAATTATAATTGCATTTGCATTATATTAATCTTGAAGGGTTGCTGTGAAAACAGAGACTGCCATTAAGAAGGTGACCAAGCTGAAAGTTAATGCAGACAAGATTGAAATGGTTTTCATTTAATAACAACAGTTGGGACCAGTGGAGTAGTCACTAAGTGAAACTGCAACTGTACTTATGATCCTACTTCAGTTTTCTTTTGCTTCACAGACCTTCAAAGATCAAGCTGTTATATTTAAAGCCTTTCATGAACATCAGTATCTTCAGGAACATTTTCATTCAATTGTCTCTATTTATCTATCTGATATGATCACATAGGATTTCTGGAACCTTTGGAGTAATCCTTTTCAATTGCTGCTCCTTTTTTTTTTTTTTAATAGTATTCTTCTGTAGCGGAGTATGGCTTTAGGAAATCTATTAAATTCTGACTTTTCCAGCAGGCCTGGGGGATGTACATGGCATGAAGTACATCATGTTTCAGTGTATTTCAAATCAAGTATGACCCACTGGAGTCAAATGACAATTCACTCCAGTATTTTACCCAGAAACACTGGAAGCTGACCCGCACAACCCCTCTGTCCAGCCAGAAGATATCCAACAAGCTACTGAGGAAAAGCAGAGGGCAATCACAACTAATGCTTCTGCATATGATGTAGCTGCACTGAAGACATCCAGCTATTGTTGAGGCCAAAGGCAAAGAGAAGTCTGATCTACACGGACATCTAAATTAATGATCTGTGGAATGTCAAAACTGAAAACCAAAACAAGCCTGATGTTGTACCTGGAGAAGAAGTATCAAGACTGATCAGAGACATTCATTATTGGACTGGACTGCACTGGATCATTTAGTATAAAGAAAGTAGAAGATAATCCACTGGAGACAAGAAAATCATAGAAAAAAAATAGAATCGCCATCATTATTAAGAAAGGAGGGTCAAAGACAGAGCTCAGATACAAGCCCCAAAATGATTGAATGATCTCAGAGTCCAGTGCAAGCCAATCGTTATTATGGTGATCCACATCAATGCTCCAATCACAGATACAGAGGAAACAGATGCAGAATGGTTCTACAGCAGTGGTGAAATCCAGCAGGTTCTGACAGGTTCTGGAGAACTGGAAGCGGAAATTTTGGCTGGCAAATACCATCTCTGGCTGGCCCAGAGTGGGGTGACAATGGGGATTTTGCAGTATCCTTCCCCTGGAGTGGGATGGGAATGGAGATTTTGCAGTATCCTTCCCCTGCCATGCCCACCAAGCCACACCACGCCCACCAAGCCACACCACACCCACCAAGCCACGCCCACAGAACTGGTAGTAAAAAAATTTGGATTTCACCACTATTCTACAGCCACCTGCAGTATCTTATTGATACAACCAAGACTTCATTATTTATTATTTTATTTATTTTTAAAATTTTTATACTGCCCCCTCTCCTGAAGGACTCGGGGCGGTGAACAGCCAAGATTAAGAAACATCCAATACAAACATTAAAATGCATTTAAAACAAAATTAAATCCAATGGCTTTCCCCAATTTAAAACCCCTTACCCATAAAATTCACCAAAAAAAATTCTAAGCCATTTCATATTGACTATAGGAGAGCGGAATGCTAAAATCGGAAGTAAAATAGCAACAAAGAAATGTCTTGAGTTGATGGAAAAAACTGTGTTTCTCTTTAATACCTTTAAGGGCCTAGCCCTTACCTTGTTTGAGGAACTGGCCCCCTTTTAAGGTCTCAGCGCAGGGGTGAAATGCTCCCGGTTTGGACTGGCTCAGGCGAGTAGGTAGCGATGGCGGCAGGCAGTTCGGTGAACCGGTAGCAAAAATCCCTGCCCCCGCCCCCCATGCCCAGCTGAGCCGCGCAATCATCAGAGGTTTTTTTTTCTTTTAAATGCCTCTGACGAGCCAAGCTCTGACAAGCCAAGCTCTGATGATCCCAGCTGAGTTGCCTGCCGATCAGGCAACTCAGCTTGGATTGTCAGAGCCATTTAAAAAAAAAAAGTTTTTTCTTTTAAATGGCTCTGACAATCCAAGCTCTGATGATCCCAGCTGAGTTGCCTGACTGGCAGAGGGTTTTTTAAAAACCGTCTGATGATCAGGCAACTCAGCTGGGATCGTCAGAGCCTTTTGAAAGCATTTTTTACATGGTTTTACATGTAAAAAATGGTTTTAAAAGTTAAAAAAAAATTGGCCATGCTCACCCAGTCACATTACCCCCCCCCCACCAAACCACGCCCACAGAACCGGTAGTAACAAATTTTAGATTTCACCACTGTCTCAGCTGAAATAGAAGCTATGGAGACATGAAAGAATAGAAGAGTCAAAGGAGAAAAAGAAAGGGGATGCTGAAAAAGATAAAATGAGAAAAGTACATAAGGTAACAAAAGGGTGGCAATTGCTGGTCGGTGCAATATAGAACGAAGGCAACAAAACGCCACATCTGATGTCCACTGACATCTCCTTTGCAACCCAGATATATGCTGGCAAAGTGAAACCAATGAAGCCTAAAAAGACTTGGGAGATTTGGCAACTATGATAAAGCTTCCCAAAGTCTCCATCATAACCAGGCTTAGATAACCCATAAACAAATGAGATCCTGGGTCCTTAAAGATGACTCCGGAGTTGGCAGTTGAGTGTGGTCTGAATGTAGGCATTTTGGAGAATTTGGACAGTGAAAACTAAGATGTATAGGGACACTTTTAATGTAAGATGGTCCTTAATTGCTTTTCAATCCAAGCAGTTGTTACTTTAAACTTAATAAAGACCTGGCAGTTAAATATTCAATGATCTAAGATATACTTATTTCATTTTTAAAGTGATATAGTCAGAAATGGAAAATGGACTCTTTGACACCAGAAAATAGGCACAGCTTTAGAGGGCTCACTTGGTGGTTCGAGAGCATTACCTCTTCTGCTATTCACCAAAGAAAATGATCAAAGTTATAGGACCATTCAAAATATGCAAGTCCAGAAAGTTTTTTTGGGAAAATCTACTCAGTTTTAATATTTTCACTCAGTAAAACCTGCCAAGCAATTTAACACAGTGACAAATCCATAATATCAAAATGAAAGATTTTTACATGTTAGTTAAATACTCTAAATGAATCCATGCTTTTGCAGGCATCATTTATGGAAAATTGCTGAGTAAATCCTTTGGACTTTATACCATCACATTCATCCTTGTTCCAACTAATGTAATTCAAGCACAGTATTGATATTTCACTCCAGGTTTTTAAAGGAGGAGGAGGGGTGGCCCATCAAATGCAAACTGGTGGCTAGGCTACATTTGATGCAAGTTTTATATTTATCTTCTCATAGAAGTATACAGAAGATGTACTTAGACATATTGATCTTTGAGGAAATGTAGACAAAATAGATAATGTGAAACTTTTATTGTCATTACTGACTGTTATATAGGATCTTAGAAAAAAAATAATAAAGCCATTTAACTAGATTTGTTGGAATACTTTTGCTATGTTACTACAAAGAAGTTAACCTGCAGCTGCCAAACTAATTTCCCTGGAGCAGCACATTATAATAAAAAGAAAACTATATCAAAAATAAGTGATTTAAGAAGGTTGAGGTATATTGTATTTAAAATGGGAATACGTTAAATAATATATCTATACAGTGGAATATCCTGCAGAAAAGGGAAGAGAAGGTAACATGCATTTCTTTGGTAAAATGTTTTCAAACAGATTCTAGAAAGATGAATCTCCTTTTCAAAACTGGAAATTAATAAGGGAAGAAATAGTAATCGATTACTTAAATAAAAATAATAACTTTGGTGGACATTGCTATATATTAAAATGTATAGCATTTGAATTTCCTCGAATTTTAACAGTGCAAATAAAGGCAAGTTTATTTCCAGGATAACTATAAAATTATAGTTATCATTTTTTACCTTTATAGTGACATTCTTCAGTTAATTCAAGCGGAATGTCCCAAGGTCAACGGATCTTTTAGAATTAAAGTGTTCTAAAGGTTTTAAGCCTATGATCTCGTGGAAGCTTAAATCTACACATTTGGTGGGTGCTATGTTGGGGGAAAGCTAGTTTAAAAAGCATAGACTACATATTGTTTTATAAACATGCACAAAGTAAATGCAGCAATTTTAAATAAATGTGTAAACTGGCTCCATTGAAAAATAGCATGTTTAAGGCATTATGGAAGTAGTTTATTTTGTTTGATTTGTAATGATTTTCTCATAAATTGCTGGAGATTTACTATTAACACGTTGTTAGAGAGATAGGAAGATACTTATAAAAAGTTAAATCACACATATTGTTTGCATCAACCTTTAGTGATCAACCTTTATTGTTTCAGTAGCTCTATCAGAAGTGTAGAGACTGAACTTTGGCTCTTGTCCATTTAAAGTACAGCTCATAAACCTTCCTTCTTAATGGATCAAATGCTTAAAAATGATAAATAACATTAGAACATGTTAAGATGTTTAAGCATTACTTCCATTTTTATAAAACTTACCATATTTTTTGCACTATAAGATGCACTGGACCATAATACCAGTACGCTCCCATAGAGAGGGGCTTCTCAGGTGCTGTCAGCCAAACAGTGTCGACTGGCGGCCCCCAGGGGGAGAGCCTTCTCTGTACGGGCACCTACCATCTGGAATGAGCTCCCCCCGGAGATACGGAGGATCCCGGATCTGCACAAGTTTCATCGTGCTCTCAAAACATTTTTATTTCAGCAGGCTGGCCTGGCCTAACTCTCCCTTTTAAATTTTTAAATTGTTTAATCTGTTTTACAAATTGGGTGTTTTAAATTTGTTTTCGGCCAAAATATTTAATAATTTTAATGAACTTTTAATGTTTGTATTATCTGTGTTTTATCTTGGCTGTTCACTGCCCTGAGTCCCCCGGGAGTAGGGCGGTATAGAAATTTGATAAACAAACAAACAAACAAACAAACAAACAAACAAACAAATAAATAAGACGCAGATTAGCTTTAGAGGAGGAAAAGAAAAAAAATCTGTCTCTGTCTCCCAGCATCCATTTGACTAGCATCCTTGCAACAAACAGCAAACAGCCTAGTCAACTTCAGCACGTTATTGCAGCCCCAGCACATGGCTCGTCAGGGCTCCGCTCCGTTGCACCCACCACCAGTCAGCTGAGTGGGGAACAATAGAGCCTTTGCTGCTGAGCAGCTGATTGGTGGTTGGATCGGCCTCTCGGAATACCGCTGATCAGCTGTTCTAGGGATCAGGTAGGGATTGCCACTGCCGCTGCCTATTGACGGCAGCGATCCTTGCCGCCTAGAATAGCTGATCCGCAGTATTCCGAGAGGCTGATCCAACCGCCAATCAGCTGCTCGGCAGCGAAGGCTCCAGTGTTCCCCAGGGGCAACGAACAGTGGCACCGGTGAAAGGTGGCAGTTGTGACAGGCAGCGGTGAAGGCCACTGCCACACCAACCCCCTCCCCTCACCACAATATTAGCTCTATAAGATGCACAGACATCTCCACCTACTTTTTTAAGGGGGGGAAGTGCATCTTATAGTGAGAAAAATACAATAATAAAGTGCATGTGTTGGTGAGAATCTCTATAGCAAAGTGATCAGAGAGTTAGACACGAATCGTATAGTACTGATTGGCCATGGAACTATAAAATTCATTAGGTGGCATTGAGCCAATTACTGCTGTTCAAAATCCAATAATTTTACAAAAATAAAAATGAATGATCTTACAGTAAATATGCCAGTCAGAAACAGATAGAATGCAATTATAATAATATTAGCCATTGACATTGTTGACATTTTTTAATATCTCAAGAAGAACCGCTAATCATTTTTAAGATTAATTTAATAAATAAATAAACAAATAAAGCTATAAATAAATAAATAATCTGAGTATGAAGGATGTGATGGAAATGAAGCATGTTCTTATTAATGGTATTAAAAGCTATGCGAATTATTTTACTAGTCTTAATGACAACTGTGAAATGTTTATTTAAAAAGCAACAATAAACTGTAACTTGTCAAATTAAACTAATCATGTTCCAGACTTGTATAACAGCTGAGAAAGATATATCAGAGCTAAACTGGAATTATTTTAGCAAACATATGTTCCCAGACCCACATTTGCTAATATGAGCATATGTACTGATATGGCACTTGTAGAGAAATTAAACAAACAAATAAAAGAAACTAGTGAATCAGAGCTTCTAATCATTCCTCAAATAATTGGAAGGCTTTTTATTGTGGTAATTTTGTCCTGAAAACTTTCGTCTCGCATATCCTTTCCATATCAGTCCCACCCAGTGGTGGGTTGCTCCCGGTTCTGTCCAGTTCTATAGAACTGGTAGTAAAATTGGCGGGAGCCCTGCCTCCTGCCACTACGTCATTGTGGGTGATCTGCGCATGTGCTCCCATTGTGAACCAGTAGTAAAAATAAGTAGAACCCACCCCTAGTCCCACTGTTAACATAACAACATTTGAAAAGGTTTGGATACTTACTGTTTGCTTCTCTTATGATCGCTTAATAGAAAGAGAGCACAGAAAGCTGTGTGTTTTCCCTTTTGTAGAGCATGCAAACTTGCACAACTGAAGTGAACAGCTACCCCCATTTAGTTGTTAACCATCACAGCATAGAGTCTTCTCGGCAATATTATAGGCAGGGTGTTCTTAATACAGATAAACAGCTCCTGAACAGTTCTTATAATGCATGAAGTGTGTGGATGGTCATGTTCAGCATTCTTCACATTTATTTATTGTCAACCACCATATTTATAGTGACTATTAAATGGTGAAAAAAAAATCCCCATCCGTCTAAATGTTTGACTTCCCTCTGTCCTTTTTATGATATCTCAGAAAAGTGATGGACTGATCTTTTCCCATGCAATTTATCTTTCTTTTTTCTTTTCTTTTTCTTTTTTGTTCCAAAAGAAGACTCCCTTTAGGGTGCTTTCAGATATCATATTGCATTTTTTAAGTGCCCCTTGCAATGAAAACAGTTCTGGGAATTTCTATTTGATTTGCTGTTTATTACCTGCACAGCTGCCTTGGGTAGTCCTTGAAATTAACAGCAATCTTACATCTTGCCTTTTGAGAAAGTAGCCAATAGTCATTTATATTTATAGCCAAATTGAGCTCCTTCATTAGTGGCAGGCCACAATTTTAAAAACCAGAAAGAGCTAAAAAAAATGACTTACAGATAAAATCAAAAATATCCCAGATATTTCATAATGCCATTCCAAGCATATTGGTCTATGACTATATCATGGTCAATAGTATCAAAATATTTTGAATGACTATGCATGAACTCAGGGGGAAAAATCATGCTGATCAGGTTTTCTCCAAGACACGTACAGCATCCTCTGAAGTACATTGCCCCAAAGTAGGAATATTTGTGACAAGGTGATAGTAGAAAAAATCCAATGGATTAAGGACAACTTCTTCAGAATTGTCTCCTTTAAGATGCCTTTTGGGGAGCCTCCTATAACATCAGGCATAGCCAAGAATTTTGAATATGACTTGTCTAACTTACAGTAGTTAGATTACATTCTACTCTCTTATTTACTTACCTGATTGAGAAAAACAATATTATGTACTGTATATTCAAATAAAGGACACAATTTATGTCTGTCATAATTTTTGCAAGAATAAACAGGTACCGTTTATAACTTCTGGCAAAAGAAAATAAGAAAAAGGCTATTACTTCAGTTAGAAAGGAAACCTAACCTTAAACCTAATTCCTACACTGACATTAAAACTCAAAAGTGTAGCTGAACTGGGCTTAATGATTTTCAGATGTAACAATACTATGATATATGAACTGCAGAATAATGATTACTAGCTAACATGTTTTAAAGTTTGTATACATTCCACCAAAGCAGGCAAAGGAAAGGTTATTGTGTTTATCATTGCAATCTCAATTTATCCTACATCTATTGAAGTATGAATGGACAACCTGCATCCCAACTGCTCTTAAGTGGTCCAAACTCTAATTTATTGTGTCCCTTGGCCTAATTTCCAGAGATAAAGTCAGCCTTCTGTTAAGAGATTTTCGTTTTCTCAGCCTCCCTCCTTCTGTTTCTCCCATAGTTTATTGTTCGAAAGATAGAGATTAAATGTTGTGAGAGAGAAAATTAGAAAGAAAATGAGAAAATGTCGGAAAGAGGGGGAAAGTGGTGTTTCTAAACAAACATGAATGTCCCCTGCCACTTTCGCTCTGCCTGATCTAATGCTAGTTTCAGCCCTGGTTAATATATAGACCTAAGCAGATGTCACCTGAAGGAATATGGTTCTTGATTGTCAAATCTATCTGAAGTACAAACATTATAATTTAATGGACTTCTCAGGAATACCATTCATTGGTCTGAATCCAAAATCTGTACAGCTAATTCTGTATGCTCAATGAGACATTTAAGTTGTTAATCATCAAACAGAGCCTTCCAGTTTTGAATGATAAACTCTTGTTTGATACTGACAAAAGTTGTTTTCGAAAGTAGCCTATGATATGTTCAAAAGGAGGAAAAGTTCCAACTATGTAAGTCAATCCCTTAATAAGCTTATCAACCTTATTGAATCAACCTAAAGAAGTTTGAATACATGGCCAACTGTATAACAAATACCAAAATATAATTATAAGCTTATTAAGTTTCATTTTTCTATCAAAATCAAGTATTCTTCAAAATAATCTTTATTTTAATTACAGAAAGAGAACCTCTCTATTTCTGTGATCCACATAAGGGATCTTAATTTGTACCAAACCTTTGTGTTCCACATTAAACTGCAATTCCTATTATGTATTCAAATATGATGGGTTATATTATTGTACAACAATAATTCCCATGCTATTGAAAGCACTTTTCAGAACCATAAAATTTGCAAACAATAATGCACAAATAATATCTATGGTAAAAGGAGTTATAGAATATACATTTAAATGACAGTTATTTCTGCCAGGATATACAGGTATCTTGAATTTTCAGTCATTAATCATAGTAGCAAAATTGCCAAAATAGCTGAGTGATGGCAAGCTATTATTCTCAATTGCCATTTCTTCTAAACTGTCCATTTCTAGTGATTCTACTAAAGTCACAGAGAAGTAAAGAAAGAGCATTCAAATAGTTGGGTACCTGATTTCTTATCTGATTCTTAAGTGCTCTCTCCCTCTCTCTCCCCCTCCCTCCCTCCCTCTTATATATTACACACACACTCTATTTATATCCAGATATATACATACATCAGTTGAAAATTATATAAACTATAACCCGTGAGATAATCAAACCAGAAAACAGAAATGCTAGTATGTTGCAAAATGAATAACTCAGTAGCTAATAGCAGATTAAAACAACCCATTAGTAAAGGCTAAAATGTTGAAGCCACAACCTTTAGCCAAATGTGGGTAAGGTGATTGCTGATTTGTTGCTAATGCCTGCATGAAGCTTGAAAGGTGGCCAAAAAATTATTGAAGAACCTGGAAAAGAGAGAAGTAGTGTATCCTCAGGGAATGAAGTTTAGCCCAGCAGACTAGCCAAATTTCTATCTTTTGATACATTTTTATTGTGACTGAAAGTTCAAGACACAGGTATTAATGCCTTTGGTAAGAAACAATATTCTTTATGAAATTCACAAAGAGCATGGGGAAACAAACAACCCATCTTAATAAAATTTTCATGCCAGCCAAAATGCCTTGGACTTTTGAATACCCTGACAGATCAAGTTATCAAGGGCTTCTTTTACTAAAGTAAGACAACAAAGGTACAATATTTAGACTTAACAGGATAGTGGGATAGCCTTATAATTTTGCAATTTATTGGGAAATCAGATCTATTTAATTGCCTTTTCTTATAATCTTGACAGTATTCAAGAAATAAATTTTGGGGGGTAGGTTTTTTGTTTTTGCTTTTTTAGCTTTTTGTGAAACATGCCTCTAATTCCACTTTTCCCATTTTTAATTTCTATAGATTTCAGTAAAAACAATTCAGTAATATTGTCAAAAGCGGATGTTTATATAGGCTAGAATACAAGACTGCTGTTTCTGTTGTCCCAAAAACAACTTTATTGAACTGGTAATCTTACCCTTTAGCTTTTTATTAACAAATTTTTAAAGGAATTCTCAGATTTTTGTTGGTAACTGCTCACTTAGGTTTAAATGTAATGCACTTGTTGGCCAGGCTGCCCCAGAGGGACTCCCATAAGACAGACTTACTCAAGCTTCACTTGAACACAGAAATGAAAATCAATAAACAATTTGAACTTCTCAGAAGAGAATTTTTCTCCTCTAATGAATATACAAGCTTGGTTACAGCTTAATTTAAAGATTGAATTTAGTGTGTGTTTTTCACTGCACTATAAGCATGACAAACACAAGTTGCAAGTGACATGTCCCAGAAGGGGTCTTATCATTAAAAAAAAAAAAACCTACTCCAAAAATAGCAAAAAACAAAAGCTCATTGTAAGCTAACTTATAAAGCATGAAATGTATCTGCGCTGGAAAAAAAATCTCTGAACTGTATATCTATACTACTGTGTTCTAACTGTTTGGCATCCCAACTGCTTTTGAGGACAAGTAACCAGTTTCAGAAACAATTAAATTAGCAAATGAAGGCTAAACAGATTACTCTTTCTATTTGATTTTTAAAAAAATCTTTTTAGTAACTAGCAGACAAAACCATATCTATGCTCCAGTTTAATTACATCCAGTTCTTCACTATTTCATCTTTTCTTTGACCCTCTAGATCCGTGATGGCAAACCTATGGCATGTGTGCCACAGGTGGCATGCAGTGCCCTCTCTGTGGGCACGAGAGCTGTCGCCCCAGTTCAGCTTCACCATGCATGCACATGCACATCTCACTGGCCAGCTAGTCATCAGGTCTCTGCCACATATGTGTGGGGGGGTGGGACATCTGCGGGGCTGCATGTGCATGTCGGGGGTGGGACATCTGCGGGGCCACATGCGCATGTGGGGAGCACTGCATGTGCATGGCACATGCACATGTATGTGTGTAGGGTGTATGCATGGGGGTACGTGCAGGGGGCCCATGCACATGCACGGGGGGAAAGCATGTATGGGGGCTACATGAGCATTGCATTTTGGGAGTTCGGGTGCACACGCACAGACATTCACACACACACCTGTGCATGCTTTAGGCACTCAGTCCGGAAAAGGTTAGCTATCACTGCCCTAGATGTTTCTTTATCATTTATTGTGCATTAGAATTGCAAATATAAATCTATTTGTATAGATAAACCTCCATGAACCTTCAACCATGCCTCATAAGGAAAGAAAGATGTCTCAGACTCCAATCACTGGTCGTCTTGTGTCTAGCTCTCTAGCCTTGAAGCCGTCATCGTGACTAACACATAACAGTCTTTCTAAACAAAAGTCTCTAATGATTCAATGTGCTATTACCAACCTTCTGTCCAGAATCTTAATTCTACAATATTGGACACGAAGCAGGTTGAAAATGATAAAATATCACAGCAGCCTTTCTGAAAGATCACATTATAACTCAAAATGAAGATTCTCCCTAGCAAATTCACTACAGAGAAGGCACATTGCTTTTGTTTTGAATGAACAGAATTTTCAAAATACTTATTCTGCCCCAGCTACGGACCCCAAAGAATGCAGCACACACAAAGTCCGTACAAACCTTAATTTACTAATTAAAGACTACTAATGAGCTTTCTTAGTAATTGTTTGAACACAAGTACAATAAATCCATCTTTTCTGAACAAGGGCTGTTAATATAACTTCATTAGCAGCCAACAAGAATTCAAAGAATAATAACTCAGTTCTGAGGCACAGTATTTCAGAAAACCATAATCTTACTGTGGTTGGCAGAATGCCCCGAAGCAATTTGCAGGAAAACTGATAAGAGAGAAACAAAAGCCAAATCAAACATTTTTTGGAATCAAGATGCGAAGGAATTTGAATGAAGTTGTTTCCTGCAAATTGCATTAGTCGTTGTCCTTCCTTAAAAGGCTAGGGGAGTGGCCAATTAGCCCCAAGCCTTACTCTCGAGGAGACCTCCTCCTGAGGAGCCACTCCTGCCTTTTCGCAGCTCTGCGCGCTCGTGCATCGAGAAGAGGCTCCTCCTCTTCTTCCTCTTCACTAATGGGAGTTCTGGAGGTTCTGAAGGCCATAGCTGAATCCCCGCCTCTGGCGCTACATCTTCTCCAGCCTCCTCATTGTCCAACTCGAGTGCCAACTGCACAGACTGCTGGCGCAGCACCACACCAGCCTCCTCGCTGTCGGAATCAGCTACTAACTGCACAGGCAGCTGATGGGCCACAACAATACTAAAGGATAAAATGCCAAAAACCCAGCTCCTTTTAACCACAGAGCTCTTTCTGAAACTCTATAATATTATTTCTGTTCTGAAAGGAAGTCCCCCTATAATATACAACAGTTCTTTAGCCTCCAGAGTTATGAACTCATCATATAGTCTGGAAACTTATTGTTCATAGGTTGTGCGGGAGAATGGGGTTCTGTAGCATATTGTCTGTCAATCAAGGCTACTGTACAGCACAAATATTGTGTCCTGATTTAGGCATAACACTCAGAATATGGTAGAAGACTTTGCACTTGCCATCCCATTCAGGTGAAAGCTCTCCATCATGTAAAGCACTATCAGTGCTTTCTAAGCCTTTGGATCATGCTGATATCTGCTTTTCTTGATTTCTATCTAGAAGGTGACAGCTGCTGTCATGTCGAGAGCATAGATCACTCTTAGGTTGAGTAAGCATAACTATTTCTATACCATTTATGACTGTGGAATAATTCCTTTGCAGAAACCTATCTCAGCATGTCTGCACTCTTCGCCAGGTCCAGGAGGTGCTATATTTCCCCCCGTTTATTACCTTAGAGAATAAAATAAAAATAACTATAGTGGAAAATACTGCAATATTGCTTCAAAGGTATCTTAAAGTCGGGAACATCTCTGACTCCAATAAAACTAAATGCTTTGATCCTGTGTACATTCTTTTCCAGAGTTATAATCTCAATCTCAGTTAAAGTGATTTCAAAAGCTTTTCATTTAAACTACTATTATTCTTTTGTCTACTGGGAGCCAGTGCAAAGATAATGTCCTGTGTGCAAGATGCAAGCAGGCTGAATAATAATTAATCAAACCTACTTAATATTCTAAAGAAGAGGAGCAACAATCAGTTGTGAACCTCTATGTATTAACTGGCAGATCATTGTTATTCCAGGAGGCATCATAAGGCCAAATGCAGGTTGCAACTGGTTTAGAAAATCTCATTAATTAAGATACATGAAAGTCTAAGTCTCTCATTATAAATATCTTATTGGGAATATAAAAGAGATAATTAAATGGCAGTGGCATAACACTTTTATGTACTAAAAGGTGATGAAGTGAACTTAGAACCATTCATTCATTTGTTTGGGAGGTGAAAATATGCTTTTACATTTAATAATAGTGCCACCTCTCCTAGCCCCATATTTCCATAAAGCCTGTCCCCCATAATTCTGTTTCTGTTCCTTTAGCATGTAGTTACATTCCTTTACATATACCATAGACCTATTTCCATACAGATTTTTTTCCCCAAGGGGTGGGAGCCCACACAGATGTAGTGTTCCCATACAAGTTCCCATACATACAAGTTGATCCAACTTAGATATTGCTTGTTTTGTCTTGTATATAGGAAGCCTGTGTGGAGCAGATAAAAAGCACAGCTCCTTTGGTGCATATTTGAAAGTGGCACTGAGATCAATGGCAGGTCCTCGCCACCCCAGGAACACATAGTCTACTGTATTTCCAATAGGAGCTGTAACTTTTCCAAGACTGTAAAAAGATGCAATTCTCCAAACAGACTTTTGGAAGTATGCATATCCTGAAGTAGACTCTATATTAATCTGCACATTAATTGATGATCTTTAGAGGTATGTGTGTGTCTGTGTACACACACACACACACACAACTTATGTATATATATGTATACATACAAATACATATACTGTGTTTCCGTGAAAATAAGACCCTGTCTTATATTTTTTTTGCCACTAAAAAAGGCACCAGGTCTTATTTTCAGGGGATGTCATCCACTGACTAACCTCACTTGTGCATGTCAACCCTGACCTTTTTGCTATCAGAGGCCTTCAGGAACATATTTAGGGCTTATTTTGGGAGTGGGGCTTATATTGGGCGCATGTGTAAAAAATCAAGCTAGAGATACTTTCAGGGTAGGTCGTATTTTCTGGGAAACAGGGTACATACATACATACATACATACATACATACATACATATATATAATTTATATTTTGCTGATAAATAAAGGGAGACTATTATAGATCTATTTCAAGCTTTTTAGCTTTCATCAGCTAGCCATACCCTTACTCAGATTCGAACTTGGGCTTCCTGCATGTTAGGCAGTTCGGCAGTTGAATTAACCTTCTGAGCCACAAGTTCTCCTCCCTTCATCAGCTTGAGCCCCTTTATTTCTTTATCAGCAAAATATAAATTTGGTATAAAATGGTTTGTCATGAATGCGACTGCTTGAGGGCTCCTGGATTGGAGCTGAAAAGCGAAAGGGAACAGAATGCCCCTTCCCACGTGTTGGGATAGACCAGATTTTGCACAGGTGACACTGGGTGGTTTACAAAATTAAAAGAATCCCATCAAGATCAACCAGGTATCTATAATTTTAATTTGTTAGATATATTTAAATATTGCACAATCCTCAGTTTCTATGCCTTAGAGTGGGGAGGCAAGAAAAATTCAACTTCAAGAATATTTGTCCTATTGTAGGCAAGTTTAAGGGGAAATAAGTGAAATAAAAGTGTGGGATTACTTCCAAAAATTTGCAAAAATGCAAAGAGCTCAATTATGAGCATTGAGCATCCTGCTCAAAATAGAAAAATACCAGAACGATACTTCTTCCATTGGCTATCCCACTCTTCCATGAATGTAAAAAAAAGCAATAATCCGAACAACAATTGCTTTAGAAAATTCATTTCTCTGTATTTATTTCCCTATTTTTGTTATCTTCTTTCCCTGAAAGTTTAGGTTATAAAATTCTTGAGCAAGGGATACATCCTTGTGCATATCTAAGATGTTCTGCAAATTAATTGTGATTATGACAATAACAATACTGTGTTGGTATTAATGAATTACTACAATAATTATTAAATATGTAATTATGATATAAAATAGCTTTGGACAATGTGAATCTGCTATTTGGAAATTAAACTCTGAATAATTACTATTGTGCTTTAAACGGCTCTTGTCTTTGGAGAAAAGAGCATTGAACAGTTGTGTCTTTATATACCTGTTTACTTACAATTAGTAAACAAGCAGGCACTGTTGGATTTTTACTGACAATAGTCTCAAAATAACAACAGATTTCTGAATCCCCAAGAGTGCTCTTGCCAGGCAGGTGTGAACAGTTAAAATTACCTTTTCTCTCCCTAGACAAATTTGGGACTGCATCAGAGAGTCTGCAGTAAAACCAGTCTGTGATAAAGGTTAGAATGTTGTTGTTATTGTTGCTTTTTAAGGAATATAGAGAATCATTGTGCCTATTGTCTTCTTCTGCCTGTTGCTAAAAGGAAAGGGGATTAGCACAGGTTTATGCAACTATTGTTACCTTTACAGTACAGCTTCATGGATGAGCAACACTCAAGCTATGGACTGTAAGCACTACAGCTCCTGAAACTTGCTAGGAAATTCCAGGACTGTAGGAAAGACTGATAAATCGAAAAATTTTGCCAATAAAAAGTAATTGCAAACAATTGCTATAACAATATCAGGAAAACAGCATGAAAGCTCAGGCACAAATTTTTAAAACCCTAAGCACTTTTTACTTTTCTCCCTTTTAAGCAAGCACATACTGCCTTCTATATGTTATTAAAAGAGACTCATTCCTTACCTGTATTTACAGTTAAAAGGATTTTACAACCATTTAAGCAATAATGTTTGCCTGAACAGTTCCTGCCAGTCATAATATGTCACATTATGTTTGCAAATCCTCCTGTATGAGCATTTCCTACATTTCATGGGTCTGGTTTTACTTCTTTATCTTTAGCATGGAGGATTGGAGAAAGTAGAGAAGCGAGGAGCTTGATTTGAGAAAATTAATAAAGCCAACCTTATGTTAGATTACTGGATTCAGACAGATACAAGTTTGCTGCTTTAAACCATTGCTAAGTATATCTCTCTCTGGAATCTGTTTTGTAATTCTTAATACACCAGTAAGGCTGGGAAAGCACTAGTATCCAGTGTTTTTCCAACTTTGCCTATTCTACACTGTGAATAAAGATCATGATTCACATAGGCTTTATGCCTTCTTCCCACTCTTATACTTCCCCCAAAAAGAAAGTTGTCAAATACTGCTCCTTCTTTGCTAAGCTCTATACTATTCAACATCTTTATTAGTCAACAAAAGGATAGTATGGAAGGAATGCTTATACCAGATTTGCAAATGAACACCAAGCTGATCCCTTAGCGGAGAAAAATCACAATTCAAAATGACTTCAATAGACTTGAACATCATGTCATACAAGATGATGTTCAGATGTGACAAGCATAAGGTCCAGCGTCTGAATAAGAAAAAAATCAAATGCATAGCAACAGGGCTGCAGAGATTTAGAACGTACCTGTAATGAATCATTAAACTGCTTCTGTCCCCAGGTCATGCTGGCTTGAGTCTGGCTTGGTTTTAGGAAATTCCACTCTGGAATTGCCATTCTGGCAACAGTTAGTAGAATACTCCTTCTGGAATGCATATTGCTACTTCTTTTCATTGGATAGTTCCCCTGTGGCTTCTCACAGCCCTTGGAAGGAGGCAAAGGCAAACCACTCTTCAAAAACCTTGCCAAGAAAACTGCAGGGACTTATTCAAGTAACTTTGAGAATTGGATATAATTGAATGGGGAAAGACACACACACACATACACACAAACCAACCAACCAACCAACCAAAAAGTTAAATTTATAACTACAAGTTAAAGTATTAGAATACACATATATCCAGGCATGGTAAAGGTAAAGGTAAAGGTAAAGGTAAAGGTAAAGGTAAAGGTAAAGGTAAAGGTAAAGGTTCCCCTCACACATATGTGCTAGTCGTTCCCGACTCTAGGTGGCGGTGCTCATCTCCGTTTCAAAGCTGAAGAGCCAGCGCTGTCCAAAGACGTCTCCATGGTCATGTGGCCAGCATGACTGAATGCCAAAGGCACACAGAACGCTGTTAACTTGCCACCAAAGGTGATCTCTATTTTTCTACTTGCATTTTTTACGTTCTTTTGAATTGCTAGGTTGGCAAAAGCTGGGACAAATAACGGGAGCTCATTCCATTACACGGCACTAGGGATTTGAACCGCTGAACTGCCGACCTTTTGATCGACAAGCTCAGCATCGTAGCCACTGAGCCACCTTTATAATAATAAAGCTTCTTTTGATCCTTGTTGCATTCTAATAGCTCCTTTACATGCCTTTACTAACAGTGCAGAAATATTATTATAGCTATAACTTTGCCTACCATATAGAAATTTGCCAGTTTGAAACATGGCCAAAGACTTCTTCTTTCTAATATTTTCCAGAGCTATCTCCCACCCCAGTAATTTTTTAAAGTTACTCCAAGAGTGCATCATATCACTTATCCAGTCATTTGCCTTTCTGTAAGCATTTGAACCAACACTTTTCTATAAGCCTAGGCAAACGTAATAGTCACTGTTCTGTTTCAACGGTGCTAATAAGGGGAAGCTCTGGAAGATTTTAAATATCAGGACTACAGCTGATTCAGTGGAGGGGTCATTCTTTGTTGTGTGTACAGTGATACGCAAGGTACTGCTGCTGAAATTAGAGTATAAGGAAGCAAAATCCTCCAACCAAAATGGGTGGGAACACTTGAAACAATGTAAAGGGGAAACAGTAGTTTAAAGCCAGAGTATGAAAACATTCAAGATGAGTAGAGAAGGGAATACAACGTGGTGTACAAGTCAGTGGTGGCTTGCTCCAGGTTTGGATCGGTTTGCAAGAACCAGTAGTAAAACTGGTGGGAGGCTCCACCCACTGACCCGGACGTCATCATAGGCAATCTGCACATGCGCAGAAGAGTGCACGTGTGTGAGCGAAGCAAGCGTGCGTGCGCAGGCACGATGTGAACCAGTAGTAAAGGTAAGTAGAACCCATTCCTGGTACAAGTGCAGATAATGTATTTGCTTGACTGAAGATTGTGGGAGAGAAATTTTGTGAACTACCAGATGAACATGCTGCAGCAGTAAAATGCAGCCAATGCAGTCTTGGTCTCCATTAACAGAAATATTATATTTAGATCTGCAGTGATAATAATTTCATTGTATTCTGAGCAGGTTAGACTTTATTTGGAGTAGTCTGCCAGTTAAGGGCACCGTAGTTTAAAAAGGATGTGAAAAAGCTGGAATGAGGAAAAGTAACAGAAGACTAAAAGATACATAAACCACGCTGCATAAGAAATAGTTAAAGGACCTGAGGATATTAACTTGCAAAAGAGAGGAAAGATATGATAATGGGATACAAAGATATGAAAGGCTGCCACTTTCAAGAACATACAGACTTATTCTCCGTTGAAACTGAGAACAGGAGGAGGGCCAACATTTTGTAATCAAAGGAAACAAGATCCAGACGGAATATGATAAGAACCATTAAGCAGTACAGAGCAGTGGAGTATGCCCTCTTATTAAGTAGCCACCAACCAGCTATGATTTAGTACAGGAGTTCCCAACCCCTGGGCAGCAGACTGCTATCAATCCACTGTTAGAAATCGGGCCGTGCAAGTGAGCAAAACTTCATCTGCTCATGTGCGAGATCTAGATGAAACCATGCCTCCCTGTTCATTGATTTTTTTCCCCCTATGGGCCATTGGTTTAATGCAGTGATGGCTAACCTTTTCCAGACCGAGTGCCCAAAGTGCGCACACATGCACCCCCCCAAATGCGCATGCCCGAACCCCCCAAATGCAATGCATGCATGGGCCCCGTGCATGTGCCCCGCCCCCACGCATGGGTGCGTGTGGGCCCCCCACGCATGCTCAGCAGAGACCCGATGACCAGCTGGCCGGTGGGAGGCGCACGTGCATGCGTGGCGAAACTGAACTGGGGTGACGGCTCGCGTGCCTACAGAGTGGGTGGTGCATGCCACCTGTGGCACGTGTGCCATAGGTTCGCCATCATGGGTTTAGTGGATTTATGCAATGAGGAGCAAGTTGGATTAGATCAGGCCTGATGGCCCAGGGGTCGGATGCGTCACATGCAAGGCCACGCCCACTCCAGCAAAAAATGCCACGATACGTCACGTGATATGATTGAGTTTGACACCCGTGGATTAGACAAACTAAAAGACCCCTTTCATCCTATATTTTCTATAAACAAGCTTGAAATGCTTAAATCCCTCTGAAATCAATGGGATATGTTTTGAATAAACATTAGTTTTAAATATTACAGGTCTTTTAGAAACATAATTTTAAGAACACAAGCTTGAGAAAAAGTTATGTGTGGGTGGAGATGGTATGACAAAGAAGAGAGTAACGGCTTTAGTTTCCATAAGGCAGTCTTATTTTTTTTTTTCTTTTTCTTTTGCAATTTCATTAGTTTTTATTTTTTTTCTTTTTCTTTTGCAATTTCATTAGTTTTTAAATGTAATCTGTTCTACGCACAACTGGAACTGTGTCCAGCATTTAATAGGGGTGCATCTGTATATCTTACATACAGACATTAATAACACACCCAAATATTAAAATTAGTTATATTGTATGAAGAGAAAGTTCAAAATGCACTGAGACTTTTCTTTTAAATAAAACATACCTAAGAAAATTTAAAAAAAAAATCTTTATTCAAATTAATGGTGAATTATTTTGTCATGAGAGTAGGAGTTTATATTCATTTAAATGAAAGCACACAAATTGTTCTTGACAAGAAAAACAAAGCTAGCCTAGGGCAGTATTTTCATGATAGAAAACGGCACATGTCCATGAATATCTAGTATAATATTAACAAAAAGTATTCAATTAGCTATTCATGCACCCATTGTAATGAATATTTATTTGCATAGCAACTAAGTAACATCGATACCTTTTGTTTAGGAATTTTGGAGTTTGAAAATGAAATAGCATTCTTTGTAAGAATGTATAGAAATTGGACAAAAGATTGCCAAATATACCTTTCACTTAAAGTTCTCCAAGGAATTGATCAAGCCACTGCCTTGTCTTTATGCGTTCTTTTTTCTTATTGAGAATTGTGGGATTTTTTAAAAAATCTACACTTATTCTGAATCTTTAAGACTCAAGAACATTAAGTAGAATTAAGATAGTTTTTGCTATAGATTCTGATAAAGACAATATGCTCAGTTTAATAAATGTGTGGAATATTTTTCTGCAAAATGAGGGTCTAGGCTTTATATCAGGGATGAAATCCAGCAGGTTCTGACAGATTTTGGAGAACCAGTAGGGGAAATTTTGAGCAGTTCAGAGAACTGGTAGCAGAAATGTTGACTAGTTCGGAGAACTGGCAAATACCACCTCTGGCTGGTAGAGTGGTAGTGGGAATGGAGGAATGGGGATTTTGTAGTATCCTTCCCCTGGAGTGGAGAGGGAATGGAGATTTTGCAGTATTCCTTCCCTGCCACGCCCACCAAGCCCACCAAGCCACGCCCACAGAACCAGTAGTTAAAAAAATTGGATTTCACCACTGCTTTATATTATGCTTGTTATGTAGAACACAGCTCACATGGCTCATTGATTCAAGAATTGCATGGTGTCCTGAAACTGGCTGCATCATGCATGGGCTTTACTTCAAAATCCTCCTCTCCAGCACTGAAAAAAGGAAAAAAAGACCCACTAATGGCATCAACAGGAAAAGGCATTCAGAATAAGGGCAATAAAAGTGGTTGGGAGGAAAGGAATTTATAGATGGTCAAGTCCTCCAAACTATCAGATTCCCTGTGACTTCTGTATAGAGTGAGCTATGTTAGTTGTGTACTTTGAAATAAACATAATGTATAGTCTGACACTGATTGACAAAATCAGATGTACAAAAATGGTATTCTGAGCTTGGCAAAAGAGCCAGCCCAGCATGGGTTATTTGAGAGCAGGAGGGTTGGAAATCTTCTCTGAATCCTGTAGCCTACTAGCTTTTATAGTTAATTTACAAGGCTGAAATAAGGAAACTGAAAGAATTTTGACTTGCTGCCTTGTGCTAGGCTTCAAAACTGTTTGGAAATATACATCGCTCTGAATTAGGCGCTCCAAGTGTTGGAATAAACATAATAAATTAATGTGCCCAAAATCTTTGAATAAATCATGAATAAAATCAATTTTGAGATCAAGACACGCAAAGCCTGCCATAAGCAGGAACCAAAACCCTTGCATTAACAAAAGACCCATCTAAGTTTAAAAGGTATTTTAAGAGTTTGGTAGAGTTTGGTGGCCTGTGTATAGAGTCAGTTTTACATTCCATGTGTTTCTTGTTGTTCAGGCTTCATGATGTATTGTAAGAATTTTCTCATCAATTCTCCTACAAGCATGGATAGTCACAAGAGTAGTGTGTAGCTTCAAAAGAAGCAGCATATGAAATCCCAGGGCCAGGCTTGAGCGTGGGCCCAGAGTTGAGTAGCATCCAGTTGTAAAGGAAAAGACTTCAGTCTGACAGAAAGACTAAGTACATTAATTCAGTGGCTTCAAAGGTTGAGCTCAACTGAAAGAAAACATAAATTCTAATATTTCTTTGAAGCAGTGAAGAGGGGAAAGAGATTTGTCTGCAAAAGAAAAGTAAGTTTGCCATTTTGCAAGTCTGGAGCACACAGTTTTCAGAAAACCCTTGTCTTGTCAATGTATTTCTTTTTCCGTAAAGTTTTGGCTCCTGCTCTGATCATGCCTGAGTGAAATCAGCAAAACTATCTCAATTGATTGAGTTGTCCTTTCCTATTTTTGATGAAACACTTGGCATATAGTTATTAGTGTTGTACACATCTGGCAAATAGTTGGAGAAAGCTGCTTTAACAATAAAACAATTCCACCAGTAATCTGGGGCCCTTAAATGGATTTTATTAGGGGTGGGTTGGTTCGACATGTTTTGAGGAAGGCCCATCAAGGCAAGGCGCATGGTCTGATTTAATTGTCCAAATATCAGTTCTGCCTTTGGGCCACTAGGCGGCAATAACCATGAATTGATTAAGCTTATGCTAATTTCCAACCCTGCTTCTCTTGAGATTTCCATATATTTTAATGGATTATTTTTGGCATCAGACAAGAAACACATACATATCTTAGATATTACTTCTTTGTATTGTTAATTATTGCATGAAGGGATGTGATTTGTAAAAAAATCTAATTAAATCAATTCAAACAAAGTAAAATGGCCAAGCTGAGCTTGGATTTCATGACACCTTCATGATAACTTCATGAGCATGTTCACGTATGATCTCAACCACAGAATGGAACTGGTTTGCCATTTCCTTCCCCCAATACTTACTTCCCTGTCTAGGCTGCTTCCCTCCAGTCTTATGTAGTAGTCTCCAGTGGTGAAAGCCAAACTTTTTTACTAATGGTTCTGTGGGCGTGGCTTGGTGGGCATGGTGTGGCTTGGTGGACATAGCTTTGTGGGCATGACAGGGAAAGGATACTGCAAAATCTCCATTCCCACCCCACTCCAGGGGAAGGATATTGCAAAATCTCCATTCCCACCCCACTCTGAGGCCAGCCAGAGGTGGTATTTGTTGGTTCTTCGAACCGCTTAAAGTTTCTGCTGCCGGTTCTCCAGAACCTGTCAGAACCTGCTGGATTTCATCCCTGGTAGTCTCTCATTCAAGCAGTACTCAGGACTGACTCAACTTGACTTCTGAGACCAGACACAGCCAGCCTGCTGCTGCCACCTATTGATCCTTATTCAAAAATGTACAGTAATTAGAAAATGACTTAAACATGTATATTAATGATTAAAGTATAGAGTAATACGTATGACAATCATTTTCCAGTTGTGCAAATGGCCACTGGCTACATTCCCATAACAGTTGCCATTTAAAAAGTCTTCAGAATAAACAATAGTGCTTATAATAATTTTGTTTCTGGAAAAAAATCTCAATCATTCCAGAGAAGTGAGGAAGACTTATTCCAACCCATGGTTACAAATCAGAACACTGAAGTAAGGCCTTTTCATTGGAGCAAGTCCAGTGGTGGATTGTTATTGGTTCACCCCGGATTAGGCGAACTGGTAGCGGCGACAACGGGAAGGTCTGCCCACCTACCCAGATGCTTCTGCGCATGCACAGAAGCGTTGTGCATGCTTGCGAGCACGTGAGCACCCATGAGCAAACCAGTAGCAACGGGATTTGAAACCCTCTCCTGAGCAAGTCATACAGATAAGTATAAGGCTGGCAGGACTTCTACTTCTCATCAGAAACCAAAAGGTGCTAAGATGCTGAATTATTAAAATATTTGATTTAAACAAAACATCAGACCTTATGTGCAGGTATATACAATACCAGCCTCTTTTGCAGCTTGTATGGCTCTTCTTGAGCCACCAAACCTAACTGTTCAGTGACTCAGTGTCTCTTACGCTGCAAAGGAAAACCCTCTATTTGCAAGAGCCTTTTTTTTTTTTTTTTTTTTTTTGAAAGGCTGACATCAGGATAGCCTAAAGCAAGCTGTGTGCTCTCGCAGGGTCCTGACCTGAATGCAACTGTTAAAGAAAGGAAATCTCTGGATCGCAGACAAAGTCCCTTCAAGTTTTCTTTTACTTTTTCACATTTAAAGAAGCACCTGAGTGCATATTATCTAGAGACTTAAAGAGTTACTAGAAAATAGATATACCTTTAACCTCCCTTCCCTCTATGTTCTATAAGTTGTTTTGTCACTAACTACAAAAATCCTCCTTCTTCCACACAGATTTATTTTATGTGCATATACTAGTTTACTTTTATGTGCATATACTCATTTACTTTAAAGGTAAAGGTAAAGGTTCCCCTCGCATATATGTGCTAGTCGTTCCCGACTCTAGGAGGCAGTGCTCATCTCCATTTCAAAGCCGAAGAGCCAGCGTTGTCTGAAGATGTCTCCGTGGTCATGTGGCCGGCATGACTAAATGCCAAAGGCACACAGAACGCTGTTACCTTCTCACCAAAGGTGGTCCCTATTTTTCTACTGGCAATTTTACGTGCTTTCGAACTGCCAGATTGGCAGAAGTCATTTACTTTAGCTCATAAAGTAAAGTAAAGTCATTTACTTTAGCTCATAACAATTTCAAGGAAATATGCTATTGATGAAGGCCACAACTTCTAAAATAAGTTGTAATATGAATACTTTAAGAAAAGGAAACTGGTTTATAATTGAATAACTTTGTTGCTGTTTAATTTTCCTTTCTTATTTTCTCAGACAAAAGTACAAATTAGGCAACGGTGGAAGTTCTTAGTGAGGGCAACATAATTGGGATTCCTTTTCTATTACAATGCTAGAAAGACATTTCTTGGAGATTAAGTGTTGTCACCCTGGAATCTCTGATCAAGGGACTGAGCTATAGTGATAGAAATTGGCTACAGTTAAATGAAATTTCTTTTGCCCTTAGTCTTTCTAGTCTACCAGGGAACTCCAGGGAAGCAATTTGAAAAAAGTATGGCCTCTACCCCAAACTATTAAATATCCCTGCCCACCAAGTATTTGCTACTGTCTTTTCGACAGCTACGGAATCTGGATTGACTGCAATATGTTAGCTAAGCAGTCCTACTCCTACATCTATTCTGTCATTGCAGGAAGATCCTGTCAAAAAATGTTTTAATGTTGCAGTTCAGCTTGCCTGGAAATCATCAGGTTAGAGCTCATCAGAGAAATATTTTAGAGAGTAATCTAAAAACAGCAGCAAAGACATCAAATCTCTCTGAGATAACTTGCTTCTATAGACATGGCATGCTGTATATCAGACCGAGAAACCTTTGAAGTTCCAATAGTCAACCTCAGTGTGTGAATAACTTTCTGATTCCACTCTTAGAGATGAAAACTGTGTTTAAATGGGGATTGTATGTCCTGCCTCCAAGCGAGAACAACATGGTAGCAAAACTAAAGTCTGTGACAACCATAACAGGAGCCTGGAGGCTTTGGTAAATAGTTATTGTGGTACATAGCAGGCAGAATGCTTGCAGAATGTTGTTCAGCAGTAGCAGAAGATACAAAGCTCACTGGTTCTTAATCATTTCTGGAGCAATATAGATGTGTCTAGCTGACTAGCTAGCTATTTGCTGAGATACACAAGCCAAACTCAGGAATGTTTTTCTCTTGGCAGTGCACAAAGTAGGTAGCCATTTGTCCATTTTGATTCCTGTGCTAATTAGATGGTTGACCCTGTAGCTTAAACATCCCCTTTCAAATCTAAGATTCTATAAGATGGGAGTCTATTTGCATCCTATAATTTCCACTGTCAATTTAGTCCAGACACAACACAAAAGATAAAGGCACAATAGTTATAATAGAAAAGGTTTGCAGTGAGACAATAGAGAGTTTGGGAATTTCTGATATTCCTTCGCAAGAAAGCAGAATCTTCCCAAATTGGATGGGCACAACAATATAGCAAGGCAGGGGCTAAGATATGTTCATGGGGTGAGAAAATTGTGCAGACAGGTGGGTTTTTGTTGTTAGTTGCAAAGTTGTGTCCAACCCATCGCAACCCTATGGATAACATACCTCCAGGCCTTCCTATCCTCTACCATCCTCATGCCTACTGCTTCAGTGACTCCATCCAGCCACCTTGTTGTCTGTCGTCCCATTCTTCTTTTGCCCTCAATTTTTCCCAGCATTAGGTTCTTCTCCAGTGAGTCCTTCCTTCTCATTAGGTGGCCAAAGTATTTGAGTTTCATCTTCAGGATCTGGCCTTCTAAAGAGCAGATAGGATTGATTTCTCCTAGGACTGACCAGTTTTACTCCTCGCAGGAGTCTTCTCCAGCACCGTAGTTCAAAGGCCTCAATTCTTTGGCGCTCAGCCTTTCTTATGGTCCAACTTTCGCAGCCATACATTGCAACTGGGAAAACCATAGCCTTGACTATATACATTTCATAATTTATATATAAATTTATATATATTAAATCTCACATGCCTTCATAATCAATAAAAGAGTAGGAAAAGCAATACTGGGATATAATCCCCAAAATGACAGACAGGTGGGTAGCCCTAACCAAAATTGCCAAGAAGAATTGCCTTACCAAATATGCAAAATGTAGGTTTCTAAGGAACTTTTTATGTTTAGCTCAGTCTAAAACTATGGGTAATCAGTTTCACCAAGTAAGATCCACAGGGCCAAGAGAACAAACATTTGGGCAACCGCCATGATTAGTATGAGTAAACACTGAGAGTGCAACAGCTAGCGCCATACTACAGAAATGAATGAATGAATGAATGAATGAATACACTATAAGCACTTTATTCTTCTCACATAATTTCTTCTCAGTGACATTATTGAACAGGCTGTAGAAAACAAACATCGTTAAATGAGAAAAGAAGAGCAGGCACCTGCTTAATTCCCCACTGCAACATTTTCCCAGTGACGAATGCTCCCTAAATGGATTTAGCTTTTGAAAAGAAGTCAGAGAGAAATTTGATGTGGCCCCCTGACCCCTGGTAAGCACATGTATCTTCACCTGTCACATAACACACTGGCACTTGCTTACTTTTCTGCAAAGACTATTGATTTTGCTTATTGGCTGCAGGCTAGTCCATAAAGAACAAATTACAAAGTCAGAGGTCTACAGTTAGCAATTGCTTGCATGATAACAGGGAACTCAGCAGTATTTGCACCATGTGGTATCCACAAATTCACAAATGCAGGCAAACCAAAAGCATAGGCCACCCATGTAATGATTTTTCTTTTGTTAAATAAACAGTGTACACCCTCTTTTGTTCTCCCACCTCAATAAACTAGATAGGTGTTGGTTTAATCTATGCCCACAGTTTAAAAGAGAGCAAGAGAGAGAGATTAAAATCTATACACACACACACACACACACACACACACACATGCATTCACATAATAGAAATGGTTAAGATACTTTACCCTGATTCTTTCAAAATGTAAATATTTTCTCAGTATATTTGCTATGCCATTTGTCCATTGTATAAAGGCCAATGAGAGAAAACCAGTGAATTAAGTGAATACAAATATGAAGTTTTGTGTTAATTACATTTTCTCTGAGTTAGTATTTAGAAAACTCTGAATCAAAAGCTCATGTCTGAATGTTTACCTCTGCACAGAAATCAAACAGATTGCTTATCTTGCAATAGAGATAATGAAGCATTACTTTGAGATAAAGGAAAAGCAAAGAAAGAATTCAGGTAACCTTATTATATGTTATTGTATCGTATGTTACAAGAATGCATAGGTGAGAAAAAAGTTTTGTTCAGGTTTGTTCAGGTTTGTAGCCATGCATGCATATGTATTCTTACTTGGTCCATGAAAAGAAAGTCCTTAATTATACATAACTAAAGAAGGAACTACTTCTTTACTACATGATGTATGAAACAATGAGTGTGTAATCTTCATTTCCCAACACTCCAATCCAGGAGCCCTCAAGCAGTCGCATTCACTACAAACCATTTTATACCAAATTTATATTTCGCTGATAAAGAAATAAAGGGAGACTAGTATAGATCTATTTCAAGCTATTTAGCTCTCATATAAAAAATATAAGACAGGTCTTATTTTCAGGGAAACATAGTACCGTATTTTCCGGCGTATAAGACGACTTTTTAACACATGAAAATCATCTCAAAAGTCGGGGGTCGTCTTATACGCCGGGTGTCGTTCTCCTGTAACCAGGCAGACCAGCCCAAAAGACTCTAACGAGCCTTAAATGGCTCTGGCGATCCCAGCTCTGACGATCCCAGCTTTGCCTGCTAATCAGGCAACTCAGCTGGGATGCCAGAGCCATGTTAAAGGAAAAAACTTTTTTTCCTTTTACGTGACTCTGCAAGCTCTGACGATCCCAGCTGAGTTGCCTGCCAATCGGGCATCGCAGCTGGGATCGCCAGAGCCATCGATCCAAGCTCTGACGATCCCAGCTGCATTGCCTGCTAATCAGGCAACTCAGCTGGGATCGCCAGAGCCCAGAGCCCTGTAAAAAGAAAAAAGTTTTCCCCCTCCAGCTTGCTTACCTTAGCTGGTAATCGCAACGCTTGCCTTGCTTCGCTTGCCTGAATCCATTCCATCAGCAAGCCACTCTCTGCCTGCAATCATGCAGGCAGGAGTTGTGGACTTCAACTCCCAGAATTCCTCAGCCAGTAAAAACAAAGCTGGCTGAGGAATTCTGGGAGTTGAAGTCTACAAGTCTTAAAGTTGCCAAGGTTGGAGACCCCTGTTCTATTGGGTAAGTTTTTTTCCCCTTTGGGAGCTTTAAAAAAATAGTTAATTGGGGTTTTTTTAGTTGTTCTTTTTTAGACCTAGCCATTTAAAGTTTAGGAAGTTTTAAATTTAGTTTTCATATAAAAATAAAAATAAAATAATATTTGTGCAGCTTTCTGAGATGTGGTGTGTTTCTGTAGTGTTTCACTCTAACTACACAAACACACAAAATCTCACAAAGCTGTATGTGGAATTTTGTGTGTGTAAAGTGTGAAGGTTGATTTTTTTGGGCTTTTTGTGGCTATGTGAGGTTCCTGCTTGTTGCAGGGGCCATTTTGGGTCTAGCACAGCTGCTTTTACATTGTGGGTGAGCCAGTTGTGTTGTGTTGTGTGTGTTTAGAGTGTGAAAGTTTTTTTGGGGGGCTTTTTGTGGCTGTGTGAGGTTCCTGCTTGTTGCAGGGGCCATTTTGGGTCTAGCACAGCTGCTTTTACATTGTGTTGAGGCAGTTGATGTTTTTTAATTTTTATTTGGTGTGCATTGGAAGAGGGGTAGTCTTATATGGCGAGTATAGCCCAAACCCTATATTTTAACAGGAAAAGTTGGGGGTCGTCTTATACGCCCAGTCGTCTTATACGCCGGAAAATACGGTATATATAAATGTATGTGTGTGTGTGTGTGTACATACATACATACATACATACATACATACAAACATATATACATACAGTACATATCTCCTATGAAGGAATCTGGCTTTTTTTTCAAGTATGCGTTAGTAATGATTTGCATTCTTCTATCTCTTTTAGCATACACACATATAAAGACTACTGTATAGATTATTTAGAGCACTAAAACTGAAGGCAAAAGAGAACAGACATCTCAATGAGAAATAGTGCAGAATGCCATTTACTTTGATTGTGCTATGCACGAAAGCATGAATTCAAATAATTGTACCAAAATCTGTGCAGAATCTCTCTACCTATCTATAAAGAGTCCAAATAGTCAGAGGCTGCACTTTTCTCAGTGTCATCATGCGTTTCATTCACTTATTTAGAAATCCCCATCTCAGAATACCTCTCTACAAGTGAGAAGGAGAAATCAAGCCACATAAATGCTTTAGATTTCAATACTGTTATCTGCAGTTATCACATTAGAATTCCTCCATAAACACTTTGTCAGAAGTATGAAAACATTATCTGTGGTTTACAGATATGTGATGCCTTTGAAAGATATGTAATGAAATCTATACCCACATAATATAATTTATGTCTGAGATATTAAAATAACTACTTGCACTCTACATTCTGTTTATTTGATCTTATTTATAATATTTTGGACAGTCAGTTAAATGCAGCCTTATTTATTGTACTCTAATTCCAATTAGACAGATTGACCTACATAGTTTCATTATCAGTAGGCTTGGGCTGACTCTGAAATTCTTAAGCATGCTTCCACTCAAGATGCAGAATTCTATAATATTTAAAATTGTACATCACATTTTATATAACATTTACATGATGAGCACCTTAAGTTGAAATAATATTTTGTTTTGAAAAACAATATAGAGAATAGAAACTTATCATTAGAAAAGCAGATTTTCAAGGCTTACTGTGACCTACCTTATTTTTCTTTCTGTTTTGTTAAGTTCATGAATGGAGGTGCTACTTTTTAATCATTGACAACCAATTTCATTGTGTATGTTAACCATTACAGTATATCAGTTACTGTTGCTGTATTGGACTTTTCACAGAGTGCTCATAAGCGTCTCCTTAAAGATATAGACTTGACATTTCCATGCAGTGTATTATTGGCTGGTGCTGGCAGAAATCAAAGGATCATGCATTTGTCACAAAAGCGAAGTCTTGCTGAGCATGATGTAAAAGACGGAGTGCTTGTGAGAGGCTGGCAGCATCTGCTGACTGCTTTATATGCCAGCTGGAAAAATGGCTCAGTTACTGAAGCTACTCATTCCCCTGGTGAGTTCTCCCTCCCTGCGCTCACTTCAAAACCAATAAACTCCAACTCGTGGTCTTTTTCTGGTGTCAAATGGATGGAACAAGTTTGTCATCACCCAGTATGAGGAGCAGCCACGAGCTGGAACATCTTCCACAATGATTACTGTTACTAATTCTGCTGAGAAATATGCAGAGCATCTGCACGGGGAATTCAATAAAGTGTAGCCAAAATAGAACTTGCTTTTATGCCCAAGCTCCTGGTGCCCGGGTTAAGACAGCACAAGGCAGATCATATGACTTGAGCCATTTCAATTCCTCATCACTTTTCATGGGAGAACAGCAAAGTGCTGATCCTGGAATAAATCTGCTGAGGGAATACAGATAAAAAATCTGCAGGTGTGACTTTAAAACAAGCATAGCATTAAATATACAAGCCTGCTATTTTAACAGGCTGAAATTATAAGAGAGCAAAGACCCTATTAACATTTATCCAAATGGCTCAAACATTGTAAGATGAATGATTCAATCTAGGTTATCAAAATCCATATCATTATTAAAGGTTAGTCATTTTATGCAGAAAGTGCAGATCTCTGAGAAATGCAGTATACATTAGTGACATGTAACAGACAAGTGTTATTCCTTCTCACGAGAAACTGGCAGGTTTGAATTATATATCCAACCCTGCCTGTCTCATCCTTTGAAAGATTTAACTAACCTTTCATGAAAATAGATTGGTAGCTCCAATCAATGTATGTGCATGCGATATAACCACAATCACTTTTATCGGAATGGCCTAGAGAAAACACAAAACATCAGGATAATAAGAAGTTCAGATAAACATAATGATTATATTCAGATGAGGCTACTTTGTGAACACTCAATAACTTTGGGCCATTGACATTTAAAATACAGGAGGTTAGAATAATGGCATTTTTTTTCTCTTTCATTTGTGATGTAAATGTAGTATATGTACACAATTCTGAGAAAACCTTCAACTGATGCAGCCAATTTGTTTCCGCTGAGTTTTAACTCCTCGTGCCTTTTTATATTTCAATAGCTATTTTCAATAGCTATTTAAAAATACACAGAATTAGCACGAATGTATACCATAGGGCAGGGATGGCTAACCTTTTCTGGACCGAGTGCCTAAAGAGCGCGCACATGTGTGCCCGAACCTCCAGGCCCCAGCACGTCCCCCCCCCGTATGCACGGCAGAGACCCAAAGACCAGCTGGCAGCGGGAGGAGCACACGCATGCTCAGTGGAGCTGAACCGGGGCAACAGCCAGCACACATTCTCAAAGGCCAGCTGATCATCGTGTGTGCATGCGTGCCAGAAACCCAGAAGAGGAACGGGTGACGCCACACGTACCAGGTGACATGGCGCCACATGCCACTTCGGGCACACGTGCCATAGGTTCGCCACCACGGTACTAAGCAAATCTAGCAGACAAATGATTTGGAGTTGATAACTTCAAAAATATTGTAACCTTTCCTGAAGCAAAGCAAAGAGACCATCTCTGTTTTCTGGTTTTGAGCAAATGAAAAAGTTCCACTCAAGTCCTTTACAACTAACTTTGAGAAAACTAATACATTTAATGGCCATGCACATGAAAAGGCTTGATATTAATAGTCATTAATAACTGGAGTGAAATTTCATTCTATTGATCATCAGTATAATGATAAAAAATTACTTCCTAAAACCAATTATCTTTTTGTTTCAGTAGATGTTTATTTTCATCTTGGTACAGAATAATTTCTTTGATGCTTTCATTGATATGAAAGATTTCCATAATATGGTATTTTAGTCACTGATGGTAAGTGGTAGCAACTCCCCTATTTTAGACACCAGTTAATCAGCTGAGGCTCAAAATATCTGATGTGAAGTCAGTCTGTCCTGATAGTATTTTTCATCTTAATGCTTCAGATTTGCTCCAGTGACTTTTTACTGTAAGATACAAAATATGATCTTTATTAAAACTGATAAAACAGCAGAATTGGAGATTGCTTCTTCTACAGTTCAGCAAAAGAGGTGGAGAAATTCCTTTTTAAGCACAAAGCAATGCATAAATGTTGAGAGATCATTCTGTTTTGTCCTGTCCAAAAAAAAAAAAAAAGCTTTCCTTTTATGTACAGACAGATATAAGCATATTTTATAGCTGAAATGCAGATTCTATAGTGCCGTGATGGCGAACCTTGGCACGCGTGCCACAGGTGGCACACGTAGCCATATCAGTGGGCACACCAGTTGAGCTCTGGTGCGCCAGCCAGCTGATTTTCGGGCCTTCTGGGCCCACCAGAAGTAGGGAAACAGGCTGATCCTGCCTCCGGAGGGGCTGGGGGGTGGGGGGTGGGGAAGGCCCATTTTTTTTCTTACCTGGCTCCAGATCCTCTCTATGAGTCTAGGGAGGCGAAAACAGCCTTTCCCTCGGAGGCCCTCCAAAGGCCTGAAACGGCCCATTTCCCAACTCCCGGTGGGACAAGAAGTGATGTTTTTTGCTGTCACCAGCCTCCAGAGACTCCTAGAGAGGCTGGGGACAGCAAAAAACATCACTTCTTGTCTCACCGGGGGTTGGGAAATGGGCCATTTCAGGCCTTTGGAGGGCCTCTAAGGGAGTGAGAAAGACTGTTTTTGGCTTTCCCAGATAAATAGAGAGAATCTGGAACCAGGTAAGAAAGAAAAACGGGCCTACCAGGCCATCGCATGCCAGGAGCGGGGGGGGGAGGAGGGGGGTTGTGCATGCATGCGCAGGGCAGGACGCATAGAATTATTGGTGTGGGCACGCATGCGCACAACCCTCCCTGCCCCCCTCTCCTGGCACGCCATAGCAAAAAGGTTAGCCACTGCTATAGTACATGTAGGTTTTTGTTTGTTTACTTCCTTGTTTCATTCTATATTTGCAGACTCAGTTTAAACTCCCCGGGAGCAATAAACATCTGTAAACTATTTGAAACCATTTCCAATTTGAAAAAAATGAAGCTTTCAATAAATTTATTGCTTAAAATAATTCTGCAACTTGCATTAAAGATATAAACTCTTAATTTGTTCAAATTACATAAACACACACACACACACACACACACACACAAAGACACGGACACACAGACACACCCACACACCCACACACATATTCCCATAAATTATATGGGAAAAAATGCATCATAAACCTCAGTAAGCATACTTTGAAGTAATTTGATGCAGAGTTCTTGTTTCAGGCTCATCACAATTTGAAGTTCTCATTTCCCTATTCTTATGCTAAATTTGCATTCACATTTTTCTGCATTGTTTCCCATAATTTTACTACTGTTTTTCTTTCATCATTGCTGTATGACATAGCTGATGAATGATTATGTTTATGGAAGAATTTTCATGGTTATACTGACCCACCTATCGCAATTCTTGTTTCTTGATTTCCTTCATGACAAACCATAGCCTAGGCACCAAGAACCGAGGTGGCGCAGTGATTAGAATGCAGTACTGCAGGCTACTTCAGCTGACTGCTAGCTGCAGTTCAGCAGTTCAAATCTCACAGGCTCAAGGTTGACTCAATCTTCCATCTTTCTGAGGTGGGTAAAATGAGGACCCAGATTGTTGGGGCAATATGCTGACTCTGTAAACTGCTTAGAGAGGGCTGTAAAAGCACTATGAAGCAGAATATAAGTCTAAGAGCTATTGCTATTGCTGTGTATAACAGCAATCTGACTTTCGAGACAATTACTTTTTAATCTAAAACATTTATAATAAAGCTATGCAAAATTTTAAGACAAAAATCTAAAACTTACAGATTCCAACAAGATGCCTTTTCTGGTTTTCTACGAATGAAATAAATGGTAATACATTGAAAACAGAGCAATGTTCTCTTTATTATTTTTGTCATTACATTCTTTTTCAAGGAAACTATAAAATGGGAAAAAGAACTTATGACAATTTAACACAGCCAGACTTCATTTCAGCGAGATGCCTGATGAATGGAATTCTTAAAATAATTGATTTTCTCCTCCTTATTATATGAAAAATGGGTAATAATGTACAGTGAAACCCTTTTAAACAAAAGGTCATTTTGGGTCCATTAAAGCAAGCATAAAATACATTGTGATGTTTAATTAATATACTGTTGAAATAACTGCTTTCTAGTTAATAAGTTTACAAAATATTTTAAAAATGAAGCAAAGGAGGCTTCCTGAGAAATCTAACCTTTATCCTGAACTGATTACTTAATGGAACTGCATGGCAATCAAACTTGACAATCGAATTCGATGGCTGTGTCTTTAAACAATAAATTTGCTACACTGGCTCCTTTCCTAGTTATGCAGCTATGCTGCTTTGGTATTAGATTTGCTGAATGTATAGAGTGATTTGAAAATGACAACTATCTCATCAAAGGCAATATCAGTCAGGCAGCCTTTCGAAAAAAATCTATACTGACCTCACCTCCATCCAACTCTCACTGACACTTATCATTCACACTGTGATATCACATAAACACTTTCCGATCTGCAGCTTAAGTTTTTGTAGAAGGGCAAAATTCTGTTAACTTCTGACCCACCTCTCAAATACCCAGTCTGATGCATTTCTGTTTGCAAACCACTGTCATATTTTCCAAGCTCCTCAACTGTCTCTGCTTGCTCTAGGATACTTAAATTGTACACCACTGTGTATCAGTTAGTTGAAATGAAATTAAAATTAAAGACATTTCAGTTTTTGATGTAACTGAAGTAAACCTTGTTAGCAATGAAAGGAAATCTTGCAAAAGTTTAGTTAGTTTTTATTTTCTTATCTGACTTCAAGACTGGAAGGATCGATGGCATTATTGATCATTTTACCCCAAACACTATTACCTATTGGATTAAATTAGAGTTTCTCAAACAAGGTTCCATGGAACCCTAGGATCAGTGGTGGAATTCAAATTCTTTTACTATCGGTTCAGTGGGTGTGGCTTGGTGGGCATGGTGTGGCTTGGTGGGCATGGCAGGGAAAGGATACTGCAAAATTCCCATTCCCTCCCCACTTCTGGGGGAAGGATATTGCAAAATCTCCATTCCCACCTCACTCTGGGGCCAGCCAGAGGTGATATTTGCCGGTTCTCCAAACTGCTCAAAATTTCCGCTACTGGTTCTCCAGAACCTGTCAGAACCTGCTGAATCCCCTGCCTAGGATTTCTTGAGAGGTTATTAGAAGATCATGATTTTATTTGAAAAAAAAAGTGAACAAAACCCCTCCAATCAACATTGGATTAGTCTACTGGAGTGTGTGCAAACTCCAGTGAGGGGTTGGGATTGAGCATGTGCATGCAAGCAGGGATGTGAGAAAAGCATGAATCAAGGAGTGAAGAGTGAGCTGAATAGAAAAGTGAGGAGTGAGCAAGAAGTGAGAAGAGGAGGAGGGAGTGATGAAAGAGTGCACATGAAAGAGAGATACCACCAGGGCCTTCATGCTGGGGCTCTCTGAGCTTGCCTGCATTTTTGCAGGAGCAGTGATCCTGGGGGCTCCATATCAGGGAAGGTGAAGGAGATCTAGGGCTGGGCTGTCCCAGGCATCAGTGTCAGCAGGAGCAACCCACAAAGAGGTGTGGGAAAGGAGGCAGGGAAAGGAAAAAAGTGGTGGTAGTGGACGCTTTGACATCAGGGTGCCAAGATTTCAGAGAGGTTGAGGAGATCAAATTTTAAGGGGAGGGCTGTCAGAAGTTGCAAGGTGTCAGCAAAGGATGTTGTGCAAGGAGGTGGAAACAAGGGGTAAGGAAAAAGAAGCTGAATTTGGGGAATGGAGTACACGAAACAAATATAATAGTTTTGTGACTTGTGTCCTATATGCTGAGCCTTGGTGGCGCAGCAGATTAAAGTGGTGTTAAGTGACACCAACTGCCTGCAATTACTGCAAATTCAAATCTCACCAGGCTCAAACTTGACTCAGCCTTCCATCCTTTCGAGGTAGGTAAAATGAGCACCCGGATTGTGGGGGCAATAAGCTGACTTTGTATAAAAAAGAACACCGCTTGGGGGGGGGGAAGCCCTACTAAGCAGGTATATACAGAATTACCCAAGGCTTGAAATATATTCATGTATTCTGTCCATACCTATTTAGGATTCAACACAGTACTAATGTGTTTTAAGGGAAATAAAAACATGGCCGCCACATTTTATTTTTATATTTTCTGTCCAAATTCTTTAATTCTAGGAACGTCCACTTGTATAAATGTCTATGGAGATTCTTAATCGTCCAGGTTTTCCCAAAGGTGCTTTTCCAAAAGGCAACCAGAATTTCTTGGGGCTTTTTTCTTTGAAAATGTTTAACTTCACACCATCTAAAAAGCTTCTTCAATTCTGAACTGAACATTTCCAAAGAAAAAAACAAGAAAGTCCCATTGTCTTTTGGAAAAGCACCTTTGGGTTCACTTGTATAAGAAGCAGTGCTGGATCAGACCAAGTCTCACTTTCGTCTTAGCAGTTTGTTGATCACTCTGACCAACCACATACCTCTGAGTGTTGCAAGTAGGACATGGAAACCTACCACTACCATTGTTCTCTTACAACTACAGTAGGAGGCAGAGTGTCCCCAATGTGGAAACAACCTTGAGTGTGAATTTGTGAAATCCTTCATTACTAATTAATTTCACAAAGTAAATATGTGGTGTGTCAAGAAGTACCTCCTATGATTTAAATCTCCTTTCAAGCATTATTGGATGGCTTCTGATCTTAATATTTTAAAAGAGAAGAAAAACATATCCCCATCTATTTTTCCATGCCATGCATAATTTTGTACACCTCAATCATGTTCCCTTTCAGATACTGGTTTCTAAGCTAAAGAATCACAAACATCTAGCTTTTTCTTATTGATATTTGTGTTGCCATTTTCTACACTTTTTCCAATTCTATTATAGATTTCTTCAATTCAGCAATCCAAGCTATACACATTAATGCAGATGCATACATACGGTATCATAGTTTGTTAGGATATTTTTTATTTTAATTGTCTTTCCAAATGATTCCTTGAATATAATTTGCCTTTTTCCCAATTGCCAAATATATCTAGCACTGAACCATGGTCATTACTTAGGATTAAATGTAGGGTGGCCTCTTCTCCCTCTGAGCTCTACCTCTCTATTTATGATTTAACCATAAGAAGAATGTGCCATCATATCCTGCTTTTCTAGCCTTCTCTTAGCAGTCTCTCTCTTTTCTCTTGGATAATTCAAATGGCAGTTCTTATCTCATTGCTTCTCAATATATAGATTGGCCACTGCCTAGCACAAGTATCTTGTTTATTTGTCCTTTGCCCTAAACATCTATTTCTGTAAGAAAAGTTCAATCATATTTTATGATTAAAGACTAAACACAGAATTCAAAGAAGGAAAGGTTTAAGGTAGTTCTGATGATACACCATCAATAAAATGGATCATTTGAAGACCTTCTTATGAGCTTCTGTTTGTATTCATTGAAAATGTACCAATAAGATATGATCATTGCATTTATATGAAAAATATGGATATAAAATGATAGGCTGTGCTCCAAACTTAATATTTTTGGGGAAAAATACTTTGTTCTTAATAATGTTTTCCTACCTAGATGTCAAACAGAAGTGTTTGCAGACAATGGTTTTTAAAAAATCCAAACAACAGCATGTAGATGACGATGGTGCAATCAATCAATCAGAATAGAGTTGGAAGGGACCTTGGATGTCTTCTAGTCCAAATCAGTGGTGGGTTCTAATCACTGGTTCGCATCGCGCACGTGTTTTCTAGTTAGTTGTTTCCAACCCTCTTAATAATACCTGTGCAATAGACACAGATAGTGGAATGTAGCTTTCTAATGTGGGATTATGTACCTGTCCTGGAACAACCTGAAGAACCAGAGGAATTCTAAAGAAAAATTACTAGAGAAGGTACAAGAACAGACAAAATTTAGAATCTAAAGGCTGAAGATATATTCTGTTTTCTCCCATCAGACCTTTGCTGAGGCACTGAGAATATAAGTCTGAAGTGGCCAAGCCATTCCCCAGACAACAAGAAGACAACAGTGAAAAGATCAAAGCTCTTTCAAGAAGGATGCAGCTGTCCACAATCCTAATCAATGAGCTTTGGCATTAAAACAGATCACATAGAAGAGCTTTGTTTTGCTTTGCATATTTGCTTAAATCCAGTCTTAAATGAATTAAATGGTTTGTTTAGGTTACTAATGGCACTTCAGTTTGATAGAGTCTAGACTGAGTACTGTAAAAAAGAAAGAAAGCACTTTCTTGAAACTCCCTTTTCCTTATGTGGCCATCTTTTTGCACATGGCATTATCTTATTAAAAAGATTCCATTTTTTTATTTGATTTATATGCTGCCCTTCTCCGGGGTCTCAGGGTGGCTTACAATGCATTAAGCAATAGCCTTCATACTTTTGTATATTTATACAAAGTCAGCTTATTGCCCCACAAACTGGGTGCTCAATTTACCTACCTTTGAAAGGATGGAAGGCTCAGTCAACCTTGAGCCTGGTGAGATTCGAACTTACAGTAATTGCAGACAGCTGGTGTTAATCACAATGCTATCAGTCTGCTGAGCCACCAGTCCCTTTCTCTCCTACATTGCAATTGAACAGATATTTTTTTCATTATGCTAGCCACATAAATATGTCATAATAACTTTTTAGTTTTCCAAAGCAAACAAATGAGCAAACCCAAGAAAAGTTACTGTTGGTTAGACAAAATACTTTGGTCTGATCCAGCTTTCTTAAGCCAGGATATGACATGTTTGTAACTGTCTACTTACTTTTTCCTGCCTTTGTAGGCAGTATCCCCCATCCATTTCTGCCATAGGAGTATCCACTAGGCACTGTCACAATAAAAATTAAGCATGGGTAGGTAGTGGTGGGTTCTCAGTCAGGTTGTACTGGCAAAGAATGACTGGGAACAGCATGGAAATGCTCTGAACATGCAGTTGCAACAGTCAAAGGACAGCATAATTGGATAATTCTTTCACTGGTCTCTATGGATTCTTTCATGCATCTTCCCTCTCTGATCTGGATTCCTGAAAATTTAATTAGGTTTAAATGAAAGCCAAAACAGTTAGGAAGATATTAGTCATCCAGATTGTAAGAGAATGTACAGTAATTCAAAAATTATTGTACCAATTTCTTCTGTTCATCATAATGGTCTGACTTTACCTCATTCTGTCCAAAGAAAACCCCAAATGTTATAGTTCCTGTTAGACATTTTTCCTGTGGTAGATAATGAAAAGGCGGAGTTTCTGTTTTCTCAAAACAATTCTCTAGAACAGAGAAACTTGGGCCTCCTAGACCATCGTAAGATGAGTCCTTGTGCATGAAACAAACAAAATGTTTAAAAGTTATGATATTTATGTCGTTACTTACCAAGCACATCTAAATTATATTAAAGTAACCAAAATATCTTTACAATCCCCAAGACATGTCACAACATTTGAGCAGCCTGGAAATTGAAAGTTGAAAAATTTGACACACCCTCCCAACATACTAACATAAATCATTGTTTATGAATTACATTGCCCGGATTCATAGAACATGATAATTAAAAACATATAATCCATATTTTGGTGCTCAAAAATGTGCACCATGCTATTAAGATACTTTGCTTATCTGGCAAAGAGGAAGATAGAGCAGTTTCAATGACTTGGTTTCTTATCGTCCTATTGAAAAACCTATATTTGGCTCCACATGTTCGATAAAATTCTGCTATTTTGTTTTTTCTTTAGCCATAAAGTTGTCTAATTAGCTATATTGTGTTTTCATTCTCCTTTATATGAAAGGTTTGCAGAAAACAGGGAGATATGGTGTAATGGGGAGATGTATTTTTCATTCAGAACAGCAGAAAAATCACACACACATACACATTTGACATTGTCTTCAGCTGTCCATATACAAGCATTGACCCTTTGGCATACTGTTTTAATGGGCAATGATACTGACATCAAGTGGATACATTAGTGAATTAAATAGCTGAGCTTTTGTGATAAAGAGGAGCTGCTCATGTCAACAGAACACTTGATTATAAAGTGGATGCTGAAGAACCCACTTCCTCGCATTCTTTTCTAAATTTTGTAAATCTATAGAAAGTACCTGAAACTGGAGTTTTGTACAATTGTGATGTGAATAACTTTTAGAATAACTAAAAAGGCTCGTAGGAGACCCAGTTTTGTATAGTGATAAGCACAAACAGCCTAGTCCTGCCTTAAGCACAAAGCCAGCTGGATGACTTTGGGTCACTTACTCTTTCCCAGATCTAGGAAGAAGACAAAAGCAAACCACTTTTGAAAATGTTGCCAAGAATATTGCATAGATTTGTCCAGTCAGTTGCTATGATTCAAGATTGATGCAAAAGCACATATGCACACACAGAAAAAGAAAATTATACAAGAAAAATAGTATGTCCTTTCTTTCTTCCATCAATCCTGTCCTGTCCTGTCCTGTCCTGTCCTGTCCTGTCCTGTCCTGTCCTGTCCTGTCCTGTCCTGTCCTGTCCTGTCCTATCCTATCCTATCCTATCCCATCTCATTCCATCCCATCCCATCAATTTTGCTTTGGAACTACACCAATTTTTCATCAGGCAATATCTGGTTTGAATTTCACTTTATAGTACTGTAAAACTCCTAGATTTCAACAATTATCTTCAGTTCAGTGAATTAACTATTATCACCGTCTTTTTTCTTATACCAGGCTACCTGGTCCATTCTTGTTATTTTGAACTACAGTTCCCAGAATTCCTTCCCATTTACTATGCTGATGAAGACTAATGGAGCTAAAGTCTCAACAATTTATAGGACAACAAATTGTTACCTTTTTCTTATACTATAAGAAATCCTGCTGTAGGATTGTGCTGAGACATCTGGGTGTATAAACTTTGGCATAAACAAACTTTCATATGTCTAATAAATATGACTAAAATGAGAATTAAAGTTTAATAGAGGAAATAGTATAATATCTGAGTACCATCTCATTTGGTCTTGTTAGAAAAACTATTGTGGAATTCTACACAAATCAATAATTTATTTCATTCAAAGTCTGCATCATTTCCTGCAATATGATTCTTGACTTTATAAATTTATTTCAGGTTATTATTCCTCCTCTTTCTCCTTGTCTTCTTCACAATAATGGTCAGCATAGGCCAGGCAATTGCCATCTGAAATAACTTGTACATTCTATTAATCACAATAAGCTACAAGAACTGAGGAGCAGTTTTGAAATTGTTCTGTCACTCAGCATCATTCTTAAAGAAGAAACTTGAATAGTTAGGTCAAAGAAACCTTGCAAAGGTAGACCTCTGTCATTATCATAATAAAAACATTCCCAAAGGACATGACTGATTATTTTTTTCCACTCCACAAGTCAATCACAGATTAAATGGAATATACTTTAAATAGTTAGGAAGTTCTGCTCTTTCTTCAATTTCATTTCTGAGGTGGAAGTGAAAGAAAATCCAATTTGTCACTGGATCTTCTATCACTCCTAGGAATAATCTATCACTCCTGGGAACACCTAAACTATTAAAGGATGATAATGCTAAGTATCAACATGTATAGATGAACAGGTAGTCCTCAATTTATGACCACAATGGAACCCAAAGTTTATGTTGTTAAGTGAGAAATTTGTTAAGTGAGTTTTGCCCCATTTTATGACTTTTCTTGCCACATTTGTTAAGTGAATCACAGCAATTGTTAAATTAGTAACAGGGTTGTTAAGTGAATCTGCTTTACCCATTGACTTTGCTTGTCAGAAGGTCGCAAAAGGGGATCACATGACTCTGGGACACTGTAACCGTCATAAATGTGAGCCAGCTGTCAAGCATAAATCATGTGACCATGGGGATGCTACAATGGTCATAAGTGTGAAAAATGGTCAAAAGTCACTTTTTTTCCAGTGCTGTTATAACTTTGAATGGTCACTAAATGAACTGTTGTAAGTCGAGGACTACTTGTATTTATGTAAATTATCTTCTTCCTATAAGCTGTATATTCCACCATTGTTATATTTTAGTTACTTTTAATCTATAAATAGGTTAGCATGACGGAAGTGAAATTTATTTATTTTGCAAATGGGGTTTGCAATTGTCTTATTTTCAAATATTCAAATTTGCCCTGAAAACATGTGAGCATTAGGGCAATACAATGTGCATGTGCATGCATGCCCACATGCACACACACATATCAGAAAAGAGCAAGGGACAAGAACTGTGTCACAAACAGACTACAGAAAAACAGTGCAAAACATCTAATCACAGCAGTGCCACCAAACTTGAACCTGTCCAGAAGGATCCCGAGCTCTCAGTGTTTAATTGCTGTTGATGGCTCCGGCTCAGTCATGCATGACAATGCGTGTGTCACGCTGCTTCCTGCCTGTGTTCATTCCTGTCAGCTTTCACTCCAGGTGACAGAGCACTGCTTTTCTGACCATGTTGGAAAGTAGGGCGGGGGAAGGGAGAAAGGAAATTGAACTCTTACGATCCCAGCCAAAACCAAACGGGACAGACCTCCAAGGGGACAAGGCCTGAGAGTTCTAAGCACAACCAACTTCTTTTTTCATGTTTTTTTTTAAAAATAAAACAAAATAAAAATTGGAGCATCTGCGACCTCCAGCATCGCAATTGGCCCGCTTTGAGTTGTCTGTTGAATACATCCTGGAGGCTGCGGGGAGCAATTTGAATTACAATTGAGGACCAATGAAAATTAGCATTTTTTGTAAACTGGTGCTTCAGAACTGCTGATTTAAACAGCTTTACAGGAAAGAAAGAATGCTGGGTTGGGAGGAGGAGAGCAATGGGATTTAAATCACCTAAAAACTGCATAACAGCAACCTCCCCCTTGTCTGAAAGTGATTGCTTAATACTTTATAATATGCTTATTTCTATACTTAGCTGAGTCCTTAAATATGTGAGGTATTTTAGCTATACATGGATTATTTCAACTCAAAAAAGCAAAGTTTTGTTCCTTTTTGAATTGAAGTGATTTAGGCTTTGATTCTAAACTGGGAGTAGTATCCCAGTCTAAAAATCAATTTTCATATTGCAACATTTGTGGCATTTGTGGTCCTACACTGGAAGATAAATTCCCAAGACAGATCACATTTCCTTGCAGTCCTCTTTTTTTTTTTAAATGATTCTATGTTCTCAAGTCATGTTGACATTTAGAGATCATGTAGACAGAAGTTATCTAGGATGATCTGTTCCCGATCTGGCCTTTCAGATCTTTCAACAGGTCACCTGTCATCATCAAAAGCATGTTTATCTCCCTTGCTGTTGATGGGCCTCCTTTCTTTCTTTCCTTCCATCTTTCCCAACATTATGGTCTTCTCAAGGGAGCAAAACATTCTTATAAATGTGTTCTAAATACAATAATTTGAATCTAGTCATTTGTAACTCAAGGGGAAACTCTGGATTGATTTATTCTGTAATCTATTAGTTTGTTTCTTATCCATGGTGTTGTCAAGGTCTTCTCCAAAACCAAAGTTCAAAAGTACTCTTCTGTCCTGTTTCTTCAAGGTTCAACTTTCACTTCCTCAGAGAATCATATTGAAAACCATCACCTGAACAATTCTTATCTTTGTAAGTATAGATATATCACAACATCCAAATATATTTTCCAATGTCTTTTTGCTACTCTACTAAGAGCTAACCTGTGGTGTACTTCTTTATTGCTTGTTCCTTTATATTTCTAGTTAATCCTAAAAGGCAGATACTATCCAGCACTTTACTTTCTTCATTCCAGATCTAAGACTGGTTGATGTGCCTGCTGTCATTAATTTATATTTAATTTTTGTTCAATTTTTTTTCCAGAAAGTCCTTGACTTTCATTCTGAGAACTTCTAAATCGCTTGTATTTTGAGCTAACAAAGTAGTGTCATCATCATGGCACAGATTGATGTTACTTAACTAGAATTTTAAAACCATTCTCATCTTCCTCCAATCCAGTTTGCCTTGATATATATTCAGGATAGGGGTTGAATAAATAAAGATGATTTCTCACACATAAACTGCAACTGACAGAGAATAAATACACAGTAGCCAGACTTTAGGGTGCCAAAGGTTAAGAAGCACTAATATTTTTTATTTGTTTGTTTGTTTGCTTGTTATTTCCTGCCTTTATTATTTTTACAAATAACTCAAGGCAGCTAATACGTCCAACACCATCCTCCTATTTTTTTCCCCAACAATAGCCCTGTGAGATGATTTGGGCTGAGATAGAGTGACTCGCCCAAGGTCACCCAGCTAGCTTTCATGGCTATGGTAGGACTAGAACTTATAGTCACCTGCTTTATAGTCTGATGTCTTAACCACTAGACCAAACTGGCATATTACCCTTCCTTCCAAATGTTTCTAAAAATGCAAATCTTCACATCATCAGGAGGTGGTGCTATCAGTCAATGTGGCCTATGGGTACCATACTGTAGATCCTTATCCTTGAGATCCTTGAGCTGGCACTGACCAGATGAATCTTCATGAAAGGAGGCATAGCAAAATATGTTAGTTTGCTGGGTAATTAAAAAGGGACTAGTAAACTTGGACTTCAGTCTTTTAGATGGGCAGGCACAAGATAAAAATTTAGTCAAAAGCCACACCAAATAGATTGTTATCATTTTGCTTCTGTGCATCCAAACCTAACTGTTCCTTTAAGAGATGAGTGGGCTGCCTCTCCTACTAAAAGTCTGAGGCCCAAGGAACAGAAGATGCACAAGTTCTGGAGGGCAAGATGCATGGGTGCCAATTACAGGTTTTCAGAATAGGAAACATGCCTATGAAATGTACAGTGTTGTTATAAACAATTTTGGCAAGAGTTCAGTTCCGTTGGTTCTGCTGATAAGAAACATAGCATCTCAGATATTGTTCTAATATTTAGTTCATTGTCTCATGATTCAATTGGAAGAGCATCAGTTGAATATAAATTGAGATCCATTATCTGAGATGAAGGAGGTGTGATGTCTCAGCAGTTAAAGACACTCAGCTTGTCAGCAGGAAAGTTGAGAGCCCGGGTTTGAGACCCCAAGCAGTGTGCAATGGGGTGAGCCCCTATTCTTGCCCCAGCCAATTCCTGCCTACCTAGCAGTTTGAAAGCATGCAAATAAGAGTAGATAAAGAAGTACCACTTCAGTGAGAAGGTAACAACATTCCATGTGCCTCGCTGTATAGACATGCTGGCCACATGACCACGGAAGTGTATTTGGACAATCTGGTTTCTTCAGCTAAGAAACAGAGATGAATCAGACATAATTGGGGAAATGATCTTTTAAGTTCATCTAGCCCCTTAACTTTAAAAAATCAACCTTCTAGTCCTCCATTTGTTGCTTTCCAAAAATTTAAGCTTTTCTTTCTACTTCTTAATTGTACTTAGAGCTTCTTTTGTTTGGGATAGAAGGAAAATCTCTCAGTGTAACATAACTTATCTTTTGAACAGTCTTAACATCCAGAAACTCATTAACAAGGAACTTCCTAAATCAGTTAAGAGAGGGGATAGACAAACCCAGTGTTCCTTTGAACATGCTAAATCACAGTTTAGACAAAATGTTTTCTCCGCCTGCCCCCTGGGTATTGGAGCACTATTTGGACACCATCAACATTGGAAAAAAAAATCCACATCAGTCAATTGCAAAAGGCAGTTTTCTTGAAATAGCTTAAATCTGATGACATTATCAAACATCAACAGCTGCCTATTCCAGGTCTTTGGGAAGGACTTGATAGGTGGATAAAAATGCCAAATCTGGCTGTCTGTGTGACCAACAACAATAATACATTCATTCATAGGCTACGCCATGTAAAATACACCTGTCCAGGGAGATGTAGTATAATAATGGAAGCTTTCTGTTTGTCTAAGGAATATCATCACCAGTGTTCCTGAACGTGAGACTTATATGTAGCTGCCAGTGGTGAAATCCAATTTTTTTTACTACCGGTTCTGTGGGTGTGTCTTGGTGGATGTGGTATGGCTTGGTGGGCGTGGCTTGGTGGGCATGGCAGAGGAAGGATCCCTCAAAATCTCCATTCCCACCCCACTCTGGGGCCCGCCAGAGGTGGTATTTGCCGGTTCTCTGAACTACTCAAAATTTCCACTACCGGTTCTCCAGAACCTGTCAGAACCTGCTGGATTTCACCCCTCTGTCTTTGGAATAACTTATGTTCAGTGTTCTAGAAAGCAGTTAAGAACTGGCTGTTCTTGATGGCTTTTGGGAAAGACATGAATACTTGATAAAGTAATATCTGGTAATTCATAATAATTAAATATGATTTCTACATTTTTTTATATTATATTGCATTATAGAATGCAAACTGTGGAGAGATTTTTTTATTGGAATGGCATATAAGCTTTAGTAGGTAACTAAGTAAATAAAAGCTTGCCCAAAGAGTACATTACTAGACTGGTGATTCTTGAGCCCATATTTACATTGCTGAGAGTTGGTTGAACTCCCAGATGTTTTGGCAGTACCAGCATAGAAAAATAAAATCCCATTAGCCAAGAAAAAGCAGAGCAAAGCCTTCTACCTGGCAAAGTAAACAAATTGAGGAAGTAAAGGAAGTCCAAAATCACATTAGCCTTGTCATCCCCAAAGAGTTCTAACTGGAAGAGAGTTAAATGAGGTTATAACACTCATTGGCCAACTATCAGAGTATCAGAAAATTTTTATACCACTCTGTCCCCCACATTCCCCATATACAATTGGAATATTAGGTATTCTTTTGTAAATAGTCTTCCCAATACTTAAGATAATTCTTAATAAGATAGTTTCATTTTAATGTCTGGCAGAACATGACCATAGAATGGATTAATCTAGTTACTTTCTAAAACATATGACTTTATCAGGAGTGTCAAAGTGGCAGCCCATGGGCCGGATTCGTCACGTCACGTCACATCACGCCAGACCATGCCCACCCCAGCTCCACAAAGGCAAAAAAACCATTACGATACGTCACGATATGTCATGTGACGTGATCAAGTTTGACACCTGTGTTTTAGATGTTTACTTTGTTCATTTAGTACAACTTCTGATTGCACTGGCAGAATAGCCATTCTTATGAACGAAGGCAAATATATGTGTCCCAGAGACCTGCAATAGCCATTCTGTTTATCAACAGATTCCTTTTCAAGGTGGTCTACAGAATGGGCAGCCTGTAGGATAGGAATTAAAAACTGGATTGCCCTACCCTAGATTTAGCATGAGAGGGAGAGGATTTGAAAATAAAACAAAAGCTGGTGGCAAGACAAATAATTGGAGCTAAACATGAATCTCCTTGGAAGGGAAACACCACAGAGGCAGGCAAAGGACTAGCTACTTTTGGCACATTGTCACTGCAACTGCACCCTGACACATAAGCCTTTAGGGTGTGGTTAAAAAGGACAAATCTCCACTGTGGGAAAGAGAACTTCAGCAACCCTGCTCATTTTTCTCTCATATAAAAACTGACAGGCATGTCAAAGGTATGATGGGATAGTGAATAAATAATCAGCCTTGACAAGCTAGACCTTATCATGCTGTTGAGCCTCAGGTGAGGCCACAGCTGGAGACAAGGGTTGGGGCAATTAAAATACCCAACAACACAAAACTTTAGAAGAATGGGTTATGAATATAGCTCATGTTTTGTCCCTCCTGGTTCAACTATTAAATCCAGTGTAATGGGTTCAATATGATGACTTAAGTTAAAATAAAGAGAAGGCATGGAAATAAGTGCTGGCTGTTTGTGATGTGAACTAGGACATGCTCATTGCCCTTTTAATGTAGGTATGGGCAGTTCACATTTGATTACTTGAATGATTTCCATCCTTTTAAATCAACATCGCTGCTTGGTTCTCAAAGGTGAAGAGGCAATTATTTGTCAGCTGTCCTAATTTTGAGACAGCCATAGGTCAACTTTCATGGAAGGATCCAGTTCAGATCTCTTTGCAAAATTACCTTTTATCTTCTAAAAGTTTCTTGCTTATGAAAGCATTAGTTATTGGGGGGTGGGGGACCAGATTCCAGAACCTTAATGGTTCCCTCAAGGAACACAGCTAATTCTTAAACAGGATCTATGCAAATTATTTCTGCTGTGTTTTTAAACATTTTGTATGATTGTATTATTTTATTGTTATTATAGATAAGTATATTGCAAAGGGTATAATTATATATGTATATTTATTTAGGTTTATCATTTATATGTATATGTGCATTTGTATCAATATACTTATTGAGTTCTGGGTTTTGTCTCATGCTTTTCAAAGTTAAGCTCAAAAGCTACATATTGCCACTTTGAAATCTCTGGGAAATAATAGCAAAAAATGCCTAGTGCTGAAAAGATAGCAAGATCAGTCAAATTTCTCTGGGAATATTGTTTCAAACTGGAATTCCTTAACTCATATATTCAACTGATTAGTACAGAATTGATTAAAAGCTACATAGGTTTTGGTTTATCCCTGGAATTTAGATAGCCATTGGTCTTTGTATTTCCCGATATTTTGTTTTGTTTTTCTCCTAATATCTCTCTAAATGGTATATTCCCTTTCTGCATAACCAACTGCATAATAATAAAAATCACCAACAATATAGTGGAAGCATAAGAAAAAACTTCCTTAATGATTATTAGTTGTTTTAACTAATGCCTAGACTTTGGAATTCTTTCTAAGAAAATCAGGCCATATCCTTTCTGCCTTCCTTTCACCGTGGAGAGAACCATTTCTATTTAAGTAAGCTGACATGTAAAGTTGCTTTGATTGGTTTGTTGGTAGATAAATATATATTCTTATGCTATTAAAACATTTAAATTACTGTTTTAAATAAATTGTTGCTATTTTTAATTACTAATTAATATCCCACATTATACCCTTGTTAGGGGTGAGCTGCTGGGGGTTCTCAGGGGTTCGGGAGAACCTCTAGCGAAGATTCTGTGCAGTTCAGAGAACCCCCAAATCCCAATCCTGGCTGGTCCCACCCACCCCACCCCTCCCAGGAGTCCCCATACAGCCTGTTTTGGATGCAGATAAATGAAGGGCACATGCAGAGGCTCCGGGAGGGCGAAAAATGGGCCTACCGGAAGTTCGGGAAGGCTGGAAACTGGTCTGTTTCTAGCCTCCAGAGCCTGGGAAGGCCATTTTTGCCCTCCCAGAGGCTTGAGGAAGCCCCCACCCATCACCCCCGCCACCCGTTGTGCAGGAGGCCGACTAGGCCATGCCCACCCAGCAACCAGGCAGAGAATCCCTTGCTAAAATCTTTGAAGCCCATCCCTGACCTTTGTTGATATAAAGTGGGATTTTAATGCATGTCAGTCAATAGATCTCCCTGTACCTATGTTTTGCCTTTTTCTTAGTAACGTTTTTATAATGTATTTTTCCTTTTTGAACTCATCACTGTAGTCTTTTCTCATTTTCTCATTACCGTTTGTTAAGGAAATAGCCAGTTAGGCCATCACACCAGGGATGCAGATTAATTAATATGTTATTTCTTTATGTATTTTACACGTATTTTCACTGTGAAGAGTTGCCAATTTTTGATTTCCCCATTGTGTCTAGAATGGCATACTGTACAAATCTTCCATGCACATGCCTCTGAAAAGTGTGTTGATAACACATGATTACCGCTGATAACAATTAGATAACAAAAGAACTATTAGATAACAAAAGAACTATTTATTGAAGCTTATTCTCAAATATATGTACATACGACTTCAACCTTGATGCTTTTGTTTGTTTGTTTTAAGGATAAGATCTGGACTATAATTTAGGATTTAATCTAGTCTGTATGTGGAATCTTCATTCCCTGTGAATCACATCCATTTTTATAAATTAAAATAATTCTATTCCTAGCTTCATATATTTCATCAGGGCTTAATGAAATATGAAACAGGATCAAAAGTCATATTGGAAAAATGTGAAGACACTTCCATTACAACAACAAGCATTTTGAGAAACCATAGGCATGATTGAACATCAAGACAAACTGTTCTGGTCAAGTGACAATTGTCCGGAAGGTGGATCAAGTCTGACAGAAACCAAACCTCCCAGGAGGCTGAACGCGACCACATGTTTATTGGACCCATGTCCCTCCTGGTTGGTGCTGGCCTCTCAGGAGGTTACGCGAGGGTGGCTCCAGGGGATTATCAACACTTCCTTCAGTGAGGGTGTCTTGCCATCCGCCTTGAAAGAGGCAGTGGTGAGGCCCCTCCTCAAGAAGCCTGCTCTGGATCCGGCTGTTTTGGCTAACTACTGTCCGGTCTCCAACCTTCCCTTTTTGGCGAAGGTTGTTGAGAGTGTGGTGGCACAACTTTCTGTGTACCTGGATGAAGCTGTCTATCTGGTTCCGCTCCAGTCCGGCTTCAGGCCTGGGCACAGCATGGAAACGGCATTGGTCGCGTTGGTGGATGATCTCTGGAGGGCTCGGGATAGGGGTTGCTCCTCTATCCTGGTCCTGTTAAATCTCTCAGCGGCTTTTGATACCATCAACCATGGTATCCTGCTGCACAGGTTGGAGGGGTTGGGAGTGGGGGGCACCGTTCTGCGGTGGTTCTCCTCCTATCTCTCCGACCGGTCGCAATCAGTGTTGGCAGGGGGACAGAGGTCGACCCCGAGGCGACTTGTTTGTGGGGTGCTGCAGGGGTCGGTTCTTTCGCCCCTTCTGTTCAACATTTATGTGAAGCCGCTGGGTGAGATCATCCGTGGCTTTGGGGTGGAGTTCCATCAGTACGCTGATGATACTCAGCTGTACATCTCCACCCCAGGCCATCCCAACGATGCCCTTGAAGTGATGTACCGGTGTCTGGAGGCCGTGCGGACCTGGATGGGGAGTAACAGGCTTCGACTCAACCCTTCCAAGACCGAGTGGCTGTGGTTTCCGGCGCCCCGATATAGCCAGCTGGGGCCATCGCTGGCTATTGGGGGCGAGTTATTGGCCCCCATGGATAGGGCTCGCAACTTGGGTGTCCTCCTGGATTCACGACTGTCTTTAGAAGAGTATATGACCGCCGTGGCCAGGGGGGCTTTTTATCAGGTTCGCCTGATTCGCCAGTTGCGCCCTTTCTGGATCGGGATTCACTTCCCGCCTGGACTACTGCAATGCTCTCTACACGGGGCTTCGCTTGAGGAGCACCCGGAGGCTCCAACTGGTGCAGAATGCGGCCGCACGGGGGATTATGGGAGCAAGGGGGCGCTCCCATGTGACACCTCTCCTGCGTGAGCTGCATTGGCTTCCAGTGGTCTTCCGGGTGCACTTCAAGGTGTTGGTCACCACCTTTAAAGCGCTCTTTTCCATCAAGCAGGGCTGGCGTGGAAACCCCCCCCCCCTTTTAGCCTTTTTTAGCCTTTTAAATTGTCAAATGGGTTTTAGTTTGAATGTTTTAAACTTTGGGCCACAGTTATATAATTCTTTTAAAAATTTTAAATTTTGTATTGGTATGTGTTTTAGTTGTGGCTGTGCACTGCCCTGAATCCACTAGGAGAAGGGTGGGATATAAATTTAAATAAATAAATAATTAATTAAATAAACAAACAATAAATAAATAAATAAATAAATAAATAAATAAATAAATAAATAAATAAATAAGCAAGCAAGCAAGCAAGCAAGCAAGCAAGCAAGCAAGCAAGCAAGCAAACAAACAAATAAATAAATAAATAAATATCTCTTTGGAGATGTCAGGTGTCCTTCTAGTAGGGCAGCTGCTTCAGTTACCTTTGTGTGAATCCAGGACTGCATGTGGACTACAAGCCTGTTTTGGGGGCTCTTCAAGATCCTTCTGGCTGAAAATGGATGTCTAGTTTCCAATCATTTTGAAGTATAATGCAATCCCTCAAAAAACTTGGACATGGCTTAAAAAACAAAGCGGTCTCCTGCAAATGCAAAATCCTCCATTGCCATCTTCAGCCATATACAGTATATGACATGGCTCCAAATCCACTTTGCATCATTGCCATCTTCATTCACTGCTGTTCTCACTTTCCACAGCATCAAGCGTGGCCTCCAACTACCGAGGGTTTTCCCTCCCTACACCTGAAGCAAATCTTGCCAGATACATATGTGTGCTCAAGCAACCTGTGACAGCTGCTTTCCTTCTGGTGGAACAAGTGCTTTCTGTTAGACCTAAGTGACTTCTGTGGCCTCAATGTTTCTCCCTGCCCCCTACCTCTCACTTGCCAAACTCAGAAGAGGCTTCTGTGCAGGCAAGGTGCCCAGGCAGAAGATTTTCCTGTTTTGGCAGCAGCCTGTTAGAAGAGGCAAATGATGTGTCATTTTACAGCACTTGCCAGAGCTTGGGGAAAACAGTGCCAGAGGAGGTGAGTGGAGCATCCCAGCTCAATGTTTGCCAAGTACTTGCTTGGCAAGTGCTGTAACAAAAAACTGTGCTGAGGGGTGAATTGCAAAGTAGAGCTAAGTGAAGCAACATAGGTACTTCACTCCATGAGATAAAGGGACGAGATGGCTTCAGAAGGAGCATTTTGCATGAAGCCCCTCTTGAAAGGTTTGCAAGGCCCTAATTTCTGTGACACTGGATAGCAGCCACACCATTTCTGGGAGTGGTGCCAAGAGTGAAGCAGAATCATATATTTTGGTGTACAGCCAGTGGGATGAGTTGCAATGGACCTGAAAGTGAGGAAATGGAAAATAAATTATATTTATAGGAAAGTGTTTCAGTTTATTTACTGGCTTTGTTTTTGGAGAGGTACAGAATCGGATGGATTAAGTTATCATATGAGTTGTCCACCCAGTTTTCAACTCTGAGTCTGTCTTTAGGAAAAGATTTACAGAGGAAGGTACAGGTTGCCAATGGTATTGTGATTAAAAGGCTGGATTGGATCAAAGCGCACATTGAAGGCACCACTCATGGAAGCTTCTTGATGACTTTGGACCAACTGCTTTCTCTCAGCCAACTCGAGGGTGAAATTCAAATTTTTTTACGACTGGTTCTGTGGGCATGGCTTGGTGGGCATGGTGTGGCTTGGTGGGCATGGCTTGGTGGCCGTGGCAGGGGAAGGATACTGAAAAATCTCCATTCCCACCCCACTTCAGGGGAAAGATACTGCAAAATCTCAATTTCCACCCCACTCCAGGGGAAGGATACTGCAAAATCTCAATTTCCACTCCAGGGAAAGGATACTGCAAAATCCCCATTCCCACCCCACTCTGGGGCCAGCCAGAGTGGCACTTGCCAGTTCTCCGAACTACTCAATTTCCACTACCGGTTCTCCAGAACCTGTCAGAACCTGCTGGATTTCACTCCTGGCCCACTCTATATCACATCTGGATAAAAGCAGCAATGACTCTACCTAAACTGTCTTCAGCACTTTCAAGGAAAGTGATAGATATTATGCATGTGTGTGCATAATTTTGGTATCCTGTGCCAGGATGTGTTTTGGTGTTTCTGTGTGTTAGGCAGAAAAAGTGAAGTATTTCTACATGTGTAGATGTGCACATAAAGTTTTATATAATTAAAATCCCCTGAAATGTATTTTGCTCAATAATTAGAAAACAGAGAATGATGCAAATAAGGTGGGAAGAGAAGTAATAGTCATTGCAAGAAACTCAAAAAGGTGTGAGGAGAATGGGGAGAAAAGGGCTGGAATAGGAAAGGATGCAGGAAGCAGAAGAAAAGTTGGAGTAGACCTGGTGGTTGCAACGTTCAAGAATTGAATTTAGCTCAAGGATCTGCATTCTTACTATGAAACACATAAGTTTTAGAATCTGGGAGCATATCTGAACATTGGGAATTGGCTGGAGATACTGTATGGGTGAGATAGTTATAGTTATGGGAGAAAAAGAAAAGAAGGTACAGAATTCAGGGGCAATTATTTAAAAGAGAAAGAGTTTAAGAAGATAGCTATAGTATCTTGTCTGCTATGTAGCAGCCACCAAAATGATTCTTCCCTTCATCTTGAGTTGTAGCCCAGGATTTGGCATGTCTGTCAATCTATTGGGGAAAAGAGAATATTACTTCCAACAATGAAGTCTAAAATGCCAGGAGTTTTTGATTTAGCAGGAATAAAAATGACTAAGAGGGGGTCTCAAAATGATATAGTTTGGAGCCAGCCAGTAAAAGTGTTGAGAGTATAATCACAATTGACAAAGAAGATATTTCTTCACTCAGTGAATTATTAATATGGAATCGGTTCCTGCATATTTAAATTTGGTGGACCAGGACATAGAACTAAATGGTGTTTCAATTAGACAAATTAGACTTATACCCACATATAAATAAGTTGTTTATTTATATGTAGGTTTATTTTTATGGTTTATTTATATGTTTATTTAGCCGGTTTTCTCTATGTAGGCATACATCAAAATCAGCAACACAATTCATGAAAGTGGAGCCTTTGGATTTAGGATTTCAGCCTGCAAAATAATTGTTAGGGTTTTCGAGATAGCCAGTGTTGATCTGAGTTTCCAGTAGTGACCATTGTAAGAAACAGATCCTCAAAATGGTGAGAGATCAGCTATCAGAAAAATGGGAGTATTTTAGGTGTCAGAGAAATCAATATCAGAAGAGGCAACTGCTAACCATAAAAATTATTTTCCTTTGTAAGGTTGATGAGCATCCCCATCTAATCCCAAAATTATTTCCCATAATTATATTTTGGAAGGTACAATTGGGGAGTTAAGATATACCTGGATCTAATTGGTGAAGCATTTTATCAAGCAGCAGACTATCAAGACTGGATTAGGCATTAAAGTCTCTCCATTGTTGGTCTTGTGCTTGGGTTTTTTCTGATTGTGACAGCATTAGCAATTTCCTGATTGAGTTTATGGCCACAGTACTGAGTACATAGTAAGATCAGATTAATTAATACTTTTTTCTGTGGAGCGTACTGTCCCCCATGTTTGTCTTAATTCATCCAGTCTCTGTATGGTGACTGCTTGCTTGCTTGCTTGCTTGCTTGCTTGCTTGCTTTCTTTCTTTCTTTCTTTCTTTATTTATTTATTTATTTATCTATTTATTTATTTATTTATTTATTTATTTATTTATTATTAGTTTGTCAAACATGTACAAGATAGTAGATATAAATATGAACATGGACATGAATGAAGGAAATGAATACAAATAAATGGGGACTGTAGGACAGGGATGGTAGGCACGCTGGTGCACTTATGCACGCCCCCTTTATGGACCTCTTAGGAATGGGGTGAGGTCCACAGTAGACAGTTTAAAGTTGAAGCTTGAGGGTTTGAGGATGTAACAATGGAGTCAGGTAGAGCATTCCAGGCGTTGACCACTCTGTTGCTGAAATCATATTTCTTGCAATCGAATTTGGAGCGGTTATCTTGAGTTTGTATCAATTGTTTGCCTGTGTATTATTGAGGTTGAAGCTGAAGAAGTCATTGACAGGTAAGACGTTGTAGCAGACAATTTTGTGTACTATACATAGATCACACTGCAGGCGGCGCAGTTCCAGATTGTCCAAGCCCAAAATTTCAAGCCTGGTGGCATAAGGGATTCTATTATGAGTAGAGGAGTGGAGTACTCTTCTTGTGAAATACCTCTGGACCCTCTGGACCCTCTGAATAATGCTGTTTGATGATTAGAGCTCTTCTTTCTCTAGATCTTTGCTGGTGGAATATTCTGAGGTTACCTGGATTCAAATCATTACATTTAGATTTTAAAGAGGTAACACCTTTGGGGAAAACATATCCAAAAATGGACAAACTTCAGCTAAATGGACACATACTGGGAAGATTGAGAAGGCGCTTAGGAAAAGCTTAATTTTGAAAAGCAGGCTAGGGATTGCAGATTGCCTAAATGTTAGGAGAATTTTCATGCAGCCTCTTCTAGAGGGCAGCCATTCAGTATGTAATAGATCTATCCAAAAGCTTTTACCATGGAACAGATTGGTCAAGTGTAAAATAACTGCCCTTTTTGAAATTCCATCACCCTCTGTTCATTCTGTTCACTCTGTTTTTGGAAAGAATGAAAGAATGATCCAATTGGTAATAATAATTGGTAAGTAATAATTGCACTTATCTTGTCTCTGCCCTTGTTCTGCTTGAGATTTAAGCCTTCCACAGTTATTTCTTTCTCTTCAAGTAGCTCCAGGACTCTGAGTTAGCTGCTCATTGCTTGTTTCTACAAGCTTCTGCTGTTTCATTTGGTGATTCTTGGTATATTTTACAAAGTATAGCACTTCTTTACTAGGTCAACCTTATTTTTGACTGGAGTTTGCACTGTGAATGGTACTTGCCTAGTTATGAACTCTGTTATAGTCTCCCTTTTTAAGTTCATATCTTCCTCATCTTGCATAAGCAATGCAGCTGCTGAAGAAACACCAACATTCTGGGGGCCAAGGTAGGGAGGTAATCCCTCTATCAAGGAAGAAGAAAAATCAATAATCTGTTGATCTTCCATTTCTGTCTGTAGATCCCATTCCAAAGAGTTATAAGTATCATTCTATCTAGAGAGTAAGTAGGGTCAGAGTTACTTTAGTGAAGTTGCATGTTTGTTTACTGTGTATTCACCCATTTTCTGCTGCTTCAAAGGCTTGGTTGGAGTCTACATTGTGGAGTGTGCACATCAGTGGTGGTATTCAGCTGGTTCTATCTATTTCGGGCAAACTGGGAGGCTCCACCCACCCACCTGGACGTCATCACATCCAATTTTTGATGCTCTGCGCATGCGGGGAAGGCCCTCACAAGGCGCGCGCTCACATTTGCGAACCAGTAGTGAAGGTAAGTGAATACCACCCCTGGTGCGCACACTGTCTCTTCTTCCTTTTACTCATTCCTGAATCCTTTTTTATATTTTATTGAGTTGTAGCTGGAGCAGATAGAGGACCTCCCAAGCATCACACTTAATAAAAAAAAATAAATTAGAAGTATATGAAAATTAAAATAACGTTGAAATCTAAAGTAAAATCAAATAAAACAGAGAGCATAAATTCAGGGAGGCTCATATTTGCCATCCTAAAATGGCATCCCTCAGAATGAGAGAGAATGGTTAGCTCTGAACCTACTCACTGCATGCTTAAACCCCACCCAGGTATCCCTTACTACAGATTATTCTCAAAAACAAAATGTTGCTTAAAAGTTATTTCTCCCAGAACTAGAATTATTTATTTATTTTTGGCTATTTATTTATTTATTTATTTATTTATTTATTTATTTATTTTATATGCCAGCCATCTCACTCTAAAAAGTAACTCTGGGCAGCTCCACAACTAATATTGTAAGAGCGGAGAAATTTTGCTTTGGAGAATTGGAACGATCTGGAACGAGCTCCCCCCGGAGATACGGAGGATCCCGGATCTGTATACCTTCCGTCGCGCGCTTAAGACCTTTCTATTTCACCAAGCCGGCCTGACCTAAGTTTTTTCCCCTTTTTAAATGGAAATTTTAAATTTGGTTTTAAATTATTGGGGTTTTAAATCTGTTCAGCCAAATTATTTAATTTTGTTTTAATCTATTTTAAATTTTGTGTTTATATGTTTTATTCCATGGCTGTTCACCGCCCTGAGTCCTTCGGGAGTAGGGCGGTATACAAATTTAATTAATAAATAAATAATAAATAAATAAATAAATTAGCATAAAATAAGGCAAGCTTATGATGACAGGGAAGATAATTCTATTCAGGAAGTAATATGATGACAATCACTTTCAATGTCAGTGTTATAATAACTAGGATTGTGAAGCAAACACTTTGTATCTATTATTGAAAAAGATGTCTCAGTCTAATGGTGGAGCTGAATCTGATACAGTAATGAGTATTAATAATAACTTTGCGTATTTAAATAAGCAGGCAGCCAACATTTATTTATTTATATCCCATCTTTATTATTTTTTAAAAATAGCTCAAGGTGGCCAACGTATCCAACACACCTTCCTCCTCCCATTTACCCCACAACAACAATCCTGTAGGGTAGGTTGGGCTACGAGAGAGATTGATTGGCCCAAATTCATCCAGCTGGTTTTCATGACTAAGGCAGGATGTGAACTCATAGTCTCTAGCCTGGTGCCTTAATCACCAGACCAAGCTGACTCTCTTACCCAAAGAGTATCCTTACTAGCAACCACATGATGACATAAAGGACACATGTTGGATTTGTATAAATTCACCAAGAAGATATGGATTGATGTCTTTTCAGAAATGATCTTGGAAGTCGTTTTTCAAAAACCTGTATCATGCAGTAATTTATTAACAAACATTGTTATTATACCCAACTATATTATTTTAGAAGGCAAAAATTAAACTAAATTAAGGCAGAATTAAATTATTTTAAAATATAACTCAATAATTTTGACAAATGCTTCTCCCAGATGCAAGCAATAAAATAATACAGATAAGCTAACAATCTGGTCCCCTACAAGCAGCAGCCTTTACATTTTTTTAATTGTTAAGACTCAAAGACTATACACTGACATAAAGATGGAGAGCTGTGCTATCAAGAATGCCTGTCTAAGCAATGAATTCTGACCCACCACTTTTGTCAACCACAATGCCATAAAAAGCAGTATCCCAAAGGTGGTTTTTCAAAAGGCAACTGGACTTTGTTTTTTCTTGAAGACCTTCCACTTCTCATCCAAGAAACTTCTTTAGTTATGACTCAGAACTGAAGTTCTACATGTTCTTTGTTTTTCAAACTAAGTCCAGTTGCCTTTTGAAAAACTATCTTCGAGACAACCATAACCTAGATGACTGAGAATCTCCACAGACATGAAAAGGAATGATTTGTGAGCTGAAGAGAGCAGCAACAACAGTTGTTCCTGGGTCATTGGTAACTAAGGACTGTCAGTGGTCATGAAGAGGGACCCTCAAACCAAGCTACAATATTTCAATATTTTATATTCTTTTAGGATTCTTTCAGGTTATAAATATTAATTTAAAGACCACCAATAAGGACACTAAACAGTTTTAAGCATAAAACGTCCTGTTGGGAGTGATTTATGCTCAATAAAACAATAGCTGGATACAGAAAGCCTGATTCCTTAAGTTTATGATAGACAGTAAAATATTACTATAAATATAAAAGGGTTTTCACTGTGTAGCATTCCTGTGTGGGGTGGCTCTGTTTTTAATCAATTTCATTCTGCTGATGCATTGTTTTCTTGTGTGTATGAAAGAGAAATAGACAGATAGACAGATGGATAGATGATTGACAGATGATAGAGATAGACAGAAAGACAGACAGATATAATGATGAAGATAGGGATGAAGATGAGAGAGAGATAGATGAGAGAAAGAGATGAGATGATAGATGACAGAAAGATGAAAGATAGACATGATGATGATGAATATAGAGATGGAGATAGAAAGAGAGATGATAGAGATGGAGATAGATAGATGAGAGAGAGGGGGGTGAGAGATGAGCAATGAGAGAGGAGGATAATAGATAGACAATGATGGTGATGATGAAGATAGAGATGTACATGGAGATGATGAAGATAGATGATAGATAGATAGATAGATAGATAGATAGATAGATAGATAGATAGACAGACAGACAGATAAATAGCATCCTGGGGCATCTGAGGACCAATGGCCATCTCCCTTGATGCTCGTCAAGCTCCCTGCTCCACTTGACTTTAATGCTTTAATGCTTTTAATGGATTCTTTGAAATATATGAATGAATAAATGAATAAGTTGGAAACTTCTGGACATCCTATTTATTTCCAAGAATGATTTCACTTCTGAAATCTGCTTCATAGACATGCTTAAAGATGAAAAATGATGGCTGGGTGAAACCTAATGTTGAATACATGCCATCTCCTCAAAAAGAAAGAAAGAAAGAAAAAGAAAATACAGAGAAAAGCTGAAATGAGAAAAACCATGTAAAGGAGCTAGAGATCATAAAGAGAGTTAACATGACCAAGAGCTGAATTATACAGTACATATGGCAGTAATCTTTATTTATTTGTATGTTCTGGTTTAATCCACATTCAGAAGCAGTGGATTCAATAAGTTTAAAAACTGTTGTTGGCATTCTGAATTCATTCATTTATTTATACATTGATGCTTTTATATTAACCATGCTGATATTTTTTAAAAAGCTGGATGAGAATGTAAATACATAAACTGAAGCAAGATGAAATCTTTCAACCTGATTTTGAATAAGTCAAGATAAATTTCCAGACCATGTAGAACTACAAATGAATAAATAACTAAATATGTTCAGTTTTATGTTTTTATAGTTTTAATATGTTTTTCTATGTTGATTTAAGTTTTGATTGAGAGCTGTCAGGAGTTGGTTATAACATGAGTGGTTATATAAATTTTTAAATAAATAAAATAACATCACGTTAACATGAGATTCAACCTCATTTCTCTTATCAAAAATATGAACAATAATGTTAATATTTACCCAAATTTGTAGAGCCATAAGACAAACTGGTAGACCTGGTCTTCTTAAATATGATGCAAATTATCTTCAGAAAGCATCTAATGGTCTACGTCCTCTCCCACAGCACCATGATGGAGATGCCTCAAAGAATAGAATAGAATAGAATAGAATAGAATAGAATAGAATAGAATAGAATAGAATAGAATAGAATAGAATAGAATAACAGAGTTGGAAGGGGCCTTGGAAGACTTCTAGTCAAAGCCCTTGCCCAGGCAGGAAACCCTACACCACTTCAGACAAAATGAAAGAGAGTCACTAGCTTGTTCCTTCCAGAAGCCGAAAGAAAAAGCCTCTTTGCTACTTGCACTACCATGGAGTGGGATTACATAGACACCTTAAGGGTCTTTATGTTCCTCTAAATCAGGGGTGTCAAACTCAAGGCCCAGGGGCCAGATCCGGCCCATGGGGTGCTTAGATCTGGCCCAAGGGGTCACCCTGGAAACAGCAAAGGACCGGCCCACAGTGCCTCTGCCAGTGAAAATGGAGGCCATCACAGCTGAAAATGGAGTTTGTAATGGCTCCATGCGGCCCTCCTGGGCTCCATTTTCGCTGCAGACGGTTGCAGGAGGCTGTCGCAGCCGGAAACAGAGCTCAGGAGCACATTTTTGCTGACAGAGCATTTGAGCCCCCAAAGGCACCCCCGACACAAGTGACGTCTAGCTGGACACACACTCTCTGGCCATGCCCACCCCGGTCCCCTGAGGTCAAACACAACCCTAATGCGGCCCTCAATGAAATCGAGTTTGAAACCCTTGCTCTAAATGGCTTCTAACACACATGAACTAAGGTGCTGATTTAACTTTACTGAGGAGAAGAGGTTGCTTAAGAGCATTAGGTCAGCTTCCCAGGTCATTTCTATGTTCCATAGATAGAGCTACAACCCGTTTCTCAATTTCAACCACTTATAAATACAATTGCTTCTTACAAGCAACTAATCAAGAATGGAGTAGTATTGTTTTTTTTCCCTGTGATGTCTCACTATTGCTTATTTTGCACTATTGATTTTTTTCTGTATTCTTTTCATTTCGGAGAGGCCATTCCTTTCATACAAGCTGTGGTGTTTCTTAGTAATGATTCTCATTCTGCGGGAGGTTTTTTGTATCTGATTTGCTTTTTATTTGATCCATACTTAACTGTCAATCTATTTGTCTGACTCATTCTGGCCAGTTGCTTCCTTTTAGTCTCTTTCATACTTCTTTCATTCTTCCCATTTCTTCTTCCTATGGGAAAAAACCCTTATTTCTGCTACCTGCGTGGGCCTGTCTTGATCTGTGCTAAGTGACTGGATGTTATTCATTGTGTGAAGGAGAATAGTTTTCTAATTATGAAATTTTATTAGGAGACATAAGCTTTTGTGAGCTGTAACTTACTTCATCAGAGGCATAGAGTGCCAAGATTTAGGATCTCATTTAGGATTTTAAGTGGGGTGAAGTGGGCTTGGCAGTAAGGAAGGAGAAGACAGGTTGGTTATGCATAGGCAGGGTACATATGATTTAAATTACGAAAGCTTATACCTCTTGATAACATTTATTAATTGGGAAAGAAGCCACCAGCCTCCTGATTTCTGACATTATGAACTAACATAATACAATGTCTTCACTATGTGTGAGACTCTTAGTTTACTTGCTCCTAGATTGTTAAACGTAGTACTGATGATTTGTGTATATCACAGTGCATAATATATGCAGTAAATATCACATAAACTACTTAAAAAAATTGTCCAAGCAACATTTATTCTGATTCTGCTATGGCAATAAATCTGCCAAACCAAGTAGTTAAAGATTGTGAATTTTTGTTTACTTTTCAAAATCAAGCAGAACACTATAACCAATATATTGTTTCCCAAAATATTTCTATGGGGTTATTTTTAAGGCTGCTGTATTTTATTGTCTTGTCTTTTCTCACCCCTAGTATCCCTGTTTTAAAATTCTGCAGATATTACAAAGTGGTGAAAAAAAAGACAGCTTGGCTAAGGCACCTATCAGGTTCCGAATCAGGATGAGAAAGGAAACACCAGACAACAAGGTGGAGGTTGTAGTAAAGTTTACCTTCCGTGATTCAGCATCTCCAACAATCACCCAGTGCAATTTCAGTGAAATATTGTCAGCTCTAACAATATGTGCTCCCATCACCGTTTTTAAACCCAGTGTGCCCCACCCTGCTACTCTACCCCCTAACTCCACCCCAAATACAGAGTTGATTGGAGGATTTCAGCTGTGTTCCCTGGCTAGTAATTAGTAGGAGACTGTGAATTTTAGTCCCACCTTAGCCACTAAGTCAGCAGGTGGCCTTGGGCCAGTCATTCTCTCTTAGCCCTTGGAAGGAGGCAATGGCAAACCACTTCTGAAGAACCTTGCCAAGAAAACTGCAGGACCAGGCAATTTTTGAGAATAAGGTATACTTTTTAAAACATTTATTTTATTCAACTTTTATTCAAAAGTAAAAATATAAACTCCAAAAAGAAAAACAAGAAAAACAAGAACAAAAGACAAAAAATAATAATAATACACATATACTGTTTCTTTAGTCAAATACTGATATTTCAACATAGTAGTTTTCCTCCCTTGCAAAACAGGTATACCATATATAATCCTCTACAATTCTATTTATGAAAGCAATTTGATCAACTAACTATCTAAAAAAACAGTTAACAGGTAAGCCCAACAGCAAAAACTAGCTTCAAAACTCTCTGTTAACACTATTACTGTATTTAACTTGCTGAAAGTCTGCAGTGGCTTCAATTCCAGCCTTATCCACTACACTCTGTGTCACTGGTCCATCCAGGATAAAATATCTTTGATTGATTCTTAGTAATAAATTTTTCCTTAAAGTTATTACTAGGATCTTTCCATATCATTGCATTTCATTCTTTACAAATTCCAAACCTTCTTCATGCCCTTAATAGCTATGGAACATAGTAATATAAATGCACATAATAATGCAAATGCGGGTATAGAATTTGACTTTATGACTTTATTATTGACAAAGATCAGTGCTGAAAATAGTTTCCAAAGCCAGTCTAAGAACAAAGCTACTTCAAGTTACCTCTTGAAGGCAAGAAGATGGAGAGAAAGACGAGTAGAGCCATGTATGTGAGCAAATTCCTTCCGAGTTTTCCTTTGTGGCTGGCACAAATGTGAAGTCTCTTTCCTAGGAGAGGATGTCTCTGAAAAGAAATAAAAATGCATAAAACTTTTGCTTAATTTATGGAATTTATATGGTACTGACCAGTAAGTATAAAGTTCTGTTCCCCTGGTCCTCACTATCACTCATGTATTACTTGTCAGTAAATGGGGTGCACTCAGAACATAACAGCTACAGTAATATTTCTGTTCCCACTGCAGCTTTACTGCACCCATGAAAACCTGTAATCTTTAAATTCTCTCACTGTTAACATCTGCTGAAACATTATTATTCCCAGCATAGCCAGGCTGCTCTGAAATTACATTTAGCAAAGTATTTAATGCTAACAGTATAATTTTAGAAGCAACTGTTTTTTTAAAAGGCTTTATAACTAGAGCAACAATCTTACTTCCTTTTAGTTGCTATTTTTTCCCTGTTTCTGGTTTATGCTGTTATCTCCTGTGTGGCGCTAACTATGCTTTATAGAAGCAGTTCAAGGATTTTTAGAAAGATCAATACTCAGTCCCCTGACTAATTTTATAAAATACACAAAGGGGGAAGGGCAGAATACTGAAAAAGCTTTCGTAGTTTTAAGATGACTGGACTTCTTAAAGTTCAGACATCTTAAAGTTCCTAAAGTTGAGAAACGCTGCTCTAGAGGAATATATCATAAAATATTATATTATTATTTAGTCTGGAAGTTGAAATGTAATCAGGTTTTTAAAAGATGAATAGATTCTACCCTAGAGCCAAGATATTTAAAATATAGATTATTTTTCATATGAACAAGATAAACCAGTTAGTACAGAGATGCTTTTAACCAGAAAGTACGTGCCGATTAGTAAGAAAAAAAAACCCAAGATGTAAAAACCAAGATAATTATTAATTATCATTAATAATTCAACATAATAAAGGAAGCATTCCTTTGCTAAAAATGCAAATTAAACAGTGACATTTATGTTTTTAAAATGTCTTACTACAAATCACACACACACAGACTATCAAAGTGCCATGTGAAAGAAGGTAAAATTCTTCCATTTCCTCCTTTCTTTTTCCCTTTTTAGGTGACCACAAGATTGGAAATACTCAGTTCCATTTGCAACCATATTATTTCATACAATTGAACACAAAACATTTGTGACCTTCTGACAAGCATAGTCAATGGGGAAGCTAGATTCGGCTAACAACCAGGTTACTATCTTATCAACTGCAGTGATTCACTTAACAACTGTGGCAAGAAAAGTTGTAAAATGGGGCAAAACTCATTTAACAAATGTTTCACTTAACAATGGAAATTTTGGGTTCCGTTGTGGTCATAAGTTGAGGACTATTGTATGTCATTCAGATCTAATTAATAGCAATAGCACTTAGACTTATATACCGCTTCACAGTGCTTTTAAAGCCCTGTCTAAGCAGTTTACAGAGTCAACATATTGCCCCCAACAATCTGGGTCCTCATTTTACCCACTTCAGAAGGATGGAAGGCTGAGTCAACCTTGAGCCTGGTGAGATTTGAACTGCCAAATTGCAGTCAGCTGGCAGTCAGCAGAAGTAGCCTGCAGTACTGCACTCTAACCATTACGCCACCGCGGCTCATTAAATAGACTGTATCACATTATAATGATTCTTTTGGCCTTTGACTCAGTCATTCAGACCTGATTTTTTTCAACAAGCCTTCAGGGTCTTGCTTGTTCTCTCCTGTCTGCTTATTTTTTGGCATTGTACATTTTATTGTTGTTTTGTGGTTATTGTTATTATGAGTATTTTAATATTGTTTTCATGTCATCACTTTAGTAAGTCTATAAGACCGCAAGAACTGAGTATGACTGCAAGGCATATAATATGAATTAATTAATTCCCTAATTAATTATTTCCCTAATTATTTCCCTAATTAATTAGGGAAGACCAAATATTTCCTCAACTTCAGAACTCATTGTGTAACTTTAGATCATAACAATTTCTCAGTTTAAGCTAGCTCACAATGATGGTATGGGGATAAATTTGAAATTCTCTGTGTCATTGCATCATCCGGAGCTTTCAGAAAGAAGGCAAAATATGAATTCAATATAGAATAGAATAGAATTTTTTATTGGCCAAGTGTGGACACAGAAAGAATTTGTCTTGGTGCATATGCTCTCAGTGTACATAAAAGAAAAGATACGTTCATCAAGAATCATAAGGTACAACACTTAATGATAGTTATAGGGTACAAATGATACAAGCAACAAATTACAATGCTATTCAATTTTTATTGTGAACCGAACATTTGTGGACATTTTTTTCTCCCAAATCTTAAAATAGATTATCTGAAACTCCGTGAAGTAAGTAACAAACAATAGAAGTCCTGACATATATAGCGCCTAGCTACTCCCACATTGGTTGTCATGGTCATTTTTCTGAAGCTCTACTCCTGAAGTTGGTATCATCTAGTCCTGCAAAGACTCATTTTTTCCTGACAACTCTATTCTGCCCATTTCTATTTATGCAATCTATTAAACATTAGAAAGAACATTTATATTTACTCTGGAAATGCTACTGTACTATTCTTACATAGAATAGTTCAACTTCTTAACATAAAAAAAAGTCAAGATAATCAAGACCTTATTAGGCAAATAAAGTCTTTCCACATTATCATTTTGATTTTGGAATGCTGTGTACAAGAACAAGTGATATAAATTTTATAAACATAAGAACACCTAAACCACAATTGTTTATCTAGGAATTTATGGATAATTACTGCCTGATTTTTAAAGAGGAGTATATATTTAATTGATATGTTGTAATTTATGATTTTTACTATTACTTTTTAAATTTTACTATTGCCACTTGACATAGGAAAGTAATCCACCTTTCAGATATTACTTATTTGTAAAATTAAGCCACAAAGAGAAAAATATATGCTTACTTTAATCATCCCATCACATAACAGAAGACAGTCAAAACTTCAGTCATATGTATACTTCAAATTGTTGATAAATGCCTTTTAAAAATAAAGAAAATGGATCTCAGGAGCAGGAACTATGTTTTCTATTAAATATATCAGCAAACTCACTTCTAAACCTGACAGATCTTCAGAGACCCAAGTCATATTTTCAAATAGCTAATATCACTCCAACAAAACATATTGACTTCTTGAAAGAACATACATCTTGAATGAACATATATCTGAACAGGAATTTTTTGGCAGCCATAAGAGGAGGTAATACTGATAAAAATGTGGAGGTTTTACAAAAAATGTTAAATATATGTGGATGCCATATTTTAAATAGTATTTTAGAGAATGAAAGCTGTCAGACACATAGAAATAAATGTTAAATTATGGTACTATAGCTCTATAGTCCTCTAAATCAGAATTCTATTTTTAATCAGTAAGCAATAACTAATCCACTAAATACAATAATTTTTAAGTCACCAAAGAGTTTAATTTTGAATTGCCCAAACTAAGTTTAATAAACAAATTTAATAAAACTAAACTAAACTAAGTTTATACTGGAAAAGCAGTTGATTTGATCCAGTGAGTAATAAATGTTGTTCATGTCAGAAACACTGACAAAATAACTGTTGCCATGGCGCTGACTTTAAGAGCATTTGATCATGTTGAATGGGAGTTCTAGAAAAATTATTACCCAAGTGATATATAGGGGAGAAATCCTTAAATATATTTTCCCAGCTGTTCCACAAAAACAGATGTAATTCCAAACGGTATTGATTGACCCACAGAACAAAACTAACAGATGTTTTTTCACCTTGTATTTGTCTTGACCAAAGAGGATACTTTCAAGATGAAATGGCTGAATGGAAGCTTCCAGTGGGAAATTGCAGTTGGATAATGTTCCTTGAAGGAGTGGAGAGACACAACAAAAACACTGGCTGGAAGGTGAATTCTGGCCAGTGTAATCAGGAGTTGTTACGATTGTCTCATGAACTGATGTCCCAAAGTTCCATCTATGCTCCCAACTGCTTGTAACCTACAGCAATGATGGCTAACCTTTTTGCCGTTGTGTGCCAAAAGCAGGGGGAGCACGGGGGGGTGTCATGCAATCACATGCCCACATCCATCATCCAATGCACCCCGCCCCCCCACATGCCTGTGTGACCCCCACACACACCCTGCTTTTGGCACACAATGGCACAGTGGGCTCAGTAGGCCCATTTTTCGCCCTCCCCAGGCTCCAGAGGCTTTCTAGGAGCTGGGGAGGGCGAAAACGGCCTCCCCCCTGGAGGGCCTCTGCAACCCAGCCTGTTTCCCGACTTCCGGTGGGCCAGGAAGGCCCGAAAATCAGCTGGCCAGTGCGCCCATGAGCACTGGAGCTGAACTAGGGCAAAGCATGCGTGCCCATGGATATGGCTATGTGTGCCACCTGTGGCACGCATGCCATAGGTTTGCCATCAAGGACCTACAGAATATGGACATTAAGTCCTGTCTTCTTCATTTCTTAATCACTTTGGAAAGTAATTAATCTACAGATATAGAGAAATTTCCTTTATGGCAAAGATAAGACTTCTTGCAGTTAGTTAATTTTTCTTTCAGGATTACAAAACTATCAAACAAATAAAAAAGACAGACTTTGGTTTAAAGACTGAAAAATCACTGACTAAAAATTTAATAAAGAGAAGACTTAAGAAAGTTTTAAAATGGAAAAGGGACAGTCTTCTTTATCATTTTACTTTTGAGAAAAATGTTCTGGTATAAATTTGTGCTAAATTTGTACTAAAAATATCAGACCTCATGAGAATGCTTGTTGCTGAGTGATAAAGAATATGTTTCTTTGAGGGACTCTGGATAATAAAAGGTAAAGTAATGGAGTAGAATGTGATTGTTTAGTTCAGAGGTGTCAAACTGGATTTCTTCAAGGGCTGGATCAGCATTCTACTTCTCCTCCATGGGCCGGTGGGGGGGTAGGGGGTAGGGGGGTCTCCTGCAGCACTCTGCCAGCCAAAAATGGGCCACAGGGGGGTGCACATGGCCCATTTTAGTCAGCAGATGTACCGCGGCCCATCCTTTGATATTCCCAGGCCATTCTGGCAGGCCGGATTTAAGTTCCCAGCTGGTCAGATCCAGCCCACGGGTCCTGGTTTAGATAGACTATGATTTTAGATTAGACTATTTTTAACAAAATGAATATTAATGGAAATTTAATCAAACCATTTGAAATATGAAAAGGAACAAGGCAAGGTTGTCTACTGTCCCTTCTCTTGTTTATTTTGGTTCTTGAAATATTGAATAGACACATGAGACAAAATAAGAGGATTGTGGATATAAAGTTTAAAAAAGAAATATATATGTTAAGAGTCTTTGCAGATAATTTGTTGTTGGTTTTGCAAACTGTTTTAAAGCGCATTGAACTATTAACAAATAAAAGAATTTGGTGTTCCCTGCTGTTGTTTCTTTTGGTGGGTCATTTGAGTCAGATAAGTTTTGTCTATTATTAATAAATGGCTTATGTCTTCTTTATGCAATACTTCATTAAACTATTTAGCTATAATTGGATAGAATGACAGAATGAGTGAAAAAGCTGGTCTTGCCTAAAATGGATGATTTGTAGCATTCAGTTTTCCCAATTACTACTGTTATTTGTTGCTTTATGATTTCCAAGCTTCTTTAATTTTTCTGGTGGCAAGTCATTTTTTTAAAATTAGGCTTGTCATTCCATTCTCACTTTTTGCTCTTTGCATTTTTTATAAAAATTAAAATGGCAACATAAAAAAGTGATTGTTCTAAGTATTAAAAAGCGGACAGACCTTCTAAAAGGAATTACATAAACTCTTTCAGTTGCATCAATTTTCCTATGAGAACATAAATTCTGTCAATCCAAATGACAGTCCTTCATATCTATGCACAATACAGTTTCTATGTATTTTCTGTATCCATGAGTCAGAGAAGAGGAACTCTTACTGTTCCCTCTATGTTTTGGGAGATTATGTTGAATAACGTTGATTCCAAAAAATACTGTTGAAATAACAGTATTGATTAATCTTTTTAGAATGTAGGAAATATAGGAGCTAATGCTAAGTCGTAAGTTTAATAGTTCATTTGTATAAAATATGATAATAGCAAGAACAATTGGTAAGAGGAAGTACTCTCTTTTTTTGTTGTTGTTAAATTCTATGCATACCAAATGATCTGAATGGATCCAACTGAACTGTTGAGTTCAGTTGGATCTCAACTGAACATGAGAGTTCAGTTTAACTGAACATGAGAGACAACTAAAAAACTTATAAAACATAGCAGGAGTTTTTGAAAAACATCAGAATTCAAGTATGAGAGGAATTTCCCCCAAACAATCACAGTTATGCAATATAGTAAATAGCTAACGAATATAATGACTTGATAATTATTCACTGAAAAGGCTATTTAGATATGGATCTATGTGCTTCGTGTGCAAAGAATAGCCTTCCATATAATTTAGCATTCTATAAGTTCTTAAGAATGTTATCTTTATTACTCATCTTTGTTCAGTAATGTATACGGATGTTAACTGTCCTAAATAAATCAAACCAGTGCAGGTTTCATGAATAGCAGTAAATGACATCTGTGCCAGATGGCATTCATCATTCATGTTATTCACCCTGGGTTTTTTGCCTCCTTCCATATCTTAGTCTTCTTTATTTTTTTTTCTCGATAAAATGGCTACAAAATGACAAAAGTGCCAGTAATAGCCCCCTGAAAGTGTAATTGTCACTAAGACTGTTAAAATGAAATGCAATATTCCATCATAATCTATTTCTATAATCTCTCAATCAATCCATCTTTATTCAGTCATAGAACAGCAGATGAAACACAAAAGTCATGATTAATTAGGATAAAAATGGAAAAAAATATAATTGTTGTAAAATATCTAAAAAGGATTAGAGAAAATACTATGGCATACTGTACAAACTATATAGAGCAGTGCTTGGCTATGGTCAAGGAAATAAAATCAGATTGATCCAATAATAATAACTTAAGATAAAACAAGTCAGAATGACCAGCATATTTAGTTAAGAATGGAAACAATAATTCTGGCAAGTATCTGCAAAGAGGGGGTTTTACAGAATGCCGTGTTCCATTGTTTCAATTATTCCTCCACCCTTTTCTTGATAAACCTATGTTAAGTGTCCTGTGGTAACTAGCATAATAAAATGTTACATGTGAATATTTCTGAAACTTATACTTACATATAAAGAAGTTGCTACTTATAGGTTATCAGTTCCAGCAGTATAAAGTTGTGTGGTTAATAGAGATTTCTATTTTCACATATTAGGAATGTCATCAGAGTCAAGATAATATGGAAAAACTGCAATTAGTGTGGATGGAAGAGAAGATAGAAGATGAGGAGATACTAGGAAAATGGGAAGGGGACACGTTTTTTAACCATTCCAGACCAACAGTCTTGATTAAAAGAGTCCGATTTTTTCCCACCAAATTTATATTGAACTCCTGAAGTGCTTCAAAAAGCAACACATTTTCTAAAATAGCTTTTCAGACAAAGCCTTTGGACCAGGGGTGGGTTCTACTTACCTTTACTACCAGTTCACAACAGGTTATAGAGATAGATTGTAGATGTATAGATGTAGGTGTAGATTGTTGGTACTGGTCTCTGCCCTGTTTAATCTCCTGTCTGTTATTCATAACTTTTCTTTCCCTGCTTTGGTTTCATTTTCTCTTTTTAAAGACTAGGGAAGATGAGGAATGGTTTTATACATCATGCAGAACTGCTTCCGAAATACATAGAGTTTCACATGATAGAATGGAATAACTAAGCATTGTCATATGCTTTCCTAAACACAGAAACTGTACTTAGAAGGTAATAATCATGGTTTGGGAAGAAAGTAGTGAATGAAACAAATAAGATTGCCATATACACAAATGTTCTTAGGATGGAGATGACGGGGTAGAAGAGAGACAAAAAATTGATATGGTCTATGGAACTTGGGAAAAAGAAGACCACAGCTGGAAGATTAAGATGGATTCAGGCAATTTAGCTGTTGAAGAGCCACAGGTTCCAGGGTGGCCATGTATATTTTGGTGCTGTATAGTACTCTGAATCAATGAGATCACTGTTACTCAAAGAGAGTAACAGATTTTGAGAGATCATGTCGACAAGAAAAGAGTGCAAAAAACTCCCCCCAAAATAATATTTTTGCTAGATTGCCAGCACAGTGTAATTAAAACCCTTGCTTAAATGAGCCATGGTAGCGCAGTGGTTAGAATGCAGTACTGCAGGATTTTCTGCTGACTGCCGGATGCAAACGGTTTGGCAGTTTGAGTCTAACCAGCTCAAGGTTCACTCAGCCTTCCATCCTTCTAAGGTTGGTAAAATGAGGAGCCAGATTGTTGGGGGCAATATGCTGATGCTGTAAACTGCTTAGAAAGGGCTATAAAGCACTGTAAAGTGGTATATAAATCTAAGCGCTATTGCTATTAACTCTAAGGATAGAATGTAGCAATAGTTCTACACATAATATAGCTTAAGTTAGGCACATATTATTACATTGTAGACTAGACACACTGACATAGAGAAGGGAAACAGATTGGAACGGTAGAATAATAAGGCTATATTACGTTGCTACATTTTAACTTTTCTTCTGAAGTCTTTGCAGCAAGACAAAGGAGGAAGAGAAGTCTTTTTGCTTATCTGCTTAAATTAATGCTCTTTATATTATTACCTTGCCTGGCCGATAGAGAAACTATCTTTCAGTTATGACCTAAATGCAGAAAAATGGTTCAGAAGAAGGTCTTTGTGTGCTGAAATGTATCTTGTTGAATTCTGAAATCTCTAGCAAAGCCTTCACCTGTGTTACTATTCATATTTCAGAAATGATTTGAAAGAATCCGCTTAATAAAGAGAATGCCTTTTGTACTTTTATCAGGTTTAAAAGACACCCTGGAAAAAGTTAGATTAATTGGATGAATAATAGAGAGGAGATTCGTTTATATTTGTGCAAAGCATCTGAAGCATCTCTTTCAAATAATTTTTAAAATGGGCAAGTTGTAATTTATAGCCCACATGCAGATATATCACACACACATAATCGTATAATTGCAATTACACCAACAGATATATATTGTACAAACACACACCCCTAAATAGTTTTATATGGACAATTAAACATTAATACCAAGGGTGAAAGTGAACAGAATGTAGACAGAGATATTTTGTAAGATGATTTAGAATCTCCACTAAATGTATCTTCCACAGCTAATCCTGATTTTCGAATATATGATATGTGAAATGAGCCTTAAGATCAATATTCAATCCTCTAGGAGACAACATTGTGGGGATGCAAATTACTTCGTTCAAGTGGTGCTGTGTTTCTGTGAGACCAACACCACTGCATCCCTTTTCAAACAAGCAAGTGCATGCATTAAATACACATTTCGAGGTGCCTGGAACTTACAAATGAAGGCATCAGCATGTGCCTGTGGATCACTATTTTGTGCCTTTGTGATAGCATAAGTACATTTGTCACTGGTTAACTTATGCTGAACACTCTAAAAGTCTCATATACTGATATGATTACAACAACTTATATTTTAAAAGAGATTGAGACCAAGGAAAACTGCTTGGGGATTAGGGAAGGAGGGTAAGTGTTTGAAATTTCTAATTCATTACCATTCATTGCCATTATTTTCATCTTCATAAAACAAGGAAGAAAAACCCATGGTTTTGCAAAGTTTTTTTTTTCCTTAGGAACCCCCTCCCCCCTCCCCCCACCCACCAAAAAATTGAATTTAAAATTGCACAGACATATTGTAACAGCTTTAAAATACTCCTGGGCATGTTTTAATGGTCCATTAATATACACCTCAGGCGGCTGAATGTGTGCGGCTGCAAATCCACGACGGGTATTAATGAACCTCTAAAACATGCCCTGCCGTGTGCTTGTGTTGTATGGCAATGCTACATTGTCAGTGGAGAATGAAAAGTTTAAAAAGACCCTTTGAAACACCACCAATTCCAAAAGAACACTTCATGAATTGCTTTTGTGTCTTTGTATACACACACATAAGGGAAGAGATCTGTTCAGATGTGGAAATAAGTTCCCCTATGTAATAAGAAAATAAGCCAATGGCAGGAAACAGTGACTGAAACCAAGCGGCAATCCATCGCACCTCAGAATAATGCAAAGCTTTTTGTCGATTTCTATCAATCCAAGCCAGGGAAGTAAGGTTTCAGGAAACCCAAGAGGAAAATGATGAGAAGGGAGGCAGGAGAACATGGGAGGGTTCCTCTTCCTCAAATCTTGATCTCTCCAGGTGAGCTTTAATAAAGCTGCTGCTCCTTACTTTTGCTCCAGAAATGAAAAATGGCAGGAATGTGAGTTCACACAACAAACTAAGCATTTCTAGTGGCAATTTGCTTTGTGCTAGCTACAATGGATGAGCCCTAAAAGTGTGATTTGTAAACTATTGTAAGAAAGTTAGCACTCACCCATCTCCTAGAAGAATGAAATATTCTAGGAAATATTAAAAAGGCAGAATATTATATTTCCCTGGATGAGAAAAGAAGAAACATGTTTTTAAAGACAAAGCAGCTCCCTGCAGCTCCATGCCCCCCACTTCAACTACAGGGTGATGGGATTAAGACCTTCACCCTCAGGACATGATAGGATTAGCTTCATTACCTCATCACCCAGCAAGATTCAACCAAGCCTGGGACTCAAGACAACCTACAAAGTTATCCTTGCATGGCCCCATTGGAGTCTGACAACCAATCAGGATACCTGCCCTTACACAGGAACAGGAAGCTCCAAGGCGAGGCCCAAGAGAAGGTAAAAATCTCTCTCTTCTTTCTCACCCATGTGCTTGATTGCCCAGGACCTCAAACCATGTGGTCCTGTCCACTATTAAACCATCTTTCCAATCAGTCTCCATGTTTCCAGTGTCTTTCTCCCCACTTGGAAGTGAACCCAGATGGACATTTCTTCCAACTATGATTTAGCACTGTATAGACTAGGCCGCTATGGCTTCTTCAGCAAATTAAAGGAAACCATGGCTTCACACATGCAGCAAATGAACAGGTAATCAGATCCAAGTGTAAACTATAAAAGACCAAGCTTATGGGCAATGTCCTAGAACAGGAATAATTAGGATTGCCTCAGGCTAACTGATACCCATGTTTCCCTTTAATATTTTGAAATTAAAAAATGGAAGTTTCTAACCAAATCTTGAATTTGTCATTCTTAGAAATGAAGAGGAAGCTACAACCCAGTCTTCATTTGGATGTGTGCTCACCTGTCCAGAAAAACAAACTGGGGTGGGTGGCAGGGAGGGAAGGTGTGTGGAAGAGCAGCTGGGATAACAGTAGATTTTTTCCTTCTAATAATAACAGGGTGTCTGGGTTTGGCCATGTGTGTGCCACAGCAGCCATTGCATGAATGTGCAGCCATTTTGAAAGAGAGCCATGACAGGTTCTCAAAATCTGAAATAGGCTCACCTGTCCCAAATGTTGCTTGCCTCACCTTCAGAAACTGTACTGCATTCATCCAGTGAACATCCCGGGCATTTACCAGGGACTAAAAAGTGAAGCCTAGTAGATATTACAATGCTTGACTGACAGTTCTCTAATTTTCCTAAGCAGCCTGGGTCTCCCAGGCTAGCTGCTGAGCAAAAGGAAAGATTAATGAAAAGATATCAGAATGATAATGTTGTTCGATTAGGAACCAGAGGGCTGTTTTTCACCCTACCCTGGGAATTGGAAAAAGGAACAAGAAAGAGAAAAGCGAGAGAACGAGAAAAGTGAAATATGACAAAGAGAGAGACTGACTATAAGCTCCCTTTGGCAGCACCCGCCCCCACTTCATGCTTCTCCAGTGGAGGAATAAGATACCTTCAGCATTATAAATAGTAGCACAGATGTTGACAGAAAAATGCTCCCTTAATTACCATATAAACTGCTTTCCTTGAGTGAACCGTTTAAAGCGGCCTCTAAAAGAAGCTCACTCAAGCAATTCCACCGATTACAGCTAATGAACAATATTTCCTTGCTCCTATTTAGTACTCATTAAAATGTAAAAGCCTTTCATTTTCAACAGGCTCATGATAAATAATATTTCCTCTTTCTAGTCTGAGTACTAAGAATAAAGTAAAGAAGGGAGGGAAGGCAGCAGGGTGAAGAATTTGAGGGGTAAATAAGTGTATTTGAGAGCAGCTGACAATTCATTGACATTCCCACAAATGCTGCTATTGTAATGCCTGTGAAATGGGCTACTTGTAATTTGAGTCAGGGGGGCAATTCTCAAAGAATGATGAGATAATTCAGATGGCCATTCCAAGTTAAATTCATTAATATTGTTATTTATGGCATTTCTATTCCACCTTTCCTCCAAGGAGCTTAAAGTGTGTAAGGCTTTGTTTCTCCTTCTCGCCTCATTTTTTTTTTCAACCTCAAACTTTTAAAGTTGTTTAGTTTGAAGGAGTTTAACAAAATCAAAGTCATACAATTCACTTTTGGACTTCCACATGGGAGAATAAGATTTGAATCCAAACCCTCCTTACCAATTCTAATGCAATATTCTAACCATTTGATAACACTTGCTCTCAGGGACAGGAAAAAGGAGAAGAAAATGATGCAAACTTACTCTCAAGATAGGCTGAGGATAAAAATGCAAAGCAAGCTTGACTTAATGGCATTAGAAAATGTGATTTAACAAAGGAATGACAGTTTATCTAGATTGTCAGGCATTTCCTCAGTTGGCTTTGTACAGGTTGGCATAATAAGCCAATGGGTTCAGGCCTAATTAAGGGATTGTGAAAGCCATGGTCGCCTTTGCAAAAAAGGGATACTGATTCTCCTTGATCTTGCAATTGTTTTTGACATCTTTGAGCACAGCATTCTTAATACCTGGCTCTGTAGATTCAGAGGATAGAATCGCATACCAAAACCACAAAGGCAGAATGAAAGGGTCAAGAGAAAGACCAAAAAACAAAATGTAGTTGGATAGAGCTGATGCCCAGGGGAAAAAAAATCAGAATTATGAAGAAGAATGGCAAACTACTTCTGCAACAGTCAACACAAACTTGAAGGCACACACACACACACACACACACACACACATTTCTTACTCCATTGCATTTTGCTGTCTACCTGAAAATGGAATAGCATGATGGTGTGTGTATATATGACTGGGAGATTAAAACATTATATGTATGTGTGCATGTATGTGCATGTGTGTATATGTTTTCAGCTCCCTTTTATTCTTTATCCTATGAAATCATATGGTGGTTAATTATTTGTTTAAACAGGCAAATCTGCTAAACTTCAGAGGGTATTATTTTATTTAATACTACTGATATTTTTCACCTGGCTTTATTTGTGCTTAACTAAGGCATTTGAACATGGTCCAGCACTGAGCATTTTGGTGTCTTAATGTAGCCAATTTAACATTGCATTTGAAGTGATTAATTAATTTGTGATGAAGGTTTATTAGACAATCCTTCTGTCAATCAACATTTGCTGTTATCTCAATGCTGAGCCCAGAATATGAAATGATTCTAGGAAGAATGAATAATGATGATTAATATGTTAGCATCAAAGTGAGTTTGTCTGTGTCTTCATTGTATATTTAGATAAGTAATCCCCATACATAAAGGACAAAATAGAAAAATGCATAAACAGGCACTACAGATATATTATATAATCATCACATCCAAACTGTGACATCTGAGAAAGTACTTTTATAAATATTATCTCAATATCTTTTAGAGTTTCAGAGTTGCCAGAAATGAATAAGTTTCTTTTTGTTGTTGCTGTTGCTGTTGTTTTGTTTTGTTTTCACTTCATCTCTTGGCAGGAACAAGCTTCATCTGCTAAATATCCGGCTGGCCTGTGGACTTTCAAAGATACAATAGGCTTGTCAAGTGGGGAAAAAAAATAGCCACCAGCTTTAAGTATTTCCAATGATAGGTCTATTACATTTGCAAAGAGATAATTCTTGCATTGTGTTTCTTGCAAGAAAGCAAATGACACAGCCCAATGAGGCCCATGGACCTTCTTATCTATGAGCTAAAGGAGTGGATTGAATAAAGACTTGGGTAACCGAAATAAGACTTTACTGCTTTACGGAAGAAGATCAGGTTTAATACTATTTTTCTCCTTTCTCTGCCCCTTTAGCTTGCTTCATAAAGATGTCTGTATGTGCAGTAGAAATAGGAATCTTGTATACCTATGATAAAAATGACAATCTCACTCCACCATCCTGCCTGCATATGAACAACAGATTTGTCAGTGTGTGACAGGTTGACAGCCCAGCTCCCAGCTGCTTGTCCACTGTTGTTAAATCAGTACCTTGTCTAAATGTTCAGCAAAAAGGCAGCCTGTTTCCTCCATTCACAGAGGCTAGGGTGGTTGCCAGTTAAAAACAAATGATGGCTTTAGGCTGCACTGCCATAATGCATTGAAAAGATGCAATCTAAACCCTTGTGTGCTCCTTAGGCAACACATAATTGTGCTGGAAGTTCAACCTTCTTTTGCAAAACAACAAAGACAAGTCTAAATGGGATCAATGAAAGACAGCAGTGAGTACCTAAACTCAGTTATTTAACTAACAGGACAATGAAAGTATAGTTTGGTTTCAAAACAGGGGAGAAAAAAGAGCTGTATGTGTGACAAGTGAAGGATGTGTAGTATGTGTGTGACTTTGCTTTTGAGAGGAAAGATAGAGTGAAATTTGTCATCCTACTAAGACTAGAAAACAAAATGCAGGGGAAGTGAAAATTCAATGAATATAAACTTACTTGTAGTAGTTAAAGATTTTCAGCAACATTAAAAAGTTTCTCCTTTTTGAAAAGAGATTATTTGAAATTGTGCTCCCTCTTCAAGTCTGTCATTTGCCCTCTAGAATGACATTCTGTAGTTTTTCTTCCTTTTGTATTGTTAATTTATGAGGAGGAAATAACGCAAGGGGTGAACTGACTATGATTATTAAGATCAGTTTGGGCCAGGGGTGAAATTCACTTACCTTCCCTACCAGTTTGCAAATGTGCGTGCACATGCTCAGAGGCTTAAAATGTCGCAAAAAAGCGACATCATGACATCTGCATGGATGGGGGGAGCCTCCCACAGCCGCCACTCCCAGTTTGCCCAAGCCAGATAGAACCAGCTGAATTTCACCCCTGGTTTGGGCCCAGCTCTGATCTGGAACAAAAGCAAACTTAACATATTATGAGAAACTTGCCATTCCTCTTTTTGTGGTGTAATATTTTCAAATATCATCACACTTCTGGACATAGAAGCAAAGGATGCTGCTATACACTGAGTCGGACCTTTGGTTCTTCTAGCAAAGTATTGTTGACTCGGGTTGGTAACACATCTCCAGCATTTCAGATCAAAGTTGCTCCATGTAGCTCAAACCCGTGCTCTCTAACATGTTAAACAGGAGAAAAACATTGTTGACACTTGTGCTCACAAGAATTGGGAAAGGCTGAATCTGCAAACAAAATTTAAAATGCAAAGTGTTCTTCAAAAGGATTATGCAAACAAGCCCAAATGGAGTAAAATTTCAGATATGATTGTCACATCTCAGCTTGAACACAGCGCAATCTTTGACTGAATGATAATCTTTGGTGAACTAAGAAAGACTTGCATCCTAAATCTTAACATTTCTTTCTTAGTAGTTATGGGCTGTTGAAACATTAATAAGTATTATTTAAGAGTCACAAGGTACGCATTTGTACAATACTTGCTGTTGGCTCCAGAGGAGGTACTAAAAGTAGTTGAATCAATAGAGTTATCAATGTTTTCAATCGGGTGCAATGCAGAACATAGGGCTCACTATGGAATTTATTGTATTTATTTCAAAGTTCTCTTTCTACTGCCTATTAACTAGACAGTGTACAATAATAAAAACCTCAATATAAACGTACATTTCAGTAAAACAATCTGGTTAAATTTATATCATAAATCATCAAATGTCAAAGCACATTAAGAAAACGTTTTCAACATGTGTTTGAACTGTAATTGCATCAGTGGAGCAGTGGAATAAAGCATTCCAAAGGGTGGGTAACAAACCAGAAATGTCAGTTTTTCTGACGATCACCAAATGAACATTCTTACCTAAGCAAGAGAGTTTTCACATTATGATTACCTGGCCAGTTTGATCTATATGGGAGAAGTCATTTTGTCAAGTATCATGCTTCCAAGAATTTTGTAAGGGAAATACCAAAGCCTTGAAGCAGCCCCTCTAGAAAATTAGTAGCTAATGTAAGGTGACAGGAGTTATACACCACACCATAAACTTGTCATTGTGGTTTGCATGAGTTGAAGCTTCTAGACTAGGGGTGTCAAACTCACATCATCACGGCAGTGTCATGTGACATATCAGGACTTCTCCCCCCTTCGCTAAACCAGATGTGGGCATGGCCAACATGTGACGCATCCAGCTTGCGGGCCGGGAGTTTGACAGCCTTGTTCTAGACCATGCAGGCCCTACAATGTCCCATTAAAGAGATCCAGTCAAGGCTTACAAAAGAATATAACCCTCATCATGACAGCAGTGATTAACATTATTTTCTTTAATACCACATTGGTGAGATGGGTGAAGACCTGCTTGGGATCGTATGGAAAACTTTACATGTACACTGTGATATGCAAAAGCTTTTTGCTGCAAACTAGTGCCCTTGAGGAGACTGATATAAATTTATAGAAGAGGAGGTGCTTGTTTTCTGCTCACATGATAAACTCTGCATTTCTTTGAGGGAGATACAGGTCCTTAAATGTGTAATCCATCATCTTCATGATGAGTTCTTCATCAACTGCATTCTTAGCATCACCTAACTTATTTCACTGTTAATTTTTCTTATGAATACCAGAGTGTTCGGTATTAGGAAATGTTCAGTTCTGCATTACCATCCTATTGAAAATGTTAGCTGAAAATGCCATGAAAAAATTATTAATTATTCTTATTGTGTCATATACTGAATAACATGTAGCTTATCAGCAACCAAAGGATTATCGCCCTACAAAGTAAAAGTGGTAAAGAATTTCCTTTTATTCTAAGTCAGACATTTCATTTTTATATATTAAAAAAAGCCCCAGAGATTACAGAAATACATGATGTATTTAAGTTTTAAGTTTTCTTCTAAGCTTTGATTGTAAACATACTGATCCGAACATAAACTCTACTAAAATTAACAGAACTTATTTCTAGCTACTTTTTCCCCCCAGCTGAACAATAACATGCAAATAAATATGAAAAAAGGAATGCACCATGGTTTCAATTATATTCTGATTTAGGGGAATAATTTGGCTATTTTACTGTAATTAAGTGTTTGCCTTGGAATCAATGAGAATTAAAATTGATTATGTGCTCAACTTAATTGGTACAACTTAGACTTCTAAATTGCTTCATTTTAGACTCCTCGTTTCTCCCTCCATCACATTGGAAACCCGGCTTCTCTTCTTATAGTGTGTTTCACCATGATTAAAGTTTTCAGCCTCTGGCTACAGTGTTCATTTCTTGCATGTTGGAAAGCATCTCTGTGTTTGCTGGCTCAGACAAGCATATAAAGAACAGCAGGTGGATTGGCAGATGACAAACATGGCCACAGAGCAAATGCAGCATATAAAAAAGAGCTTATACCTGTTCTCATGATTCTTTCATTTCAGTCTATGACAAATTCTATACCTAATCTGTTGGTATTGACTTGCTCTCATGAATTAAGATATTAGCTTTCCTATATGCACAGCTCAGCATGGATCGAGTTTTAGAGATCTTTATTATTTTTATATTGTTGTTTTTTCATTGAATTTGCTGTGGCTGCCCCTCCAATAGACTCTGGGCAGCTTACAGAATTTAATGCAAAGTTAAAACAATTAAACACAGAGACAAAACAAGAGAGCCTGGACTAAAACAGCCAGTATAAAACATAACATGGTATTCCCCAACCCATATGCAGCATATTAAGCTCAGGCCCGGGACCAAAGATTTTTAAGGGCTTTTCAGAACCCCAGGAGAATGGGGAACATCAGTATCTCTGGGCACCTGCTATTCCAGAGGGTTGGGACCAGAACATCAGGTTTTCTAGTGTATTTATTTAAAAGAGTACTATGATGGCTCATATTAAATAATTCTGAGGAGCTAACAGCAATTGAATAAATAAGTGAAATAACTAAGAATATAACTTTCAAACACCAAACATCATAACAAACCCATCACAATTCCAGGCTTCCCTCATCTCCTAACTTATTGCCTAAGGAAAAATCAGGCCTTAAAGACCTTCTGGAAAACAAGGAAGGTAGATTTTCTCTTCACATCATGAGGGAGGCAGTAACAGCAATGGAAAGGGCTCACTGTCTAGATTCCTCCAAATGACAACATTTAAGAAAGCAGACTTAAAATGAGCCCACCTTTTCCAATCTAGTGAGATGGGTAGATGTTCTCAGGACAGGCACTCCTACAAGGAACCTGGCTGAATGCTTACCACCATGTGAACAATAGCAAAGACAAGAACAAAAATTTTCCAATAAAATCACGTCCAAGGATGGCTTCTTGATGATGAACTATAATCCTAGTGGCACCATTCTTTCCCAAAAGGAGGCATTAACTGCCACTTGGATGCAACCACATAATTCATCTCAGAAGGTTGTAACAAACCAAGAGGAACATGTCTCCAGAACACAGATGGCAGAGCTGCAAGGATCCTGCCCACTTCTTTGGGGTCTGAAAATGTTCCATTATATCCAAGCAAAGACACACCCCAGTCAACAAACCCTGCCCAGATGAGATCCAATTCAGTGAATCCAAACTGTTTTATCTGACAGATGCCAAGTATCCCCACAGCAGCCTAGTCAGTGTCTCTTAGTAATGAGGAACATGGTCACCTGGATGCAATACAAGAGATGTAACTTTGGTTTGCCACTCTTATTGCCACAAGATAAATCCTAATAAAAACTCTCACCTGAGTTTAGTCAGATTTACTCCTTGTCTCATATGTCAGGTGCGGCGCCTCTCTAACGGCAACATAGATTCCTGGATGACAATTGCCACATCCTCACATTGACCCATGTACATTTCAACCCTGGAATGACACATTTATGAGAAAGAAACCCCCCTCTCTTTCATGGCTTGGCCAAATCAGTAGCGGCGGCTGCGGGAGGCTCTGCCCACCTGCACCGACGTCATGATGTCACTTTTCTGTGACGATTTTAAGCCTCTGCGCATGCGCAGAAGGTGCTCACACATTTGTGAACCGGTAGGGAAGGTAAGTGAATTACACCCCTGCTAAGCAGGTTTTAGCAATATATAGGATTTTGGTCCACTCAAATCATGTCGAGGTGAGCTTTATTACAGGCTGACCTGACAAATTAAATAGCAATAATCAGAATGCAGGGTCTCATAAGCTCCAGAGACCAGGTCTTCATCATAGTACCAACCAGAACCCCATCCCAGACCAGAGGGACCCATTCCCAACTTCATTAACATATTCCATCCAAGATGAGGAGCAGGGAGCCCAAGCCATGCCCCCAGTCCTTCTCCTGAGCATTCATTGCCTGTAACTGGCAATCCTTCCCTTTCACACAACATAATCATAATCATAAGTTTATTTGTCAAGCATATATAAGATAACAGGTAAAAGTATAAACATAATTTGAATACATGAAAAGAGTAAGTAAAAAGGAATATTAGAACAGGGACAGTAGGCACCCTGGTGCACTTATGCACGCCCCTTACAGACCTCTTAGAAATGGGGTGATGTCAACAGTAGACAGTTTAACGTTAAAGTTTTGGGGGTTTGGGGAAGAAACTACAGAGTGAGGTAGTGCATTCCAAGTATTGACCACTCTGTTACTGAAGTCATATTTTCTGAAATCGAGTTTGGAACAGTTTACCTTGAGTTTGTATCTATCATTTGCTCGTGTATTGTTGTAGTTGAAGATGAAGTAGTCATTGACAGGAAGGACATTGTGACAGATAATTTTATATACTATGCTTAGGTCAGACTGAAGTCGGTGTAGTTCTAAATTGTCTAAGCCCAAAGTTTGAAGTCTGGTGGCATAAGTATTTTATTGCGGTTAGAGGAATGGAGTACTCTTCTCATAAAATATCTCTGGACTCTCTTGATTGTATTTATGTCCAATATGCAGTGTGGGTTCCAGACAGATGAGCTGTATTCAAGAATTGGTCTAGCAAATGTTTTGTATGCTCTAGTTAGTAGTACCAGAGAAGAAGCTATGCAAGATTAGGTTAACTCTTAATGCCTTTTTGTCAATGTTGTTATAGTGGGCTCTGGCACTTAGATCTTTAGAAATGAGTACTCCAAGGTCCTTGACAGAATAAGGGTTTACATTAGCCCAATCTACACTTTATTTCTTCACCACCATTCTTTTCTCTCCTGGTTCACAGGGCAGAATTCCATACACACAGCAAGCTAAAGGCAGACAGAAACTATTCTCCAACCACCTTGTCTTTTTACCCAAAATGGCCAGGTGAACCCAACCTCATCCAGTCTACACTCCCCAAATCATCCCAGCTAGTGGGCACTGATCTCCTCTTCCAAACCACCACAATACACAAATCTTTCGTACAATGCAAATTATCAGACAAGATCTGGACAAGATCTGCCTTGCCCTAACTCCGGGCATTTAAATTCAAGCAATGAAGTGGTGATTCAACATCTTCTAGGAGCTTGAAGGTTCTATATCTCTGTCCTTCTCCTATATTGCAACCACCTGCAACCAGTAGAAGTACTGGGAAATTGGTCATCTGCAAAACTTTTGATATACTTTCATTTCATATTCATAAGGTTTTACATACAGCCAAGTAATAGTGTCAAGATTTTTCTGTGAATTTTCAAAAGAGAGAAGTCAATATCAATGTTGAATTTTAGTATTATTAATAGAAAAGTTGCACTGACATCAGCATTTGGCCCTTTGCTCTCCCCCACAAAAAATCATTATTGAAGGGAGATCCATTTATGCCAGATGAAATCTGGATTTTCTAAAATTATTTTCTACAAATTATGATAGTCTGAAACGGAAATATATAATATTTCTTATTTGTCTTCTCAGGAAGATTTTTATTTGTAAGAAAAGCATTTTACTTGGCTCTCGAGCAACTTCAATTTAGAGATAACATCAAGCTCATGGGAAATTATGAATTCTATTTAAGTATTCTTAAGATCTCTCACTTAGAGTTAAGTGGCAGAAGAAAAGGCAAAATTGTCTTTGCAGATGTTGAGACAAAATTCATTGCAGACAATCACCATTTAATACCCAGTGCTGACTTTTTGAAGAAGTGCTTTTGTTAAATGATATATCAAATGAATTGGCACTAACAATAATCCTATAGAATATGAATGAGAAAATCAGGAATATTAAAACAATGGGAATATTTAGCAGGAGTCTTAAAACAATAGGAATAGTTAGCATATAAAACCAGCTATTAGAAAGAAACAGAACTAAGGACATGCTCTGTTAGAATCCTGAAGCACATGCTTTGTTGGTTGGAGTTATGAGCTAAAATGGATTTGGGATTTTCTGGATTAATCCAGCTACTGGGATTAGAAGGAAAAAATCATTTAGTATCTAGCAAACACTTTTTGGATTCAACAATAAAAACTGAAATAAAAGTGTATTTTGCTATGTGCAGTTCTCCAAATTCTGCAGTGCAGTTTATTAAATAAAAAGAATGTACAAAAAAGCATTTATTTATAATAATAACATGCAAAGTAGATTATGTTAGACAAAACTGTTTAAAATGTTTAAAATGGAATTAAGATTTTCTGAATAGTAGAACATAAATTTAGCTTTATAGTAGAACATAAATTTAGCTTTATGTTCCAGGCAGAATTCAGCCTTCTTTGGAGGTTTGCGATGAGTATGAAGAGAATCTTAGTCTTAATAAACATGCTTTCTGTCATTAAATGTGGTTTGATTAGTCATTCAAGCATTATCTTTGCTCCTTCAATACACAAATTTAAAGATGTCCAGAAAATGGTAGTTTGCTGTTAAATAGACAACAAGCTCAAATATTTTGCCTCGTACATGTATTAAAATGATAAATTCTTTACTCCCAACAATAAAAGACTCCAGTTTTTCTTGGTTGGTATCACATATTGTGGTTTTCCCCCAATTTTCTGCAAGTTCAGGAAAGCAGTGAAGGAACTGTTAATATATCTCTTGTCAATATCTTGTTAGTCTTGTCTCAAAGGTGCTTTTTTTTGAGAGGCATCTGGACTTTCTTGTTTTTTCTTTGAAGTCATTTCGCTTCTCATCCAAAAAGCTTCTGACTGGATGATGGGGAATGGAAGGATTTATATTTCTTGCAGACAGCTGTCATTTGCATTCTTTTGAGAGTCGCTGAGGCCACTTGGAGGTTTATCTGTATCCTCAGGGTCACCAGAGTAGTGCAAATGGGTGTGGAGTCTTCTGCAATATTTCCTATTGTTTCCAACTTGTTTTAAATGTTTCTTCTGACACACCAAAACTATCATCCCACATAACAAAGAGGGAGAAGCTTTCTGTTATAAACAGCTATTTTCACTTCTTTTGACATGAATTCATGCCTTGCAGCAGACTACATATTACCCACTAATCTTTCTATAGTGTTTTAATTCCCCCTCCCCACCCCCATATTCCCAAATTAGGTAAACATTCTGCAGAGGAATACAAATTGATATACTTGCTTTAGATATTTACTATTTGTTTATAACTTGGTTTACTCAATTTTCCCTTCCAATCACAATTAATTGGTCTTTGATATATTAATTTTCAGATCCCTATTCTACATTGCACCTTATAATACATACAACATTTACTACAAATCATTCTTCTCAACTAACAACATATCATCTATCTGCATACAAAATTATCTATACATTAATGTTTCCCAACCACCACCATACGTATAATGTCACCGTAAGCAGTATTTTATATTGTTGTTAGTTGCGAAGTTGTGTCCGACCCTTCGCGACCCCATGGACAATGTTCCTCCAGGCCTTCCTGTCCTCTACCATCCTCTGGAGTCCATTTAAGCTCATAAGGTACTCATAAGCAGTATTTTATACATTCAGCCATAAACAGCAACAGGGAAATCACGCATCTTGTCTTAATAGTAAACCATATGCCAAGCATTTCATTTTTGCCAGGCGTGCTTTCCTTTCATAAGATACTGCATTCCATCCCTAATCATCAAGTTTATATTTGTGCAAATTCACTTTATTGTATGCTTTCTCAAAAGTATTAATATATAATCAGCTTTCTTTTTCCCATTCATAATTTTTCCGTGACCTAATATAAACCCGGTCTGCCCATCTACTGCCTGACATAAGTCTTCACTGCACTAGCAAATTCTTCTTATACTTTTTCAGTCAGTATCAATCAGTTTTGGCCAGTATGTTACACGTACAATAACAGTCCAAGCAATCTCATAGTTTTCTATGCAAGCTAAATTCTCTAATCTAAAGATTGCCTTGCAAATCAACATATTATTTTTTACATCCCACCAATTTAGAAGTTAGGTTGTTCACTTATGCTGGCAATGCATTCTGTTGTCCAAATTAGAGATAGGTAACTGTTATTACCGTACAGAGTTTAGGATAAAATATTTTTAAAAAACAATAGCAGCCATTAACAATTTTCTGCATCATCCCCAAGCTTATTATAACCATTATATAGCTCATAACACCTGATCTAAAACTATAACTATTTAAACAATTTCATGGCCAAGGAAGTTCAGGCAAATATAATTTAATCAGTTCAGAGCAAATTTAGCTGTAGGGTGCTTGGTCAGGTTGCTGATACCCAATTATATTTATGATACATTTCAATAAGAATGATCCTCAAATGAATCATAGTTGATATAGCTTTAGAAATGCAAAACTGCACAGGTAGTCCTCAATTTACAACCATAATTGAACCCAAAATTTATGTTGCTAAGTGAGACATTTGTTAAGTGACTTTTTTGCCATTTGTTAGGTGAACCACTGCAGTCGTTAAATTGTTAACATGGTGGTTAATCTGCATTACTATTAATCTTCTCATCGTTCCTATCACCCATCTCCTCCCACTTATGACTGTATGACTGTAACCTTGTTGCTGGTATCCTTAAGATTTATATTGACTGTTTCCCTATGACTATCATTAAGTGTTGTACCTTATGATTCTTGATGAATGAATCTTTTCTTTTATGTACTCCGAGAGTGTATGCACCAGAGGTGGGTTTCAGCAGGTTCTGACCAGTTCTGGAGAACCGGTAGCGGAAATTCTGAGTAGTTTGGAGAACCGGTAGTAAAAATTCTGACTGGCCCCACCCCCATCTATTCTCTGCCTCCCGAGTCCCAGCTGATCAGGAGGAAATGGGGATTTTGCAGCAACCTTCTCCTGGATTGGGGAGGGAATGGAGATTTTACAGTATCCTTCCCCTGCCATGCCCACCAAGCCACGCCCACCCAGCCATGCCATGCCCACCCAGCCACACCCACAGAACTGATAATAAAAAATTTTGAAACCCACCACTGGTATGCACCAAGACAAATTCCTTGTGTGTCCAATCACACTTGGCCAATAAAGAATTCTATCTATATATCTTCCCCATTGACTTTGCTCTTTGCAAGAGATGGTCACATGACCCCAGGACACTGCAACCGTCATAAATATGAACCAGTTGCTAAGCATCCACATTTTAATCACATGACCATGGGAATGTTATAACAGTTGCAAGTTGTTTGGTCACTAAACAAATGGTTGTAAGTTGAGGACTATCTGCATCTGTACAGTTAATAATAATAATAATAATAATAATAATAATAATAATAATAATTTTATTTCTATACCGCCCTTCTCCCGAAGGACTCAGGGCGGTGTACAGCCAATTTAAAAATACAAGACACAACAATAATTAAAAATTAAAATAATTAAATAGAATTGGCTGATTTAAAACTCTAAAAATTAAAATACCCCAATTTAAAATGATTATATTGACAGCCCTGCCTGGTGGAACAACAAGGTCTTCAATGCGCAGCGGAACACCCGGAGGTCGGAGATCTTGCGTATTTCCAGGGGCAGTTCATTCCACAGGGCTGGGGCTCCCACAGAGAAGGCCCTCCCCCTGGGTGTCGCCAGCCGACATAACTTGGCTGATGGCACCCTGAGGAGACCCTCTCTGTGGGAACGGACTGGTCGGTGGGAGGCTATTGGTGGCAGGAGACGGTCTCGAAGGTACCCGGGTCCTATGCCATGGAGCGCTTTAAAGGTGGTGACCAACACCTTGAATCGCACCCGGAAGACCACTGGGAGCCAGTGCAGCTCGCGCAGGAGGGGTGTCACGCGGGCACAACGGGTTGCGCCCATAACCACCCGCACGGCCGCATTCTGGACCAGTTGAAGCTCCCGAGTGCTCTTCAAGGGGAGCCCCATGTAGAGAGCATTACAATAGTCCAGCCGGGAGGTGACAAGGGCATGAGTGACCGTGCGCAAGGCGTCCCGGTCCAGAAAGGGCTGCAACTGGTGGATCAGGCGAACCTGATAGAAGGCCCCCCTGGCCACGGCCGTCAAGTGCTCTTCTAAAGACAGCCATGCATCCAGGAGGACACCCAGATTGCGAGCCCTCTCTGTGGGTGGCAAGGATTCACCCCCAATAGTCAGCGATGGCGTCTGCTGACTATATCGGGACGCAGGCAACCACAGCCACTCGGTCTTGGATGGGTTGAGTCTGAGCCTGTTCCTCCCCATCCAGGCCCGTACGGCCTCCAGGCAGCGAGACATCACATCAAGGGCATCGTTGGGGTGGTCTGGGGTGGAGATGTACAGCTGAGTATCATCAGCATACAGGTGGACTCTCACCCCAAAACCACGGATGATCTCACCCAGCGGCTTCACATAAATGTTGAACAGAAGAGGCGAGAGGACCGACCCTTGTGGCACTCCCCATGCGAGATGCCTCGAGGTCGACCTCTGCCCCCCTGCCAACACGAACTGCGAGCGGCCGGAGAGGAAGGAAGAGAACCACCACAGAACGGTGCCCCCTATTCCTAACCCCCTCAACCGCTGCAGCATGATACCATGGTCGATGGTATCAAAAGCTGCTGAGAGGTCTAATAGGACTAGGACAGAGGAGCAACCCCTGTCCCGAGCCCTCCAGAGATCGTCCACCAACGCGACCAATGCCGTTTCTGTGCTGTGCCCCTGCCTGAAGCCCGACTGGTACGGGTCTAGATAGATAGCTTCATCCAGGTGCCTGGGCAGTTGTCATGCCACCACACTCTCAACAACCTTCGCCACAAAACGAAGGTTGGAGACCGGACGGTAGTTAACTAATTCAGCCGGGTCCAGGGAAGGCTTCTTGAGGAGGGGCCTCACCACTGCCTCTTTCAAGGCGGCGGGAAAGGCACCCTCACTCAAAGAAGCAGTTATAATCCCCTGGAGCCAGCCTCGTGTAACCTCCCGGGAGGCCAGTACCAACCAGGAGGGACACGGGTCCAATAAACATGTGGCAGCACTAATCCTACCCAGAACCCTGTCCACATCCTCGGGAGCCACAGGATCAAACTCCTCCCAGATAATATTCTCAAGGCCTGCCCTCGTCTCCTCCCCCGGACTCGCCCAGTCGGAGTCCAAGCCTTCCCGAATCCGAGTGACTTTATCGTGCAGGAATTGCACAAAATCCTCAGCTCGCCCCTGCAAGGGATCCTCCCGCACTCCCCCCCGAAGAAGGGAGTGGGTCACCCTAAACAGGGTGGCTGGGCGGTTCTCTGCAGATGCGATAAGAGCGGAAAAATGGTTAGATTTCGCCGCTTTTATCGCCACTAGGTAGGTCTTGATATAAGACCTCACCTGTGTCCGGTCGGAATCAGAATGACTAGTCCTCCAAATGCTCTCTAGGCGTCTTTTCCGACGCTTCATCTCTCTCAGCTCCTCAGAGAACCAAGGAGCCAATTGAGATCAGCATCGGGTCAGAGGCCGCAAAGGCACGACACGATCCAAAGCTCCGGCGGCCGCACTCTCCCAGGCGGCTACCAGGACTTCAGTCGAGTCGTGTGTCAGGGTCTCAGGAAATGGCCCAAGCTCCGTCAGGAATCTTTCAGGATCCATCAGGCGCCTGGGACGGAACCATTTAGTCGGTTCCGTCTCCCTGCGGTGGGGGGAAGCGGTAGGAAAGTCCAAGTGGAGGAGCGAATGATCTGTCCATGACAAGGGTTTAATGTCTAAGTCCCCTCTACCAAGATCATTCAACCACTGACCAGAGATGAAAATCAAGTCCAGAGTGTGTCCTCCTATGTGAGTTGGGCCTTGAACTAACTGGGTCAGGTCCATGGCCGTCATGGAAGCCATGAACTCCCGAGCCACTTCTGACGTCTCGCCCGCGGATGGAAGGTTGAAATCCCCCATGACAATAAGTCTGGGGGTATCCACCGCCACCCCGGCAATGACGTCGAGTAGCTCGGGCAGGGTCGCTGCCACGTGGCAGGGAGCCAGGTACGCAGTCAGCAAACCCATCTGCACCCCACGGCCCCACTTCACAAAGAGGGACTCACATCTGGCTATCTGAGGAACAGTGGTCTCCCTCGGACAAAGACTCTCCCTAATAATCACCGCCACTCCCCCACCCCTCCCCTGGGCCCTTGGCTGATGAAATGCACGAAAACCTGGTGGGCACATTTCAACGAGGGGGACCCCCCACTCTTGTCCCAACCAGGTCTCCGTAATACCTGCCAGGTCCACACCCCCCTCTAAAATAAGATCACAAATGAGGGGGGCTTTATTGACGACTGACCTGGCATTACATAACATCAGCCGTGGACCCTGGGCTTGAGACTCTGCACAACCCAGGCCACGAGATGCGCATTGGGGACCGGAGTGCGCAATTGCTCGTAAACAGCGTATGCGCACCCCCAGCACATGATATGGCCCCCTGCGCCCGTCATACCTGCCCCTCCCACTCATTATTTCAATTGCATTGCCCTTCTTGTTATCCCCCTGCTCCCCGGATAAATTTTCTTTCCTGACCCCTCTGCTGCAGCCAATCAACCTGTCACCCCGCTCAGTAGCTATCTGCCCCCCCAGGTCCACTTTCACAGCCCCCTCCCTTCCTCCCGGGTCCCCTTAAAATTTTCTTTAAAAATTTAAATAAAAAACCCCTCAACCCCCTCTTCGCTACATGCCATCTCTCGGGATTCCAAAATCCATCATCAAGATAAGCCCTCGATAGTGTGGAGGGCCAGGCCTGCGAGAGGGGGGAGTCTCGCAGTGCAAGGAGTTCGGCAGCCGAGTGCATCAAGAACCGGGAAGGGTGAAATATCCTCTGACTGAGGTTCCATAGAATAGTCTAATCGTCCTAGGGCATGGAGAGGCAGCAACTCAAGACATGGAAAAACTGGATTCCTCTGTCCTCTCACGACAGTGGAAGAAGTCTCGTGCAATTTCGACAAAACTCAGAAGGTGATCTCTCCAGGCCATCCTCTCACGATGGCTAGCCAAGATGGAATTGGCTATGGAGAGATTCGATAGTCTATCCGCTCTGGTAGGGGAAACGGCAGTTGATCCGGACTCCCTCAGAATCCATATCAGAATTGTCCATTCTCCACAACTTCAAGGGCATAGGTGGAATAGAACCAGTCTAGAAGGCAGGATAGTAAACCCGGGGAACAGATGACACATGGAAAGCAATGGAGGGAGATGGCTTGCAAGGCAGAAAGTAGTTGGGGTGGTGACCATAATAAGGCCTATACAGGCCAACAAGAAAAAGGGGGGGAATGGCCTGAGGCAGCCCAAGGCCAACCCTCAGCCGTCTTCCAACCTCTCCCACTCCCCAGGTCTTCCAGGTCTTCCAGCATTTTATACCCCCAGCCTACAGCCCCAGTCTCCAATGGGGCCTCCAGATTCCTGCAAACAAAGTGGGACAGCAAAATAGGCCGCCCCCTAGCAGGTCCGGGATTTCAGAATAGAAGCCAGCAGCCTCTCCCCATAGCGTCCTCTTCGGTAGCAGCCAGCCGCCGCCCCTCGCCTCCGCCATCGTCCAGCGGCCGCCGCCCGCCCCGCGCCCACTGCCAGCACCGGCGCCGCATCCACCATGGCTCCACCATACTTCCGGGTCCCCAGGAGCCTCAGAAAGCCCCGGAGAGGCCAGGAATCCAGGGGAGCCACCGCATTGCCGCTGCCGCCGCCACCACCACCGCAGAGCTGCCGCCGCCGTCGGTCCATGCCGGAGGCTGAGAAAAGCGCCGTCAGTCAATTCCACCGATGTCACCCCGCGGAGCCTTCAGCAGCCATTTTTTCCCTCGACCTGGTGTTCCGGAGGGCAGAAAACCCCCCAATGGGTCGGGGAAAGGTTCCTTTCTCAAGGACTAGGGGCCGTGGTGAACAATCGCCCCAGGAACCTCCCGAAAATGCCAGGAATCACCCCATCTGCCGGGAGCGTCTCAGGCTGAATCCTCCATCTTAGACATGCGCAGAGAAAGTCTCCGATTTAGGCCATAGAATATGTATGTGTATATATATTTCAAAAGAAGTTGTTATGGTTCTGAAATCTTTTGCAAGATGCATTAAGATAATCATATACTGACTATGCAGAGACAAAAAGAAGACAAAAGGTTGCATTCCAAATGTTCCATTTCAACTATATGTGAGAGTGTTTCTGGGCAATTTGCAAAACCGACATTATAGAATGTCTACCTGCGTATATCGTTAGAGATGGAGGCCATTTCAAGTCTTTCCTTCTGCCAATTAGGCTCTAAACAACTTGCCACCAGAATAACCGACATTACCTTCACAATCACAAACCTGGTTGTTCATCTGAGAAGATCCTGAAGAAATTACAGTGGTGAAATAAGTACATGCCTGCAGAAAAGCCCTCCTTCATGGACCTGCATTCTGGAATGATATGCTTTCTTCTTTGTGAGGTGCTTACAATATATGATGTTTTTTCCAGTATCTATACAAGATCTACTTAGCCCAGCCCTTCCCTGCAAAATCAGCCCTCCCCCCAATGTGATCAATGGTTTTGTTTTTCCCAGCCAGGTTTTTAGTGAAATATTTATGCTACTACAATTTATTGGTTTATGATGGTATTTAATATTTTATTGTAAATCAGTTTGAGGCACAATTGTGTGAGAAGCAGTGCAGATCCATACTAAACCATATTATCCCCAGCTTCCTTCTTAGAAGTTCCTACACTGTTCTGCAGACCTCTTTTTTTCTTTCAGAGAATGGAGGAACAGACAATAGTCCGTTCAAGAAATAGTGCAATGTGGACATTCTTGAGTGTAGGTGATATTAAAGCTAAATGTAGTCAGGAATATATATTGATTATCAGGAAAACACATTTTAATTAAATCAGAGAATGGCTGGAGATGCTAATTAGTCCAAGAATGATGGGAGTTCATTAAAAATGAGATACTAAAGGCACAAATGGCTTTGATTCCAAGGAATGGAAAACAATGTGATTGTACAAAAACCTTACTGAAAATTTGAAGATCAACACAAATGGCGAAATGAGATGATGCCGAGTACTGTCTTTCTTAAGATGATATGGTGTCTATGTGCAACAGATTTGAAGCTCCGATTTTTAAAAGATCCCTTCCTCCTCTTTTTCACACTAGAAAAGGACAGTCAAAAGGTAAAAAGATCATTTGGACTGAGTCATAGTTGTCAAGATATGTACTTTGTTATAAAATTCCCACTTTATTTCTAAAGAAATGTTTAAAAGTACTGAAAAAAAATCTGAATCTGAATTCCGAATCTGAATTTGTGTTGCTGAATATCTACGGTAGGTAGCCTTATCAGAACAGTAATAATCCAATAACAAGTGGATCCCCTAGTAAGTGGATCACTCAATTAAGGTTAGGTACTTGCATACAAACATATTATGTATGTATGTATGTATGTATGTATGTATGTATGCATGTATGTATGTACAATGTATTTATTATTTATTGAATTTATATTGTCGCCTATTCACCCATGGTGACCAGGGCCGGATTTAGATGAAAAGAGGACCTAGGCTATTCCATTTATGAGGCTCTTTCACCTATAGTGAAAGTGTAATTTTAATTTTGCTAACAATTTGAATGTAGGCCCCTCTTGATCTTGAGGCCCTAGGCTGAAGCCTAGTTAGCCTATAGGAAAATCCGGCCCTGATGGTGACAGAAAGCAGCTAAGACCACATTTAAAACAATAAAAACTAACAAAAAGAATCAAATAAATTAATATAGTACAATAAAACAAAATAACACCCCCCCCCCCCCGCCAAAAGGATAATACTATCCTTTTTGGGTAAGCTGTGTTAGGCTCAGCACAGAAAAGGAGAAAATAATAATACAATGCCCAGAATTGGTTGAAAGTTGAATGGCTATATAAATGTCTTGAATAAGTAAATAAAAACAGTAGGCAAAAGTAATTAAAGGGATGAGATCACAAAAAAATAAAATATAGCTAAATCCTTGCTTCTGTCACATCCACCTTACTTCAAATTCACTTCACTGCTTTGTTCTTTAAACATCTCACCTGACTCTTCCTGAGGAACTCTCCAACCCCACAGAACTGTAAAGTCTTAGCCTTCCCTTCCTCTCAATTCATCCACTTTTTTTTCATATATTGATTTTGTGATTCATGCTCATTCTTTTTTTCTATATAATCAAACCATTTTAACACCCACAGTCTCCTTATCCTAATTTTATTTAGTACATTACTGAAACCTGGCTGAGCATAGAAGGGAAGAGTTTCCTTTCAGAAACGTGCCTGACTGGGTTTCATGTGAACTCCAGCTATAATGGGAGTGCAGGGCAGGAGTATAATAATTGCTATTTACAGATTCTGACAGCTTTCAGAAAGTTCCACTAATAACCAAGTATCAGCCTCCTTGATGGAAGGGATGGCAGGAGCATTTTCATCTTGGCCCTGGATATGGTTGTGTTTTTCCATTCAAGACTGGTGTATACACTGGGGTGTCCTTCTGGATTCACAGCTCCTGCTCTAAGTGCAGGTGGTAGCTGTGGCCTGGCCTGACAGCTGTGGTCTATGTTCCACTTGCTCCCTTTTCTCAACTGAGACCACCCTGATTACCTCACAATTGGACTCCTGCAATGTGGTCTATGTGGGATTGCCCTTGAAAACCTTCCAGAACCTACACCTAGTACAGAATGCAGTAGCATGAACAATTATAGGCACTTCACAGTATGCCTATGTGCCAATGCTGGTATGTGAGTTGCATTGATTGCTAGTAGGTTTCCTTTGCAATTCAATTCAAGGTACTGGCTACCACCTATAACACCCTTTATGGTTATCTGAGGGATTGGTTATCTCCAATTGTTTCAAATAGACCAGTACATTCATGCAGAGTGAATGCACTACAGATCCTTCAATTAAATGCTGGTATCTTTTAGGACCAAAGAAGCATACTTTCTCTGTCATGACCCGCATCATCTGGAACAGCGACTTCTAGGAGATTCCAACCTCCTGGGATTTTGGAAACCTTAATGTTTGTTTTCTGTTTAGGTTTGAAGTTAATGTAAGTGAGACTCATTGGTTGCGTTCCTATTGCATTGTTTTCTTCATGTTGTTGTTCTAGTTGATTTAGTCCAGGCTGCTCATATTTGCGGATATTAATTGTTCACTTTTTAATGGAATTTGTAGGTTGCTCAAGGTCTTCTGAAGTTGGATGGCTATATTAAATTGAATTAATTGATTGATTAAATTACACCTTGAAAACTATGCAATGTCAGCATGAATCGTCCAAACACAAATCTTAGCAGATTAATAACATTTCATTTTCTGAAATGTTATAGTCTGTGACTTTGGTACTAGACCCAGTACTCTTCAACATTTTCATTAGTGACTTCAGTGAAGTGTATTGATGGTCAAATCCTAATAAGAACCTGTGCCTCAGGAATTGTGTCTATTGGCCTTTACCTGCTCCCCCATTTCTCCTAGTTCGTTAGATTTTCTGGGCTCAGAGGATACATCCTGTTCTTCAAATAAGGAATATTTTGAAAGTACAAAAATGCCTCATTTGACATTCTTAAGACCCAGAATGAAGTGATCCTAAGAACTGTTGTAAAATTTCTTACAGCATTAAAGATACTCCAAAAAGCTAAATAAATAGTCAGTGTAGCTGTTTAATACTCTGCCTACTCCATCTGGTTCCACCAGTTAAATTTCTGGCAGTCTCATATGGCCATTAATGCCAAGAAGTAGATGATTGATTTTAACACAAATATAAATCTCTGCATTATTATTTTTTTGGTGGTTGTTAAAAATGTGAAAGGATATGGTGACGTAACTCATTTTCATTTTCTTCCCATCCTATTCTAGAAGTTGAAAACTGGCTGTGTTATGTCCAGAGCTGTATGCTGTCTTTAATGTTGTACTTCAAAGTAAAAAAGTAACAAAAATAAAATATTCAGTGTAAAAATTTGGCCATTATTCTTTTTCTTTTTGAAGTATGATTGTTACGGAGAAGCCCATATAGAATGTATATCAAATCCAAGAATCTAAAGTGATTGCTAAGTAAACTTTTCAAATGCTGGGATGTGATTTTATACAGTAATTGTTCACACCTTTAATTCTTTTGCCAGATGCAAAAAAGTGCATTCAAAGTGGAAACTTCGTTTAATTTATATTAAAGAAATTATTATATTATATTATATTATATTAATTTATATTATATTATATATGTGGGTTTGTAATCTAACTTTGTTGCAAAATTATTATTTTGTCACAGGACAAAATATGCTCTGCATATGCCTACTACTTTAACTTACCATCTAGTGAACTCCAAAATGGAACAGGAATTTGAACATGGTTCTCATCTTTGAAAAGATGAATCTGTTCAGGACAGCTACCACATATATAAATGATTTTCTTTTGTTCAGAAAATTGTTTGAAATAATTTTTCATATTTCTGTCTTTTAGTCCTATGCAATGGGGCCTTATCCAGTGGTGATCTGTTTGATGCTTGTCTAACTCATATTTATCTTAAATGGGACATGTGCCAGAAACATTCCTGGTGGATTGTGTTTTTATCATCGACAGAAGAGACAGCCCAATTTTCCTCTGATAAGCTCTGATGGTTTTAGTCGACCATCTCTTAACCAGAAGCCTTAAAGGTGTCTGGAATTTTCTTTAATATTTGTCTCAAGAAATTTTAGCAACTGAGTTCAGTCTTCTGTTCAAAAACTGGGCATAACAACTGGTATAATGGAAATATTTTTAATTTTATTGTCTGTTAGTGGAATGCCCACCTTCTAATTGTCTGCCTTGTGCAAGAGATATGCACAATTTCTTAGGATACTGTGAGCATTTAATATCCAAAGCTGATGACACAGGGTGTACCCATTTACTGAGGTAAATCTTATCCAAGAGAGCCATAGTATAAAAAGTGTTCTAAAACCTATTTTAGGGAAACAGAAAGGCAGCAACTCTAAAATCACAACCAAATAAAGAAATACATCTCATATCGTATGATATTAAATATCACCTCACCCGAGTTTCAAATTTGCTGTCTGTTAAAAAAAAGTGTGAGGAAAATACTGTTCCTTTTTCATAATCAGATTCAGTGGGATCTAATCCTAGATTGTATTTAAGGCTGTGTGCTGGCTATTCAAAATTAAAATGAACTTTCCATCCGTGTGTATCATAAATGGGCATTTATCAGAATTATATGATTTTGCAATCCATCTGAATATGTAACCGGAATTTGTTTTCTTTCTCTTTCACTATGTAATTACCATGCAACAATAACAAAAGTGACATGTTTGAAGAACAGATAAAATGCTGTAAATTGGCCAGTAATGGTGATATTTCCTCATCTTCTGAAAAACCCATTTATTCTCTCTCTCGACAAATCAAGGCATTGTCAGCCTGCACTCATCTCGTGGCCAGAGGGGCCCGACCAATTTCTAGCTGAACGTGAATACTGGAATGCAGATGAGGGTCTTCTAACGAAGCCTTTCAGCGTAGGCAGCTGGTCTTAGCTTGCCTCAATTTCTAAATCATCCATAATGGGGCCAGGACCTCCAAAGCACTAAAAAGAGCGAGCTGACATGCTGGACAAACTGTTAATTTTTTTTCCTGAAGAAGCTGCGATATTGCACATCTGTCACTGCTATGAAGACAATTACTCACAGAGTGGAGAGAAATCTGCTGCTTGTTTCTAGCATCGTTGCTAAATAGCATAATGGCACAATACAATCGTGTGGGAGAGGCACACGGTGGGCCTTCTTCCTTCCTTTTAACAATTCTGCTCAGTTGTTGTCTGTTTCAATATTATAGAACATTTTGCAATTGTAATAATATAAGCCCAAAACTATTAAAAGATAGGTACAATATTTGAGTTTTGGGATCCAGCTTATTTCTCCATGCTTCACTTTAAAAAAAAAAAAAAACAACCATTCAGTTATTTTTAACAAGAAGTTTTATAAGGGGTGCATATTTTGAAAATCCAGTTTTCAGAGACTCTTGACTAATTTAATTAGGCAGACCATATTTCTTTATTTTTTGAAGAAAGGGACACTCCGGAAAAGTAATGCACCATGCAAAATGTATGCCTTTCTTTTCTTCCTCTGCTATGGTTTCTTTGGTCACTGTCACCAGAACTAACTGGGCCTGAAGCAGTTTTCAAAATCAAAAGTCTCAGTCACATAATACTGCATTTGTAGTATGAAATCGTAACTTCTGCTGCTTAGGCGGGTAATAATAAAGACATTTAAAAAGCTTCTGCCAGTCTTTATATGAAATCAAAAGACTTTCTACACATACACCCTGGACTGTGCCTTGAGGGACTTTATAATCTGCAACACCTTTTATTTTCATGCTTGCTGGTTACACCCCCTTTCTTTCACACATCAGATCAGAAGGAAACAGCCAGCATGATCTTTTCCAAGGACTACAGCTCAGAAGTGCTGCCCCTATTTTTTCCCCTAAATACAGAGAGTCCTCGACTTCCAACCATTCATTTAATGACTGTTCAAAATTACAATGGTGCTGAAAAAAGTAACTTACAAGCAATCCTTACACTTATAACTGTCGCAGCATCCCCATGGTCACATGATCAAAATTTGGGCAATTGGCAACCAGCATGCATTTACAAAGGTAGCAGCATCCTGGGATCCCATGATTGTCATTTGTATCCTTCCCAGGGGGTTTCCAACAAGCAAAGTCAGTAGAGAAAGCCACAATCATTCCCTTAATGACTGTGATGATTCAATTATGTATTGAGCCAAAAAGATTTGTAAAATCAGGTGGGCCTCACTTAATGATCATATCACTTCACAATGGAAGTTCCAGTCTCAACTGTGGTATAAAAAGAATGCAATATACAGCTTTATCTTATCCGCCTGAATCAGGTCATTGTTCTTTTACAGAATTTGCAAAAGTGTTTATCCTTCTGTTTAAAAAAAAATAGGGAATTTGATGACTTTTTAAAAATTCTCTATCATTTTACCTAGCACCTTTGGAAAAATTAGATCTGATAGCATTATTGTCTATGACTGGATCAGATGCAGGGGTGGGTTCTAAATTTTTTTACCACCGGTTCTGTGGGCATGGCTTATTTTATGGGCATGGCTTGATGGTCATGTGACAATTATTTAGGATTTAGCAGAGGTACTGGTCTACCAGGCTTTTAACTGCTTGCAGAGCTGTACCAATCTACCCATTTATTTTTTGCAGGCACCGGTCTACCCATTTATTTTTGCAGGCACTGATCTACTCATGTATTTTTGCAGACACTGGTCTACTCATTTGTTTTCTTTTAACACTGATCAGCTGTAGGGCGGCCCTTTGAAGCCCCGCGGCAAGAATTTAAACAGTTTTTTTCCCTTTAGCCATCAGCTGGGACTCAGGAGGCAGCAATAGATTGGGGGTGGGGCCAAATAAAAGGTAAGAATAATGCGGGGGTGGGTGAGGTGGGCATGGGGAGTGGGGGGTGTAGGGGGGTGGGGGGGCAGAACCGGTTCGGTGACATCATATCGTCACCGCTACCGGCTCAGGAGAACTGGGCCAAACCGGGAGGAACCCACCACTGATCAGATGTGGCATTCAGATAATGATGGAAACTTCTGTTTAGTTCTTTTCTGTTTCTGCACTGAAGAAACTGAACCTATATAGTATTTTACAACTCTTCATTTGAAGGGTTCTTCAATACAAATCTGGTTTTATAAAGTCCTATAGGTAGAAGACAATGGCACTGCTTTTTTAATAACCATTTTATTAATAATTCTGTCTGCCAAAGAAATTAGCTAGAAAGTGATGATCTGCATCTCGCATATCAGAAGTACAAGATTCAAACGTTCTGAGCTGAAGCATTATCTTCTCCTATCCCCAAACAAAGGTCTGGAACAACATAAAATGGAAGGGCATCATTAATTTTAAAAAATGCATGAAATACCATATTTCCCTGAAAATAAGACCTGTCTTATATTTTTTTGAACCCTGAAATAAGCGCTTGGCCTTATTGCCATGCACTCAAAAGGCTGATTGGGCTTATTATCAGAGGATGTCTTATTTTGGGGAAAACAGGTTATTGGTCTAATATAAACTAAATTTACAGAAATTGGAAAAACTGAAATTACCTGAAGTCAACGTGGCAAATATCTTTATCATGTAAAATTTGATTTGACGTTTTAAAAATAAAGAAAGACAGAAATAGCGGAACTACAGCTGTCAAAGTTCCCAATCAATTAGATGCCATTCATGTTTGAGAAGACAGGTCTTGATCTCAGCGGAGTTTAAATTGTTGCCTCGGCCAGCAAAATACTGCATAATTCAAGTTTTCCAGATCTGGGAATGAAACCAGGTTTTTATCACCGGCATTAAATTCAGATTGGGTTAAATATACAAAGAAGGAAATGATGAACCACTTGTAAAAATTGTTGCCAAGGGACTTGTCCAGGTAGTCACCAGGAATCCAACTGACCTGAAGGTATATGAAAAAAAATAATAATTGTGGTTGAACTAAGTGGGGATCTTTTGCACTTTTTAGAAAATGACTAGGAGACTGTATTTCACGTCCCATGCATTGGCTTTGCTTTGGGCATGTACATTTCCCCATTCTTCCCCTTTGTCTCCTTCCAGAAGGCTAGGCTTTCAAGGCACTTGGACATTCATGATTAAAAATGGCAGGCAAATATTCAATTTGCACCATAGTTAGATTTCTAAAATATTGAAGTGTTTTATGGTTTATATCTTAATGAATTTAAACTGCATAATATATTTTTAACTCTAGCAATAGCCTATAAATATGATTTATAATTATTTACTATAGAAAAATAATTATTAAGCAAATTCAACAGAAGTAGAATTAATTTGGAAATGTTTATCCTTTTGTAATTAATCCAGGAGAAATATCACATTATTAGGAGAGGTGCTGTTATATGCCATTCAAGTAACAGTATTTATATTTTAAACCAATCAGACTGAAAGAATGCAATATGAATTAGTTGTTCAGCTAAAAATTTAAACTGGTAGTAAATCATATGTCTTAATATGATCTGGCTTGAAAAAGTAAAATCCGAGGATTGTAGTTAAGCCTTAAAGTAATAATAATTTAATAATTGGAGTTATAATTATTAATATATAATTAAATAATAATAAAATATATAAAACTGGAAGAAGGCAATAGCAAACCACTTCTGCAATGCTGTCAAGAAAACAGTATTGTACACGAAAACTTGTACACGAAGTCTCTAAGAATTGACCTAATTTCAAAGGTATCTTGCTTTACCATTAATATAATTAGCCTTATTAAGCAGCCTTGGTCCTATGACAAATCATTAAATGTTGTACAATTTCAATTATTTTGCTTGCTGAGTTGGGAGAGATTAGCAGAACATTTTATTGTAAGAAACTGTTATAACTCCTCACTCCTCACATAACTTGGCTCTGCAAATATAAGGCAACTGTGACAAAATGCACACACTGACACATTTTTCTGAAAAAAAAAGTTGACAGGAAATCAGGTCTCCTTGTTCCACTGCAAACACAGCAATGTCTGAATCAGGGTGATGATTTATATTATCTGACAATTCAAAGACAGGGGACATCTCTAACATACAGAGAAAACCAAAAATGGCAATAGTAGATCATTGCACTGACAGCTAATGGGATTGACTAACTGCGGAGAAATCTGGATCTGTTTAAAATATCAGGTGTGTAAAGTAATGAGTCTGTGCTTAGTAGGAGACCACCAGAAGGAGCCTTCATGGTCCACTTGTCAGTTGAATATATATTACAGTAAACCTGTTAAATCAATGAGTATTTAATACCTAATGACGGGGTACTATGGGACGGGGGGAGAGGAGTCATCTTTCCTTAATACTCTTTTATCCTGATGGTGATTTGTGATCCTAATGGATCAATGTTTCTTTAAGTATAGTCAATAATATTGGAAAAGCTAATGTAGCAACAAAAGCTGTTTAGATTTCATCTACTAGAAATAAGCCAGGGAATAATAATAATAATAATAATTTAAAAAAAATGAGTCATTAGATCATGTCGAAAGATTTTTTGCAGCATAGGAACTCTAAGCAGTGAGCAGCGGGGATGAAGAAATTTAGCCTGACTTTAATAAAAGCATTTCTAAAAAAAATAATTGGTGTATGTAAAACAGGACACTTCTCCTAATTTAAGGAAATTAAACCAGGTGCAAGATTTATGCAGTATTGCATTTGATAGCAGGCAAGACTGATGGTATCGGAGACTTAAAATCATGTGAAATGTAAGCTTTTATTCCTGTGGGGATAGGAGACGCGGGGGCACAGAGGCTTAATGACGGTGAAACTGCTGGCCAGAAATGTCTGTACTACTGCAGTTCGAGCCTGGCTCTGTCAGATGGAGTGAACTCTCATCGCTTGATCCCTAGCTCCTGCCCATCCAGTAGTTCGAAAGCATGCAATATTGCTGCTTAGAGCCCTGGTGGTTAGAATGCAGTATTGCAGTCTGACTCTGCCCAGAGCCAGGAGTTCAATCCTGATTGGCTCAAGGTTCACTCAGCTTTCTATCCTTCCAAGACTGGTAAAATAAGAACCCACATTGTTGGGGGCAATATGCTGATTCCGTAAATCACAGAGTTTTTGTCAACTTCAGTATTTTTCTAAGGCAATGTCATCTATAGTCAAATAAAGAGACAACTGCAATGGTGATTAAGGAAAAGTGACAGTGTATCTGGATATATATATATATATATATATATATATATATATATATATATATATATATATATATTAATATCAGAAGTTCAGTCTGACCAAGACGAGGGAAAGATGAAAACAAGAGACAGCTTAAACTGAAAATGCAAAGGAACAGTTTCTCCGGGGGGAAAAAAAAAGAAACTTTACAGCTGCTTGACATTCTTTTTTCTTCATATGCCCAGAGGGTTGTCATGTCGTGGGGAAAATAACTTTTACAAAGCAAATGTTAACAGCAAAGCATATCGGATACACACATTTGCAGACCTACTCTAGGCATATTTTACCTGGGGAGAATGAAACTCTATCTGAATCATTTCATAATGCTTGAGATTTCAAGGGTGTATCTATACTGTATGATTCCTTGCTATCTGTTTTCTTCACTGGAAACATGAGCTTACCCATACCTCATCTGTTTGATTGCAATTTACTGAAATAATGCAAGTGACAAATGTCTTAATATTAAGACAGTGGGGTGCAGCAGGATTTTCTTCCATTGAACTCTTTCCCTACATGTCCAGATATGCTGCCTTATTATGGTGGGGGTGCTCTGGGGATGGATGAGTGAAGAATGCTTGGGATATATACCAAGAGTTCCCAGCAGGGTCAGCCAAGGCATGAAAGCTATCCAACTAAAGTAAGTGGGTACTTGTATCGGATAGCAATCTATGAAAAATTGTGATATAATTCCAATTATGGACCCCTCTGAGCAAATTGCTTAGGATGTTTCAGGGAATGAATGCTGTTTGTGATGCAACTAAACCTTATGATACCTAGTTGTTGAAGTTGGCATGAAAGAAATGAAAATCCTAACTGACTTAAATATAAGAAGAAAGAGGAACGTAATTGGACTTGCAAGATTCTTTTGGTATAACTAATCACAATAAATAGAGTTTTACTTTACCTGGGGAGGTCTATTTAGTTTCTGATCAGGTCTATCTAGGGGGGGGGGGGTGATAATGTCAGAATAAATGGAAATTTCCAAGAGAAGCCAAAACCTAAGAGAAAACAAAGCAACAATTTCAGGCAGGATTTTAACAAATAATTTCAGAGAGCTGCTAGAAGAGATGAGAAGCAAGTATTACAATAAATTTCTAAAGACATTGAAAATAGAAACAGGCTTTGAAAAATGAGTCTTCCAAAAGTTCCCTGAACTCATAAAGAGGTTCCAACCTTGAAGTGGTCTTGAAGGACACCGATGGAGAGATAGTCACTAATTCAAAAAAGACCAGACAGGGATAGAAGTATACTGAAATTCTGTGCAGTAGAAGTATCAACATCTAAGATACTTTAGAAAATTTTTCCTATTTGAAAAAAAAAACCTTAATATTAAGAAATGATTAAATCAGCACTTGGTCAGTACCAAGCTAGAAAGCTACAGCAATTGATGCAATTGAATATCTACAGAAAAGTAACAGAAGAATCAGTCAAGATTCTAGCCAAACTATGACAATGTTACTCTGATAACATTACTCTGATAGCTGAAAATGCAAATGATCTAGCAATGAAAGTTAAGGAGCACAATGAAAAAAAATGGGAATAAGGTTATATATGAAGGCTAAACTAATGATAACAGATTTAGCAATCAGCCTTCTAAATTAAAATGAAGATATTGAAGTGGTAGATAGTTTCTGGGTTTCTTTTAGGAATGACTATCAACAGTAAAAGAACCAACGTCTAATAAATGCACTGCAGATGAGCACTTGGTAAGGTAACAATGAAGACCTTGAAAAAGGTGTTCTAAAGCCATGAACATGTCTATACTTATAATTATCAGAATCCTTATATGTATATGATGTTCTCTATGACATATCTGTACCCACAAAAATAAGGATTGTATTTTCCATGATACTCTATGGAAGTTGCACTTTTTAAGAAGCAGGACAGAAAGATTAGTGAGTGTTTTGAACTTTAGAGATTGAAAACATGGTTGAGAATACCATGGATCCTGAGGGAAAAAAATCATAAGAACAAATCAATTTAGAGTTCTCACTTGAGGCATAAAAGACCAGGCTCTAAATACCATATTTTGGACTCATTACATGAATACCTGGCTTCCTTGACAGATCTATAATGCTGGGAAAAAATGGAAGAAAATAATCAGAATGTAGCAGATGAGCTCAGTTACTGCCAGAATGGATACACAGTTGAAAATCTAAGAGACCTGGTTGGGAAGATCATCATGGAAAAGATATATCAACCAAGTCACCAAGAGTCAATATTGACTTGATGGTATTTGATAGCCATTCAGAAATCAACGTGTTCCTGCTGCAACTCAAGCAGCAATAATGGAGTGCTTGCTCCATTCACAAGTAGAACCAGAGATCTGAATTTCATTATCTTGAATATTATTCTGTACACTTGAAAATAGAGAGTACCCTACTCCTGCTGTGGACCCTGTGCCATCTGCTACATTGTAGGGTCAACTGCTTCTTGAGAATTTGGAAGGGGGTCCAAGGATTTGCAATGAAAACACAAGAAAAAAATATGTAAGAATTTTAGTACCAATTCTTTAAAACTGGTCATTGAGTTTGGTACAATGATCTGGATAGGTTGACGTGCCAATAATAGCAAAGATAGAGGTGTAACATCTAAATTCTGATTGGTTCCTGGTTATGAGAGAGATCTGTTCCTAAGTCTGTCTTTAATTCAAATTTGTAAGTTGAAGAGTTATTTAGTGTCAGTCAAATGCTTATCATATCATTTTCGATAATCCTGACAGCTAGCCTAACTCTGAGAATGCCCACCATAAATAATCAGCCTTTAAAGGCCTTCTACCTTGATAGTGGCTACCAGATAGAGAAAATCCCACCCCCAGCCCACCCATTGTCTTGGTTTTTAGCTTTTCTATTTAATTCCTCATTAATTGTTTTGTATTACTTTACTTTTTATCATTTTGTTAGCTGCCCAGAGTCATTGTATCAGTGAGATGGGCTTCATAAAACAAAGACAATCATGGCTCTCCAATCCATTGGCTGTGGTGTCAATGTGGTGATGGGGGGTAAAAATATTGTCAACTTGCAAAGGTTTCAAGAATTAATTAGGGCATCTTTCGGAAACTTCACAAATATGACCTTTATATTGAGTTGAAGATCATCTACCGTGTTTCCCCAAAAATAAGACCAGGTCTTATATTAATTTTTGTTCCAAAAGACGCATTAGGGCTTATTTTCTGATTAGGTCTTATTTTGAGGGAAATAAATGCATACTAAATGGTGGTACTAAATGCATCCATCTGGCCGATAATCTTAACTGGGGCTTATTTTGGGAGGTAGGGCTTATATTATGAGCATCCTGAAAAATCATGCTAGGATTTATTTTCCAGTTGGGTTCTATTTTCGGGGAAACAGGGTGGTGCTTAGATATTTGGATGCATTATCAAGCACAAGGAGGATCTTGATAGAAAGTTTCTTGGCCATGCAATAACATTCAACACTAGGACAAAATGGTTCAAGAACCAATCTTCAAAGGTGGCACTTGTAAACCAAGACTTTGCATTTGCCTTCCAAATAATGAGAAGAGATGCTTTAATAATGTAGCAACGTGTTCCTGGATTTAGGGAGTGATACACAAGCAAAGTCTTGATCTTGAAATCCCCGGATGCGTCACCCTGAAATAAAAATGCTAGCCTACTTTCCAATACTTTACTGCTCTTTGGTGCACTTTTTTCCTTTCAAAATGTAGATCAAGTATTTTTTTTTCCAAAATAAGCCAATCTCATCTACATTAATTATTTTGCCTAACAAATAACCTCCCTTCTCATTAATTTATTTCAACATTTCAGGAACATCAAATGCAGCATTTATATCGACACTTGCTGCTTCACCCTGTACTTTAATATTCTGTAAATCTGCCCTCATTCTGGAACAATTGAACCAACCCCTATTTGCAACAAATTCCTCATCACAATTACCTTCACTTGCTGCATGTGCAAGTGAAATCATTTTAAATCATTAAAAAGGCTTCAAGCTTTTTCTTGCAATAAAGGCTAATAGGCATATTACCTTGATTTTGATCATCAAACCAAATTATCAATAGCCTTTCAATGATTAAATAACTGTATTGTTTAATAATAATTGTAGTTTCCATGAAGGCAGGGTCTTTCACATGCTCCATTATTCCCACTTTATCTTTCAAAATTGTTCTGATCATTGACAAATTGTAGCCTTTACACTTTATTTTCACACACAATTGTTTGCCTTTTCTTTGATGCATCTTCAGTACTTTTAGCAGACTTACACTTTGGAAGCATGGTTACAAAGGTAAAAAAGAGAAAAATTAAAGCCAAATCAAAAGTTATACACTCAACACAGCGCTAATGACAAAGTGATCTCCTTCCTCAAGACAACAAACTGCTGAAGCCGCACAGTTTTCAAGAGCACGAGTTCATTATAAGTTCATAATTATTAATCACTGCATTTAACTTAATTTTTTTTAATATGATATACTTTATGGCAATTCATTCATAAGTACAAGTTCCCTGTAAGTCGGATGTTCTTAACCCGGGAACTGCCTCATGATCATATTCTGGTAGGAGTATTTTAATGAATTCAAAGGACAATTAATTTGGGGAGCAGATATGCCATTCTAGCATAACAATTAGAACACATCATTAATGCATTGATGGAAGTCCTCTTTAATGAATTTGGGATGTCAGCACAATGACAAGTCCAAAGATTAAGTATAATATTGTTAATATTATCAAAAGGTTGTCTGTTTTACTATTCCCTTTGCTGCTTTTTAAAAAATTTGTGCCTGGGAAGCCTTCCTTCTCACTAGCAGGCACCATTTGTCAATTACAGAAATATTCCCCAAACTACCACGGATGGACTCTAGTTAATATGGTCGCATTTTAAATCCATCCTTTCAAGTTAGACAGTCAAGTTAGACAGACAGTGATATGGTAAAAGATGATAGTAGGTTTGAAATCTTTATTTTAGAAAGAATACAAGCTAAGACACCAGAAAGCAAAGTTAAAAAAAAAAGTTTAAAATTGTACTAGGAGGGCATGTAAATAAGAAAAGAGAATTGAGTTACCTGCTGCAAATGTTGGAAGATAAATTCATCATTTGTCATTTTGCATTTCTCATGCAAAATTGCACATTTTGAAGCAAGAAGCGATTTATGCTGATCTAGAGAGATTGCATAATACTGAACCATTTAGAAGACCCAATTGAATCAAAGCTGTAGAGAGTCTGATGGCAATATTTTAAAAACAAGGGCACATCACCTGAGGCTCCAGGGCTAAATGTGACCCCAAAATTTGATGTAGCACCTGTTGCAATCACAATAATTGTGCCCAAAGGTGAGAAGTATTAAATAAATAGAAGGTCTTATTACTTGTATGTAATTAATTTAATTATATACACACAATTTAATTTAGGCTTTGCCCCTAATGTTTTGTTCTATGGGCTGGGGGCATCTGTGGAGACACAGATATCTATAGCATAAAAATATTCCGTGCCACAGAACAATTGAAACCCTTACCCTGTTAACATTCATTACATTTATCACACCCATGTAAAAAAATGACACTGTTAACCCCATCTAAAGAGTCATATGCTGCCTTTAGCTCAAAGCATTTTGTGCATTTCAATACAAAAGGTAAACTCTGGTCTCTTTTCCTATTCTATTTTTGCCTCTTATTACAAAAAGAATTCTGCAACCAGACTTTCTTTTGTACTACCCACTACAACTTTTTGGAATGAATGTGAGAAATGCAGCAAAATGCTTCCCAGACAAGGTGCCTTAGTAACAAAGCAGCTTTCCAGAGTAAAAGGCCCATGTTAAAACCAGCAAAGGATAATGGGTTTATGTACAGTGTTGGGAGGAGAATTTAATCATTTCTTAGAATCTTTGACAATGTAACTAATTAAGACCACAGACACTTTTAAAAAAGGTACAATTTAAAAGATGATTATTATTATACACTCAGGATTCAAAGATTAGGACTGTCCTAACGACTGGCCCCACACAGCTTTAACAGAAAACAATGAAGCGTCTCTATTAAAAAAATTACAGTAAGAACCACTGGATGTTTTGGCAACAAATTAGAATGCTTTCAGGTATTCAAAGTTCAAATTAGTTTTGTTGATGTCTGAACCAGCAGTTGGAATCTCTTTCTGTCAGCTGAATCCAAGTCCAAGTCCCTTTGGCCTCTGGATTGCCCGGATTGGTTCGGCTATCCCTTTGCCATCTGGCCCAAGGCCTGTGCCAGGCGTCCATCCCATGCTTTGGAGCATCCGATTCCCAATGTTGCTGTCTGAGATTGGCTGAGCATTTTCACCAACAAATCCTGAGACAAAAAGGAATATTCAACATTAATCAGTACACTCACATGAATAAGAATGAATGCTAATTTGAAAATTGTATAGGCCGATTTCCTTCCTTATTTCAAAGAAAATGCATTATATGAATGTGACAATGTCATTGCATGATGTATTTTTGTTAAACACTCCTTACAGCCAAATGTCTATGGAGATTCTCGGTCATCCAGGACATGGTTGTCCCAAAGGTGCTTTTTCAAGAGGCAGTTGGACTTTCTGGTTTTTCTTCTTTGAAGATGTTTCGCTTTTCATCCAAGAAACTTCTTTAGAGCTGAAGAAACTTCTCGGATCAGAAGCAAAACATCTTCAAAGAAGAAAAACCAAAACGTTTTCAAAGAAGAAAAACCAGAAAGTCCAATTGCGTCTTGAAAAAGCACCTTTGGGACTCCTTACAGCCAAATGCTTGAAAGTAATAGAAGTAGAAATACAGATAGTATTTTTCATGATACGCCTCTTATCACACCTATTTAAATCGATATGTTAAATCTATATAGCATTTCAGTTCTGAAAAGATGCTTTGAAGTGTATAAGGCAGAAATGTTTCATATGTCTGCAATCCTTTCACGGCTGCAGTTTTCTTGGGATTATGTGGATACTTTACAGAGTTGCCAACAGTTGCTATGCTTGTGCACTTGCAAGCTCTGAAACACTGTTTAGGTATCAAAGTGTTGCACAGCTTAAATATTACTTGCAATATGGGAAAAAATGAAACGTTCTATAGTCTATATGTAATAAATCAGGGGAACTCCTTAAAAAGAGAAAAAAAGGGGCAAAAAGAAAACAAATTTGCAATTTAATTTTTATTTCAAAATAATGTGATGTCATTAAAGGTAGATTTCTATGAAAATTAAGGCATGCAATTTTTCTCAACAGCTGTTGGTACAGGTACATTCTGGTTAAACAGAGCACTAGCATTCAGTGCCATACCCTTTATTTTACAGAGTTTGCTATGAATTAATTTAATTCCATCTGTATGCTAAAATCAGATCAGAGGTCTAATGCTGCTATAGACTTCACATCTGTTTAATCATTTTAGGATACAGCAGCTTGTTGAAGTTCAGACTTTATAACTACGCAATATTTAAAAATGGTGAGAATTTTAATAGTTGGAGAATTTCAATAGGTCTTAAACTGAAAAGAATGTCAGAAGTATTGACTATACTTCAATATACAAAGTATTTTCTAACATTTATAGCTTTTGATTTGTCAGTTTTTAAATGGTACTTTTAAATGGACTTTTGAAAACCAGCTGAATACAGAACTGGCCTCAATTAAGTAAAAATGTCATCTTCAATATGTGTGAATCTTTAAGTCTAGCGCTACAATTGAAAAAAATCTTCCTTCTCATGTCTGTAATCAAATTTATGCTGCTTTATGTTTAACAGAAGATTGATGCTGCCATTCAAAGAATGCTTACCAGGAAGAAAAACTCACTCAGGATGGGCAGGTTGTAAATACTGTACTCCTAGGCCATAGGAATACAATTTATAGGATTCTGCTTTTTAGAAAAACACTATACTGAATACATTTAAAAGATTCAAGATTAGGAGAAAATGCCATTTTCATGGGATATAATGTTTGATTTAGATGTTTGCATTTTTAGAAAGAAACAACCATTACTTTCATGTACTATATGCATATATTTCATGGCTAGAAAGTTTTATATATATATTTGTACACTGCATTTTAATATTACATTAGGGCTTCTATTAATTAAGAACACTTTAAATGATTAACAAGTATATGAATAAAATAATTAATTTGGAAAGGAATATTTTTGCTTTTAAATAATTCAAATATATGTCACAGCAATTGCAATATCAGATCTATACAAATACCCTTCCATATGTTAAAAAAAAAATACCAGAGTACAGATTTGATGTACTGTTCCCAGTTCCCAAGTAGTTTTTAATTATTCAGTGTAACTGATTGTCTGATTGTCTAACAGGACACTTCTATGCCCACCTAGTTCGGCTTCTTGAACTCAGCAGAAACTACTGCAGTAAAATAGGAGCTACACATTTTAGGACTGAAGCTTTATAAGCAACTAGGCAACCCATGCTCCATTGCGTCATCATTTAATCATAATTTCCTTACCTGAGCAGAGAAACAGAATGTCCTTGGTTGGGCAAAACAGCAGCTGAAGTAAGAGCAACTTTTGACTTCCTGCCAACTTCCCCATTGAGTTTCTTTGTGGGAAGCTGACAGGGAAGCCTTTCCTTTCCTTTCCTTTCCTTTCCTTTCCTTTCCTTTCCTTTCCTTTCCTTTCCTTTCCTTTCCTTTCCTTCCCTTTTTCCTTTCCTTTCCCCTCCTTTCCTCCCCCTCTCTCTCCCTCGCTTCCTTTCTCCTTCCTTTGCTTCCTCAAATTTGTGCTGGCTTCTCCATTTGCTTTGGATTTAAGAAACTTGTAGGGAGAAAGTCAGTGGGGAAGCCAGGCGAAAACTGCAAGTCCAAGGTCAGCAGGCACGTAAGTGGCTGCTGCTAAGTGGGGGAGGGAGCAAGTTGTAGAGTCAGGAATGGTATATGAAAGGTGTGGTATGGGTTGCAAGGGGTATGAGCGTGCACCAGCGATGCAGTGCAGGTGGATGGTGCATGTCAGGAAAAGTTCCAGTGTGTGTGAGATGCTGTGTGGGTCAGGAGCTACAGTGGGGGTGCAGGTAAAGAAGGGTGAGAGTCATGGGGTTGTGCAAGAGATCCTTTATGGAGCAAATAGGGTGTGCAGGGAGAGATGCAGAACAAGAACAATGCATGGGGATCACAATGATGTGTAAAAGCTGCTGTGCTGGTTGGGGATGATATGGGCTGGGAAGGGTATGGGGGGGGGGGTACTTAAGAGGTATCGTATGGGTCAAGGAAGGGTGTATGTATGGGTGTGTGCAAGAAGTACTGTATGGGTTGGGGAAGGGAAAGCAACATGAGTTGGGGAAGTTGGCACACAGGTTGAAGAAGTATGCAGTGGGTGGCTTGGGCCATGATGAGTACATGGCTGTTCCTTCTTCCCCTTTCCTTCCTTCCCAGGAGGCAGGTAAGTGAATGTAGGGATTGTGAGATTGGCTGGGAAACTGCCATGGAACATTGACAATGAAGCTCACATGACCACAGCAACAGTACAGCAGCAGCCAGCAGCACTGAAGCAGCCAAACTTTTCCAAATTTCAATCCCTCGGTCCTGCTTTTTGGACATATTCTGTAAGTTAGCCCATTTGAGATACTTTAGTTCAGAATAGTTGCCCTAAGATGCATTGTTTCACCCAGTTAAAGGTCATGATGAAAGCTGTAGTAGTATATAGCTTCTCTTTCTTTTTCTGTATTGTCTCATCTTACTTATTTAAAACTTTTAATGATAAATACATGTAAAAGATGATAAATTAAACATTTTACCATAGCATAATTCTATATTACGCTAGATCAATTTTGGTTCCAATTGCCTCTATTTATAACTTTAACATACATAAATTTAACCAAGTTTGCACACTTATTATTTTCTTCTCCAGCACTTCTAAATCCTAAATACTTTAAGTCTTTAAGTAGATGGAATTTTTTTGCCTCGTTGGCGAATCTACATGATCTGACAACTCTAACCTTATCCTGGGTCTCACTTATGCCTATCATAGCTGAAAAAGTCTTTCTGTCTTAAATTCCCAAGGAGCTCTGTGGATGGTAATTCACTTGAGTAATTGGCTCAAGAGATGAAAATCTTGTAACTGCTTCTCTTAGCTACTAATCTATCCAGCTGACTGCAAGCCTAATTGGCAGCTTGTTTAGTAATTTGGCTTCTAAAGTGTTGTATTGATGTTGCATAAACAACCAATGGGAAACAGGGAGATACATGCTGCTTCACTTATAAGCCAGTATACCCTTTCCTCTATTCTCTGAAGACATTTTAGATTCAGAGTATTACTATCGGTTCTCTGTTTGTGATTGTCAAAGCAACCTGCAAAATACAAATGTTTAAAATGCTAGGCTTTGATTTTTAATACAGGGAAGCTGTGTATCTAGCTGTACTCTCAAAAGCATGCACTATCATTCTCTGCTATTTTTCCCCAGGGATCCCTTACAGCAAGCTTTTAAAAAAAAAAGACTAATCTTTTACAGAAAGGTAGATCTCTTTTAACTATCAAGCTGCATGTGAATTTTTAAACCAACTCTTCACTATTAAACAAAACTATTCACGTCTTCTAGGTAACTAGTAGAGACTTAGATTCCTTCTCATGGAGCTATGCCGATACATTGTCAGGAACAGATTCTCCCTCACATAGAAGTCCATTTTGTTTCCATATGTATAATTCATTAATACACTTCTTCTGAGATGGGTAGCATGAATTTATATCAATTGCTATAAGTACTGAGGAAGCTATCATAATATCTAGTTTCTTAAAAAGTGTTTTGTATCAGGATGTTCTTTTTGCATGTAGAGTATTTCACTCATGTCAAGATTTCTTTTGTTCCATCATTAAATCTCATCAATAACATAGTTTGAGATGCTGGAACAGAAGGCAGAAACACCAAGTAAAGTCTTTTCCTTTTGTCCTTATGAACTAAGTACAGGTAGTCCTTGACCTCTGACCATAATTGAGCCCAAAATTTCTATTGTTAAGTGAGTCACATTTGTTAAGTGAGTTTTGCCTCATTTTACAACCTTTCTTGCCACAGATGTTAAGTGTTAGTAGTTGTTACTAACAGGATTGTTAAGTGAAACTGGCTTCCCCATTGACTTTTCTTGTCAGAAGGTTGCAAAAGAGGGGCTCACATGACCCCAGGGCATTGCAACTGTCATAAATATGAGTCAGCTGCCAAGCACCTGAATTTTAAACACATGACCATGGGGATGCTGCAATGGTTGCAAGTGCAAAAAGGGGTCATAAGTCACTTTTTTGAGTGCAGTTGTAACTTTGAATAGTCGTTAAATGAACTATTGTAAGTTGAGGACTACATATATCCAAGTAAAAATAGTTGTAGGCAGGGGTGGGTTCTAAATTTTTTTACTACCGGTTCTGTGGGCATGGCTTATTTTGTGGGTGTGGCTTGGAGGTCATGTGACTAGGTGGGCGTGGCTAGCTGGTCAGAGTCATTTCTGGAAGGTCCTCGCACTTATGACCAGTCCTCACACTTACGACCCGACTCATTTGTTTGCCTTTAACACTGATCAGCTGTAGGACGGCCCTTTGAAGCCCCGCGGCAAGAGTTTAAACAGTTTTTTTCTCTCTAGTCATCAGCTGGGACTCAGGAGGCAGCAATAGATTGGTGGTGGGACCAAATAAAAGGTAAGAATAACGTGGGTGGGTGGGTGGGTGGGAGGGCGTGGGGGGGAGAACCGGTTTGGTGATGTCATATCGTCACCGCTACCGGCTCGGCCAAACCGGGAGGAACCCACCACTGGTTCTAGGTAATTCTTTGCAAGGTAATAGTCTCATTTACCCACTGAGAAGAAAACGTATTTCCACATGTCCTACTATCTGCAGGCCTATAGTTTAGGATCCCAGAAATGTACCCAATTCAATCTCAGTCATAAGGGATACTATTACTATATAACTGAATTACTATTTACACCTAGTCTCCGTAATACAAAGGCCAAATGAGAAAAAGCTTTACATACCGGTTAAATGAAACATGGACACTTGAATTGCCAATAAAATGAGTTACATTGTCTTGGCACTATAAATATTCAATTCTGCTTGTTAAAGACAATGAAAATATTTATAACTGTGTTTTAGATTTCTGAGAAACAAGTAGCAGAATGTTATATTATGTATCATAATTGAGAACTGTCAAATCAAAACACATTTTTGTTCTTCAACTTATAAAACCAACTTTCATGTAATTGAGCAATTCAGAAAAAAAAATGAGGCATCCATTTTTGGACAAATGTTGCTTAATAACTTTGTGCCACTGCTGGCCACTACCAGCATTTGAATTTTAGCTGGGAAAAAAACATCTAAAGTCTATCTGTTTTACTGTTCTAAGATTGTTTTATACTTATAGAAAGATTTCTACAATATGTATGATTTTTCCCACGCAAATTGTTTCTCTTCTAGAATATAACCAAGTGTGTGAAGCACAGGTAAATTAATAACCCATACCTCAAAGCACGCAGCTACTTTGAAAAGTTGAACGTAAGACTTCCAATGGAAGAAATGGTGGACAAGATGGCTCTGAACAGCAGATCTGACAGAAGAGAGAATGAATGAACAGAATGAAGAGCCAGTGAGTAGACAGGCTCTTTGACAATTCCTTTCTGCATAAGGAGAGAATTTGAGATAGCCAACAAGTGCTCCAGGCAGTTGTTCCTTGTAAGGAGACTGCAATATTGTGGTTTCTCTGGTGGGTTTAGAGCTCTGAGATACTTGTTCAAACGATGGTCAGTGCCTGTGAAATGACATTAGGTTTGAATAGTACTTTTCTTAATCACTTTTCAAAATTGCCTGTTAACTGCTTTTTGGCTATTAGAAACTTTGGATCAACACCACTGAGTGAGTTTCCTTCAATCCTTAGGGAAATAAAGTTTTAATTATAAGTTTAAGGACTTAAAACATTTTTAATAAAGCAAAAGGGTGATTAAAACTGATTTTAGAAAGTTACAAGTGGACGAAGGGTCCCGATAAACTTTGATCTAAATGCCAACAACAAATGTATTATGGACTAATTAATGGGGGACTTAATATATTCACTGATATTTGTATTTATTTGCCATTTCCTCCTTGTGAATAGAAGTGAAGTTTCTATATATATGGTTGTGGGCTCTTCTGATGGCTGCTAGTGATAGACAGAAGGAAAACTAAGGCCAGTATTCAGGGAAAAATCAATTTAGGATATGGGGGACAACAGTCTTTAGGAATGTTATTGATCAAGAAGATACAGACAGATTTCACACAGTTCTTAGTCATATCTGATGAATCTGTATCAGGGTGGATAAAAATCAATGATTTTTTAAATTTTTTTTTATTTAAATCGGATTTTTTTGATTTAAATCGGATTCTTTTGATTTTTATCAAATTTATTTTAATAAAAAACTTTTGGGGTAAAAATCTATTGTAGGATAGTTTTCTATTTAAGATACATAAATAATTTAGTTTATTCAGCATGAAATGGAGCTTAGTTATGTAGCATGAGGCTGTATATTCTGCAACACTGGGACTATCGGTGAGTCAACAGTGGGTCAAAGGAGTAGCAGAGATGACAGTTGCTCTTTAAAAATTATGATTTAAATCGAGTTGATTTAAATCAAGCCTTTTTACTAGTGATTTAAATCATGATTTAAATTGTGATTTAAATCAACTCGATTTAAATCAAATCCACCCTGATCTGTATCATGCTTATATCAAAACCAGTACATAACTTCCAATAAAATCCCTACTCTTGCAATAAAGTCTGTTAAAGTGTCCTTTTGAAGGTTAGTAAGTCACCAAAGATATTCAGAATATCCTTCTATATCAAGTAATTTATTGCTTTTACTACTAATCCATTCTTTAAGTATTTATTGCTAAACGACTTAGGGCTGCCCTAAAAACACCAAAGCATCTAATTATACCCATACAGTTTTTTTTTAAAAAAAATGTAGTAATCTAACGTCTGAAGAAAATTGCATTTTGTTTCACTGCTTTGTTTCTCAATTTTTAAACAGAAGCTTTATTTAGACTTTATCTTAGCCAAATATTTCCTGTTCCAAGGAAAATATAACAGAACTTTCTATTCCAGTTATTGACTGGAATCTTCTAACAGAATTCACCTTATTTTCTTCGTTGCTTTAGTTCACCTTTACAGATGACATTTTTAAACTATAAAATGCTCTTCTCTGATAAAAGTTTCTTGCTTCAACAGTTTTCTTTGCTGTATGATAAAATCTACATCCTTTGTTACTAATGCACACAATGCTATTGGTATGTGACTTTGTCTCAAGGCTGAGAAGAGGCTATAAATTTAGAAATCAATAGCTAACTCTATCAATATTCATTTTACTTTTTCAATACAAAATACAAAGGTGAAAGAGCAGTAAATAAGCTACAGCGCTGAAATAAATTGGGTGTTCTTGTCACAATTAATAAATGTTTAACCAATAACATTTCTAGCTACAGTAGTCTATAGCCCTGTCACATATCTTGAAGTACACAGTCACACCGATGCCGAACAAAAATTCAGAATCTAGAGAAAACCTCATTCCATCAGCTCCATCCTCATTCCGTGTTAGCTCCATCATGCTATCTATCTTCTGAACGTGCATTACTAAGGCCATTCAACACACTGCATACAAAGGCAGGGAAAACCATTTGTCATCAATTGACATTTAAGAAAGTGCCAACTGAAACCTTGTCTTCATAGGCTTGCTAAGTTCATAAGTCTGGCAGTAAGAGATAGATCTTACAATGTCAAATATTTATGTAATAAATTTATGTAACAAATAAATGAGACAAAAGAATTAAATCAAATTTATCCACCAATATGAGGTATATCTTCTTCCAGTTACACATACCTATTTTTTTTTTTTTTGGTTGAAGGAGGCACAATTGATTGGGGTTAGGGTTACCATATAATATCCTCATAATAACATTTCAACATATGTAATTTATAATTTTAGCTGCTTAGAGTTGCCTTGGGTGCATGAGATGGGCAGCAAATAAATTTGATAAAATTATCTACATACTACTGAAACACTTCTATCTGTTTATTTGTAACCTTCAATTGGGCAAAATAGGAATGTATAGGGCAACAATTAATTGAATCAAGGTAACTCAAATAGGCTAACTTACAGAATGCCCAAACCTATGTCTTCTATGGGAATGAAATTTGGCAAAGTAGTGGCTGCTTCAGTGCCACCACACACCTTCCAACTACATTTACTAGAAACCCATAAATTGTGTGGCGCAAGGGAAAATAGGAGAGATGTATCCCTGCCCTCTGTCAACTGTCCCATCGCATTAAAGGGCAAAAGAAACTCATGAGACATTTTTTCTCCAATAGTATAACTTTACTGAAACCCTTTTTCTAATTTCCCTCTAACCCTGCACCCAATCAGATGGCTCAAGGGCATGTTTAATGAACAAGACTCAATGGGCAAGCAGCCATTAGCTGCTTTGGAACCAAGCCTGAAATCTGAGTTCTCTTAATGGTGGTGTCCAATGAGAGAAACACAAGGGAGTCATTTGGAGGCCTATGAGCAAGATAGAGTTGATTGGGAGCACCAACAATCAAGGGGGCCCTTGGGGACATAACAAAGGGAAGCAAGGATTTCCTTATGGTCAGTGGCTCCAATTGTTGCTTCTCCCTCTAGCAAAGTGGCAAGCAGTTCTGTGGGTCAGGTGAGGAGGAGTCTTCACGGCATCTTTCTTGAGGGTTAAAAGGGGAGGGGAAATTTTAAGCCTATATCATATGTGGAAAGAGGAAAGACAAAACATGCCTGTTGATGGGAGCACTGATGGTTGATGAATGGGCCCCTTTCCTCCCTGGAGGAAGAGGGCCCTTGGGGACATGTCAGAATGGAGAGTGGGGTGCAGTTCACAGCTCCCTTGCTTTCCCCTCTTCCCAACAAAGTGGCAGGCAGTTCTATGGGTCAACAGAGGAAGGAGAGAAGCACTGACTTCACCTGGGCTCTCCTAAGGGTTGCGACGATAGAAGAAATGATACACATCTATAATGTATGAGGAAAGAAGAATGACCCAATGGGTCATAGGTTATTTGGCAACTACTTATTTGTTCTTTGTAGAACTGTGCAAAAATTGGTAGTAAGGAAAGAATTTCAAGAATGTAGATATTATCTTGAAAGGGCAACCATTCCTATTGCCCAGAGCATATGCTAATAGGTAGAAGTCAAATTTGTATGTTCCACATATGTGATTTGGCAGGTTAGAGGTTCTTTAACAGATTTGATCTTCTTGTAGAGGGCAGAGAGGAAAGAAATGAAGGAAAAACATTTGCCCATATCATGTTTGAAACATACCAAGCAAGAATAAAAGCAAACTCTATGCAAGTGCACAATCCTCTCTTCAATAAATTTAGTATTGACAAAAGGTCTTCAATTATTAGGGAAAATGCATACAGACGAGAGTATATTTTTCTAGAAATATGATCATCCCATGATTTCTGCCATTTTACTGCAAACTTTCTCAACAATGCAGCAAATAAGTCATCCATTAAAAAATATCATTAAATACTTGGGCCTCGATACCAAAGATAGCAAGACTCTAGATTTTCCTCTCATCTAGATTTTTCTATCATCCTCAATGTGGCTTCTAAAGGATCTTTAGACCTCTTTGAGATGGAAAAGCTAACTATTTCTGTCACCACCTGAAAGAAACCTTTCATTGGCAAATATAGGTAAATGGTAGTTTATTATTGAGGAAATGGGGACAAAACTGAAATAGAATAGTTTGAGACCATGATTTAAACACAATTTGATCCAGAGGGATCATAGTTTAGACACTCAAAAAACCAGGAAGATGCATTATTCCAATCAAACTATGGTCCACCTGGCCTAGGAAAGATGACATGAACTGGCAGTAACATTCTTTTGGATTTCTGAGAGAAATATGCTGGAGATTGAAACTGTTTCTTTTAGCATGGAAAGCAGGGGCATCATCCCACAACTACAACTATTCATTAAGTATTATATTATTTTCTACCAGAAATAGTTCCTCTATACTTAGCGAGAAATGTTTTCCTTTATTTTTATTCCATTATTTGAAAACATTTTCAAGTGATGCAATAGAAATATTCCAAATATTTTTATAAAACAACTTCCTTCTGTCACTTGCAAGTTGTGAAGTTAAAATCACCTTGTAGAAATAATTATATTATCCTCTCCTCAGCTATTAAGCATTTACTTCTTGCTATACATATGGTTATAGTCGTAGGGGCCTGACCTAGCCATTTTCTATTTCTATGTTACTACCGCCAAGGTACTTTAGCAATATTTTTAGAGTGTTCTTGGTCTGGTGCTATCAGTGATAGCTGAAATGCTGTGAAAATATAAAGCCATTCTAATGGAATGACAAAGTTAGATAACCCCCGGAAACAACTCAGTATCAGCAGAAGGAAGAACTACGTGATTCTTAACTTTCAAATGTACACAGAAATAAACCAATAGTAAAGTACAGATAGCTAACTCCAGAAATAATTTCCAAGGTGTATTATGTATTAAATAAATACAGTGCATTCAGAAAGTATACAGACCCCCTGCACTTTTGTCAATTTTGTTATGCTGCAAGTTGTTATGCTGCAAGATTCTACAGTTGTTGAAATTCATTTTTCTCATTAATCTACACTCAGTACCCCATAATGACAAAGTAAAAACAGAATTTTGGAAATGTCTATACATTTATTAAAAAGAAAAAAACTGAAATATCACATCCAAAAATCCTTTCTTTCCGGGAGCAGAACTTAAATCATCCTGTTGGATTTGGCCCAATGCTCAAGGCTGTGATAATTTTGAATAGTGATTTTGTTCTCTATGGCAACATATGTCTAGGTCATTTACAAAAATGGTAAATAATATTGGGCCAAATAGGGAATTCTTCCTTTGAAAAACTGTTTCTAAGCCACTTAAAAGCACCCTTTGGATGCTGTTATTCAACAAGCTGAAAATATATGAGACCAGCCTAGTTCAGTTTACCCATACTAACTACAAAAATGCAATAATAAACCCTGGTTTTGCTGATTAACCTCCCCAAACCCTATAGCCATAGCTGTCCCCTCGTCCACCAAACTAAGCACTGTGTAATAAAAGAAAAGAAAAGAAAAGAAAAGAAAAGAAAAGAGGTTAAGATGACATGATTCTTTCTTAATAATGCATGCTGCTTCTTGTTAATGGTAGCATTGTTTTCTACATGTTTGCAGATATGTACTTGGAAAATTTGTGCTACTGTATTGCAAGTATAGATGTTAAACTGAGTCTTCCTCTTCCGCTTTTTGAATATTAGGACTACATTGGCTTCTTTTTTTCCTGACTAGTTCTTTAGCAGTTTTCAAAAAGCACTTCCACTAGTTCCTTAAAAACTCTGGAATGCAATTCCTCTGGCTATTGAAAAATGGAATGTTTGTAACGTAGCAAGGTATTTTTTTTCTGTATTTTACCAGCTCTAAACTTGTCTAGTTCCTTTTTCTCAGTCTGAGAAAAGATATTTGCAAAGAACTTAAGCAGAACTGTCCTCGTCCCCATTATTTCTTCCCTATCACACACTAGTTCCTGTTTGTTACCTTTATTCTCTCCACCGATAAACAGGAGCTGGAGATGACACTACCTACAGATCTCCTTTCTATCATGTAGATTGTAGTAGGGACTTTTAAGTACCCTTTCCTGCCATGTTCCTCCTGTGTGATCTTGTATAGCCATATCTCTAATATCCAGCACTTCTTTATCTGGACCCATGCATCTGTCTCCCTCTCTTGTTCAATTTAAAGCCCCCTTGATAGGGTTCTAGCCAAACATATTTCTTCTTCTCTTGTGAGATGTAGCCCATTCCATGCAATAATTGCTTATAATGTGGTTTAAGTTGTGATCTAGAAATATATAGATCAGTGATGGCTAACCTTTTTGCCATTGCATACTAGGAGCGGGGGTGAGTCATGCACATGCATGCCCATAGCAATAATTCTATGCACCCTGCCCCCACACATGCGCGCACGACTCCCCCACCCCCTGCTCCTGGCACATGATGGCACGGTGGGTGCGGTAGGCCCGTTTTTCTCTCTCACCAGGCTCCAGAGCCTTTCTAGGTGCCTGAGGAGAGAGAAAAATGGGCCTTCCCCACCACTACCCCCGAGGCCCTCTGGAGACAGGAAACAGCCTGCCTCCCTACTTCCAGTGGGCCCAGAAGGCTGGAGCTGAGCTCGCGTGCCCACCAATATGGCTATGTATGCCACTTTTGGCACACATGCCATAGGTTTGCCATCATGAATATAGATTGTTTAGTTTTATTTTAATTCTGTATGTTTCTAGAGCAGGGGTGTCAAACTGGTGTCGTCATGGCATCGTCACATGATGCGTCGTCACATGATGTATCGGGACTTTTTCCCCCTTCACTAAACCGGGCGTGGGCATGGCCAGTGCATGATACATCTGGCCTGCGGGCCGGGAGTTTGACAGCCCTGCTCTAAAGTAACATGGAAGTGAGATGGGTGGCTCTATTAATTCAATCAATCAATCAATCAATCAATCAATCAATCACTCTTGTTGATCTCCACACTCTTAGGGTTCTATTACTCCTTGTAATATTCTTAAGTGTTTGTCTTCTTCTAGCAGATAAGCAAGAAAGGGTAGTGTTCAATCAGTTTGGTGAACCTTGGTAATTTTTTCATTCCATTCTGGATAGATGAACCGGGAATAAAGCATACTTTTTTTAAAAAAATGCCTGGACAGGCAATGGAGCCCTTGAATTTTCTCCTCCTAGCTAACCACTGAAGATCTCTATTTCTAAAGACAGGCAAGAGAAAATAGGCTGTTCTTAATTTTATTTGCTACTATGTATTTAGTTAACATTAGTTATAAGGAGAGTAGCTAACATAGAGTTGTGATGGAAAGAGGAGAAAGTTTAATCTCCCCTTATTTCCATGGTCCTAATCAGAAATAACACCTCCAACGAGGAGCACATTTTCTACATGAAGAAATCATTGAAAAGAATAGATCAGGGTCAATAACTGAGCTACTTATACTGTTTTCCCCAACAAGTTGCTTTAGATCTTTTTGTACACTTAATCTGCAATCACATGCACATTACTCAGAACCAAACCCCACTAAGGTCAATGGAATTAATTTCCTAGTAATTACTAATTCCCTCTTGGATTTAAAGAAACTGCAGCCTCAAAACCCTTTTGCCAGCTCTTAAAAATGCTTTAAAATATGTCAGTCAGTCAGTCAGTCAGTCCGTCCGTCCGTCTATCTATCTATCTATCTATCTATCTATCTATCTATCTATCTATCTATCTATCTATCTATCTATCTATCTGAATAACATATTTAATTATGCTGAATCTGCTTACCAGTAGGTCCTGGCAATGGTGCTGCTTTTCTTCTTCGTTTGATATCACCCATACATAAGGATCCTAAATGGACGCTTGTCTGTCTGCAAGGAAATCAGAGATATGTAGGCAAAATGGTAAGCAAATAGTTTCATGGGGAAATTAATATAATAAAATTCATGATATAGTATCCAATTTCTTCTTTAACGTTTCCAGTGTTGGATCATCCACAACTTCTGGAGGCAGGTTGTTCCACTGGTTAATTGTTGTAACTGTCAAGAAAATTCTCCTTAGTTCTATGTTGCTTCTCTCCTTGATTAGTTTCCATCCATTGCTTCTTGTCCTGCATTCAGGTAATGATGTATGGGTGTGGAAGTTGGACACTAATAATAGCTGATCAAATCAATGCCTTTGAACTGTGGTACCATGGATAGCCAGAATACCCAACAGGGAGGTGCTGAATCATATTCACTTCACTTAAAGCCAAAATTGCAAGACTACATCTGATTTACTTTGGCCATGTCTTGTGTGCAAATTCATTGGAGAAGTCAATAATGCTAGGAATGACTAGTGGATCAAGAAAAAGGGACAAACAAGAACTTGCTGGCTTTATACCATCAAAGCTGATACGAAGATGAACATCCAACAACTGAAAGAAGCTGTGCTTGACAGGGTAGCATGGAAAGCACTTGCCTATAAAATTGTCAAGAGTCGGAAGTGACTGAATGTTTAAAACTAACTCAACTAATTATAACTTATCAGATCCCTAAAAAAAAACCCACCACTTTTATATTAATTATGCATTGGTAAAGTACAGATGGGGATCTTTAAGAGTAGTTTCTGTACTGTTTTTGCTTGGTGTGCCAGCCTTTTTATATAATGTTTGTACATGTGTGCTTACGTGTGGAAATGTTTCAGAATCTTATCTTCATAGTATTCACTGCTTTATGTTAAGTGTTAAATGCTTTACCTGTGACTCACTTCCTTTACTTGGATTCCATTATTCCCAGTGTTATCATGGGGACCTATGCTAGACAAATATTCATTATAAAAAGATAATCCTGACACATTAGACTACTGAGTAGTGAGGATTCTGATTAACAATGAAAACTAGTTGCTTCAACTCTGCTTCTAAAGTTAATACACAATTCTTCAAAAGTTTAATATTTTAGTAAAGATATTCATGAGATCATGAGAAGTGACCGAGTAATGTAACCAACAGATTTAATTTAATGTGTTTAACAGAAACAAAAATGAAACACATCAAACCAAAAACAAATAATTCAATATCCTGCATTATATATAGAATTCATGCCTGAGTGAAAGCTTCCATGTCAGCTATTGACATTGTGTCTAAACAATGAGCTCTTCACATTGTTTGGGGTAATATCTGATGTAAGAAATTGAAAGCTTCTGTAAAAGAGGGACTATGAATATATTTTGGTTCAAAACCAGATCATACAGACTTGGAGCAAAACAGATGGACTTAATTGGATGTGTTCTCTCAGGAAATATACAATTTGTCCACTGTACCATACAATATTAGTTGCACCAATCACAGTCTTCAGTTTTAAAGGATGTAGTAAATGTTCTAACCAATTAGATTTCATAGAATGTTAAATTTATGTCTTAAAAGAATGGAAAGATTACAAGCAGATATAACTGAAAATTATGTGAATTTCATACAACTTAAGCCTTTCTGAAACCAGTTCCTAAAATTATTTAGCATCAAAAGCAGTGGACTTCTAAATATAGTTCAGGCTAGGACTATAATGAAGAGAGTATGAAAAGGCATGAGAAAGAGAGAAAGCAGAATTCAAATAGGATGAAAGATAAAAATTAATAAAGTCAGCCAATTGAACCTGAAGACCTTAGTAGCAGGAATAATAGCTAGCTCTGCTTAAGTAATTCTGCTCATATTGATTATCTGTTACACTGCATTGAGATATCTAGATTATTGATCAGTTAGATTATAGAATTTAGATCCTCCTCCCTGTTTCTCGCTTGGCACTTACAATGAAGTTGCACCAAACAATATTAAGTAAGGGCTACTGTTATAGTTGTCACTCTTTGTGCAAAACATCGCAGTTGCTTTTTAATTTAAAATCAATGGATGTGTGAAAGGCAGCTCTGTTTCTTCAGCATAAATGAATCATTTGTCTCTGCAAAGCATAGCAATTTGATCACTAAATAGTGTGTTTCTTTCTTTCTTAATTTGCTACTGTTTTGAGGAAAAGGCATTTCCAGTAGGCTGAAAACAATTAAACACAATAATAAGAAATGGAGAATAGAATAATAATTACTAAAATATCCCCTGCCCTCTCCAATAAAACACAAAACACAAAAGTTCTGCATGTTGATATACTATGTCATGGTGAAAAGTGAATCTAAAAAGCAATTTGAAGGAGGTGATTATGTACACACAATGTTTTCCTCAAGTTGCAAATCTATTATAGTAACAGTGATCCATTTCTATGATGAATTCTGTGATTAATACCTGGGAAATTCTGTCTTACAGCCAATGAGTAAATCCACTTGCCCATATAGTTTTCAATGTAAATGGTGCTTCTGAAGTTGTCTTTAAGATGTTTTATGATATTTTTAAAGAAAATGTTTTATGGTTTTCTTTTTAAAGAAAACACCAGGAGTGCTACCCAAAATATCAAACTGTTAATAGAGATTAGATGCTACAGTCATCATTGAAAGTAAACCCCACTTCCTCTTGAAGAGAAGCAAATGCCTGTGAGCAGGAAATTAGATAGGGGCTAAAGCTGTAATCATAACAGCAATTTCTTTAAATAATAAATTTATATTGTTTTAATGATGTTACTTTTCCTAGTTACCTTATTATAAGCTTCTCTCAAAGCCTTCTTGGCATAGATTTACTCTTTGAAAAAAAGTAAAAGCAAAAAATAAAAAACCTATGACAAAACTAAATGAATATTTACCAAAAATATTAATGTCTTTCCTAATTATACATTTTAAATGCCTTCAATGGGACCTGGCAAAACAAAGTCACTCAACAGCCTTGCCTATATGTTTCTTAGCATGAAACTGTAGCCTTGAAGATTAAAAAGAGCTAATTCCCTTGATTCCTTTCTGTTTATCCATAGATAGCTGCAAGCTATCATTTATAAACAGTATTCTGGCAGGGAGCTCAGGATACTAGATGGCAGGGGTAGAGAACTTGTTAAGACCACCTTGCCTGAAAACCTGGCTGTTGACATGCTGGTGACAGGGACTCGAGCAAGTTGTGTCAAAGGGAATAATTCTAAAGGAAAGACAACAGAAACTTGTCGCCTCTTTGTACACATTTACAAACAGGGCTTTCCAGAGTATTAAGCCTAGTTAAAGCTGCCCCCTGGATAAAGAGTGTTCTGAGCAGCCTCAGACAAGCTCAGAAGACAAACAGATGCGACTATGGTCCCTGGCATTTGGCAAGAACACTCATTGTCACTAAGAAGGATATAAGCCTCGACAGGGCATCAGCTGTACAACTGTGAAGCAGGCCTGCAAGTATCACAGTGGCAACAGAATTGTGGCAAAGGGGAAAAACTGGCTGGAAAAGCCAGACTAGTGTGAATTTACATGAGCAGACCAAACATATACTGCTTATTCTCATATTTTCTGACATTAAGCAAAACAGCAGAAGATTGAGGACAAATATTCATATTTAAACATGCAATTATTTATATTAACTATATATAAAATGTTTGCTCTTCTTAAGTGACAAATTACAAGAGTAGATGTAATAAAGGATAAAATTCTGAGTCATGAGGAAAAAACTATGAGACTGAAAATGTATTAGCAGCTATTTTTTTTTAAAAAAGATGATTTATCTATGTATATGCTATCTGATACCAATACGACTGCTTTCTTCTCTTTTGAATATCTCCTTTATAATTTAATTTAATTTCATACTTTATTATGTAGCAAGGCAAATAAATCTTGTGACTTTCCCAAATAATTACCAGCCACTGTACTCAAAACTAAAACTGTCCCTAGAATACTGTGGCTCTGAAGTTGTATTATTAGAAGAGTATATGCCAATTTAAACAGTACTTTCGAAGTAGTGAGTTTTATTTAAAACAAAACTTTAGAAAAGTTATTTAGGACTTTTTAGCATATGGGAAAAACACCATATGCTAAATTCTTCAAACCTCAGAAAGTAGCCTGTAAAGCCTCTTATCTGATTGATGATTATGTGCCATCAAGTTGTTTTCAACTCTTTGCTAGCCACACAGATAGATTTGTTCATGATAATCTATCCCTAACTTGTTCTTTCCTATCTCCCAACTTTGACATAATTTTACTAGTGGGTTTTCTTACTGCAACACAACAGGATAATGGACACCAACCAGAAAACTGGTATGTTCTACGTCAGCATTTTTCAAATTTGACAACTTTAAGATGTATGGATTTTACCTCCCAGAATTCCCCAGTCAGCAATACTGTTCTACCTTATAATGGTTATGCAATAATCTTAGAAACAGAATATTATAGCTTAATATAATTTGAAGGGTTACAAATAAGCTTGATCACTAATTTGTCTGGGATGATCTCAGAATTCTGTCTTGCACAGGGAATGGGAATAGGAGACCACAACTGCATGATTTTAATAAATAAGAAATATATTACTACATATACCAATGGTAAATCATCTTCTGGAACTGATAATTGATATGAATATATAAAATTAAGATTTTAAATTTAAAAATGTAGAAAGTTGCTTCAATAAACAAGGCTACTTTCCTTGTTATAACTCCAAATGTTCTTATTTGTAGGAACATTCCATCAAAACTAATGATTTCTTTCCTAAAAACGTGTTGATGATGATATTGTTATTCTATATAATTGTACCTAATATCCTAGTTTTTCCACATTTATAAATATAAAAAAATACTAAGAAAAAAGGCAAAATTACAGATTTTTTTTTAAAAAAAGCATATTATCCTAATTTTTAAAAGAACCAACAGATTTAGTTTATCATATGGCATCTGGACTCTACTGGAATGTGAAATTCAGGGGGGAAAACACTGAAGAAAAAATGAAAATAGTGTTTATCTTATTCACACACAAAAAATAGCATTTCTGAACAACTGATTTAAAAAGGACTGTATTGCAATGAATTGCATCTTAATTTGTTTTCCTTGTATATTTTTTCAAGAAGCAAACTCCATACTTGTTCTTACCTTGTTACCCAGAGTCTCACCTAACTAAAATCATGACAGTCTCTGAAAATAGGAAGAAGACCTTGGCACACTATCAATGACTTCCTGCAGATGGCTCTAGAACCTTTTGTTTTTTTTCTTCCTTTTCTCTGCTATTGAATAATAGTCTTGATAATTGTATTGGATACAGCTTTGAAAAAATAAAGTGCAACTTTTATTCATCCCCAAAATGATTAAAAAAATATTTTTAAATAGAAAAGATTTCTTCATGTATTTGCATTTACAGCAAGAGGTAAAACTGAGGCCTTAATTAAGTTTAATTCTAGATAGTTTTTTTGTGGGATTACATTGTAAATAGATTAAATGTTCAAGCATCCTCCATTGTGTTCTCCACAATTGCCCACTTAAGGGACATATACACATACAAGTATATGGAAAATGTATACTAATTAATTTTCTTGACTGTTTAGTACAGTGATGGCGAACCTATGGCACATGTGCCAGAGGTGGCCCGCAGCACCCTCTCTGTGGGCACGTGAGCCATCGCCCCAGCTCAGCTCCACCGCGCATGTGCACGCACCTCTCACAGACCAGCTGGTCTTCGGGTCTCTGCAGTGCATGCGTGGGGGGCAGGACGCATGCGTGGGGCCATGTATGCATGTGTGGGATGCATGCAGGGGTGCCAGGTGCGCATGCACAGGGGCGGGGCGCATGCGGGGGCCTGCACACATGTGTGGGGCATGTGCAGATGCATGGGGCGCATGCGGGGGCCACACTCGCATGCGTGGGGGTGGGGCGCATGCAAGGGGGCTGTGCATGCATTGTGTTTTGGGGGTTTGTGTATTTGCGCATACATTCACGCACATTGTGCACATTGTGCACGCACGCTTTGGGCGCTCAGTCCGGAAAAGGTTACCCATCACTGGTTTAGGCTATCTAACAGGCAAGACATCAAACATTAAAGAAACAAATTAATCTGTGTGAGTGAATGATTAATACTTAATCTTGATTTTAAGGGGGATAAAGATGGCATGTATAAGAGCTGCATGCGAGCAACAAGAACAATGATGGGGAAAAGGAAATAGAAATAGAACCAGCCATCCTTCAGGAAGAAGTTGTGTGGACAATGAGCCAATTGTTAAATAACAAGGCCCTAGGGGCTGATACATCCCTGCAGAATTGCATAAGCCTGTACCACCCACAATCACAACCTTTTGCCAGAAAATTTGTGAAACTAATACATGATCACAGGATTGTAAACAATCCATGTTCATATCATTTTCAAAAAAGGATTGCTCCAATTACCACACATTTGCCCTCATCCTTCATGCTAGCAAGATTCTTCTTAAGATCATACAACATCTGGTACTGGCCACTGAAAGAAAATTGCCAGATGTTCAAGCTGGTTCAGAAGGAGTCATGGCACCAGGGACCATATTGCAAATCTACACTGGATTATGAAAGCTTAAGAATATCAAAAGAATGTCTACAAATGCTTTACTGACTATAAGAAAACCTTTAATTGTGTCGATCATGACAAGCTGAGAAAAGCCTTAGAAAACATGGGAGTGCCAATATATCTATCAATTTCATATAGTCACTGTACACAAATCAGAAGCCACTATGCAAACACAATGTGGAGTGACTGATTGGTTCAAGATAAAGGAGTGTAGAAAAGTTGCATTTTTCACCTTTCTTATTCAACCTGTATGATTAAGTGATCACGAGGAAGGTGAAACTTGAAGGATCAAAAATTGGTGTAAATATTGAAAGAAGGAACATTAATAAGGCTACTAAGTCTTCATTGAGGAAGTTAATATTCTTTTTCAGGATCCTCAGTTTGGTTAAACAAGTTCAAAAAGTAAGCGCTTTAGTTTTCTCATAATATTGATCATATTTTTATTTGGTGAAACTGTCAAACAAAGCTGAACATAGCAAAAAGAAAATATATCAATTCACATTTGCTTGGCTCATGGAAAAGAGTGCTTTTATCTTCTGTGATTGGATATCAACTTTCCTTTCTCATGACAAATCTATAGTCCATGAAGAATTCTGTATGCAACAGAATTTTGGCGAAGCTGACAACCTGGCAAAGGGAAATCAGTGGATCCAGAAAAACCACAAGCTGCGTATCTTTCTCTGGCAGAATGCAACTCTTAATGAGAAAAATTTGTAAAAACCTTCCTTGGAGAAGCAGAATTCTTAAATAACATTGACTTGAATTATTATTTTAGATTACATAACAGAAATGAAATATAAAATTGTTTGCTGAAGATACTTTAACTCAAATATCTGGCTGATATTTCTTGCAGGTGATAAACAAAGCTCTAGAAAATAATTTAAAAAGGCTATAGCAAAGGGCCATCCACAAAAGGATGGAATAATAGTAGTTTTCCATGATCATGTTCTGAAGAGGAATAGAACTGCCAAAGAATAGTCTAACAGGTACTACGACAAAACACAAAAAGAATGCATGGCAAACACTTCTACCCAGAGCTAATGTGATTTGGTTCTTAGGCACAACTCCTTAGGAATTCTTTTCTGCTCAGACCTAGGTATTTATTACTTGTAAATGTGAAGATGAAAAGGTTGAGGAATGCACTACAGGTAGTCCTTGGCTTATGACCATAATTGGAAATTTCTGAAAAATCAGAAACATAATTTCTGTTGCTAAGCAAGATGGTTGTCGTGCTCAATTTTACAATCCTTTTTGGCATGGTTATTAAGCAAATCACTGCAGTTAAATAAATCACATGGTTGTTTAGTGAATCCTGTTTACCCCATTGACTATGCTTGTCAGAAGCCAACTGGGAAGGTCACAAATGATAAGTCACGTGATCCTGGAATGTTGAAACCATAGTAAATACATGCTGCGTCCAGGTGCCCAAATTTTGATCACATGGCCTTGAGTATGTTGTTACGGTTGTAAGTATGAGGACCAGTCATTTTTCAGTGCCTTTGTAAATTTGAGCAGTCACTAAATGAATGATTGTAAGGTTATTGTAAGGTAAGGTGAGGCATGGCTAACAGAAAAATATGTTTTACTTTAAAAAGAAGTATCCAAATGCATTGTTTGAAGATTGATAGATTCTTTAAATAAATCAAACGAATTCCAGGAATGACAAGACTATGCATAAAAACCTTACCATCAATACAGATAAGATCATTTCTGGAGATAAACGTGACCTTGGTCATAAAAAGCATGGCCCTTAGAGCTGTAAGAAGCCTTCAATTTTCACAAGCTAGTAATGATGAGGTCAGCTACCTGAAAGGAATAATATCACTAGTGTCCCAATTCATAAAAGCCAGCTGCTTACAGCTGTGGAGAAGCCATATATTTTTCCCAATAAATTTGCTTCTGGATCAAAAAAGAATGCAGGAAGGGAAAGATGTAGATGGGGAAAAAAAAGTATCTACAGTAAAAAGATTTGCCTGCTCATGTGACCTAGCTATATGCACAACCAATCAGAATAGAGCTGGGAAGGACCTTGGAGATCTCCTAGTCCAACCCTGTATAAGATACAGCAGGCCCTATACCATTTTAGACAAGTGGCTGTCCAATCTCTTCTTAAAAACCTCTGGTGATGAAGCACCCACAACTTCTGAAGGCAAGCTGTTCCACCGGTTAATTGTTCTCACTTTTCAGAAGTTTCTCCTTAATTCCAGGTTGCTTCTCTTGATTAGTTTCCATCCATCGTTTCTTGTCTTGCTTTCTAGTGCTTTGGTCCTTCAGAGCTGTAAAAATTGTCTAACTTACAGCTTTGCATTTCTCTTTGTTCTCCCTCTTCTTTTCTGCTGAAGCTATGACAATTGTGGAAACATCTGGGTACACAGCCTGTCATGTAATCAGAGCTAGAAAAACAATAGGTAAGGGTTTGAACTTGTCCTCTTTCAGGAGAAAAGTTCTTCATGCATCTTACCATAAAGTGATACGGAAGAGGAGAATGTGTAAGTTTAATTCTCATTGCAGCCCATGTTCATTAATGCTAAGCAATGTAGATAATTGTTTCTAAATTGTAGGTACTCTGGGTTTCCAACCTCTAACTTGTCATTTGGATTTTAAAATGTATTTATTGATACTTAAAAATAATCAACCCTGCAAAATTGAACGTTATCCTCTTCAATACATATTTTTATTGTGGTTTAGAGCATTCATACTAGGTTTTAAAATGCAATTTAAAAGTCAGCTACTATCTTGAAAAGAGAGAAAGGTAATAGATCAGAAGTTTCACCTAATTAACCTACTTAAATCAAGAACAATGTGAAAAAGCATAAAACAAAAGAAAGAAAAATTAAATCACCATTATGAGAATGGTGAAGCATTGTTATTTGCAGGTTGAAAAAGGGAAACTACAACAGTTAGAAAGAGACAGTTGATATAGAAGACATTCCTTGAAATGCAACATTGTCTAGGTATATTATCCTATAATTTTAAAATTACTGATGCAAAAATAGATTGTCTTCCACATGTTATATGTGTGCAGCCCATACGATGATATACTGTGCCCTTCTACTGCCATTCACATAATGGATTTTTGTTCACAGTTCTGTTCACTAAAACTGCTTGAAATGAAAGGTAGAAAATACACAATTTAGTTGAAGGTTACAACTAAAATGCGGCTTTCTGCATTCCACTTAGAAGCTGTTAGAATGTGGAAAGTTGCTATGGGAATTGCAGGTATGCCCATCAATTCCAAGGGAATTTTCCCTGGGAATCCTCTGACTCTCGCAATAATCATTTGCAATAATACCCATGGCTTTCTTATGTAAGTTGTTCTTCAGCAATGTAAATCAGTATGCCTTCAAGGGTCCACTCCGAATTTGAAGAGTGTGAAATAAGCATCTGGAAATATCTTATCACTGTTTCACAGACCAAATTTTTCTGTTGTAGTAGGAATGATTCCTTGGTAGCTTTCATCAAGCATCTCTCCCTTTTTGTTTGTAACAAGTTGCAATCTATAGAGTTAAATGCTGGTACAAGACTGGGCAAGTTTTATTATGAAGAAAAGTATCTGTGTGGAATGAATACAGATAGTCCTCAACTTACAGCCATTCTTTTAGTGACCAATGATGCAACAACACTGAAAAAAGTAACTTTTTGACATGACAGTTGCAGCATCTATGTGGCCATGTGATCAAAATTCAGATGCTTGGAAACTTATTGCCAAGCATGTTATTTATGACAGTTACAGTGTCCTGGGGGGGCAGATAATTTACCTTTGTGACCTTATGACAAGCAAAGTCAATGGGAAGCCAGGTTCACTTAACAATCATGTTACTAACTTAACAACTGCAGTGATTCACTTAACAACTGTGGCAAGAAAGGTCGTATAACGGGCAAAACTCACTTAACCACTGTCTTACTTAGCAACTGAAATTTTGGATTCAATTGTGTCCATAAATCGAGGACTCCTTGAACTGTACTGTTCAGAATAGGCACCCTACAAGCCTTTTTCTTTGAGCCACCTAGAAAGCATAAACCTTAGGCTCATTTCTTAATTTTCTGAGATTTGCCACATATTTAATAAACTTTTACAAACCAGGACAACTGCTTCGACTTTTTTAAAAAAGATATCCATTTACCCTCTCCCCATGATGACATTACATGTCCTACTTCTTTGACTGCTCTGTCAAATCAGTTGACCGAAATCTCATGCATTGCTCCTAACAAAATGAAGTACATTATTGTCTAACAATTTTAGTCTAGAGTAATAGTTGTTCTCCTAACAGAGATGTTATTTTTATAGGTGTTATCTTGGCAAATTATACAAAAATTTCTACCACAAAGAAGGTAGAAGATTGAAAGAAAATGAAATCCTTATTCAAACTGCATGCCTACTTAGTACAGAATATCACAGATTTCTTCCTTAAGTTTACAGATTTTATAGAAGACTTAAATTCTCACATCAGTGGCTCCTAGTAACCTCTGAGTAAAATGTTGAAGTACACAAATAGCAATTACTTCCTGTTAAAACACATATTTTAAGAAAGTGTTATTTCTCAGAAATATACAGTTATTTTGAATGTAACCTATTACTCAATTTTATATCAGAAATGGAAACAAAACTGTAAAAAGATTGAGACATTCCCCCCCCTTTTTAAAAAAAAAGTAGCACTGCAGAAGCATCTCTGTATAAAAAAAAATCCTATTCAATCATAAATTTGCATAAATCATTGTGTTTTAACTTATAAGAGTAAGATTGTTTATCTTACAATCTGCTTTTATGGATGTCTCTCTCTCTCTCTCTCTCCTTTTAAATATATAGGATAGAATCCACAGAAAGAAGTTGTTGAGTTCTTCATTAAAAACTGTAAATCGTTTGTTGCTATATTTCAAAGGAGATATTAAGACATAAAGACAGTAAAGTTCAGTAACTGAAAAAACAGCTTGAAAAGTAAAACATGTTCTTGCTAGGAAGTAGAAAACATAACCTTCAGCTAAGTCTTTCAGCCTTTTAGATCTTCAGTACAGTAAGGATAAAATCTTTGCTTAGAGGAACTGTGGAATACATATGTAACATATTTGCAAAGGTACTACCAAGTAATTTCTAACTGTGTTTTGATTTTCCCTTCTAGCCTCTACAAGAAGCCTGTAAAATAATTTGCCCCTTAATAAAAACAAATGCACTTGAAAATAGATGAGGATGTTATGGTTATGTGGAACAGAGCAACTGTAATCAGAATTCTACACTGGATTTAGCTATTGGCTTGCCTAGTTATGAAGTCTTTCCTCAGGCTTAGTTAGAACAATGACATCATCAGCATAATCCACACTGATACATCTGCTTTCACACTCTTCAAAGTGTTATTGTATTAACCCACAAGAGCTATGACCATCCCTTTTTATATACTTAAATGTTTCATGTGTTGGAAGAATTCAATCCTGACACATTATTTTCATTTTATTCCAGCGTATTAAGATTAGGCCATTAATGCCAGTACATTTGTTACAAGGAGTGTGTGTGTGTGTGTGTGTGTGTGTGTGTGTGTGACCTTTTCTTTTGCAAATAGACTTGTGTCCATGCGTGGTACACTATTGCCTGCCAAGTGTTCTTATTTAAACTAGGAGCCTCTTCCAGAGTCACCTGCAGTAAGCAGGTTGTAATTTTTCTGAGAAAGAAAACCTGCCAGAAAATGAAGTCCAATTGCAGAGTTATTCTTAACGCGCTCCATCACTTTGCCTCTAGAGACTCATGAACTTTATTCCAACCAAAAAAGATTTTTAAATATCTGTAATAGAGTCTTGCTGTCCTCAGAAAGGATAATGCAGTGGGGTTTTTTCTTGCTTCTAATTAGTAATTTAAGCATATGTTCAGCATTTAACTCTAAATGTTTGCCTTTTCCCCAAGCTCTAAGACAGCTGTCCAAGATGTGAATGCCTGAAAGCACTTAAATATCAACATCTGCTGAATTATGTTAATGGAATGTAATATAATTGGGCATGAGCTGGAATTGATCAGAAGTATAGGACTATGACCAAGGCAAATCTAAACCAGTATTTTATCTTACAAACAAGTCATAGGTAACAAACGTCTGACGTTAATCAACTAATATGATCAGAGCACAAAATTCCAAATACCAAAGCTAAAAAAACAACAACTATGAAAATATTGAAAAACAGCACTTAAAACAGAATCAAAGGTAAATATTTCTTGTGGAAATTTCCTACTAGTGGCATAGGAACTCATTTTAAAATTCTAATTAAAACAAAAGATTATTCTATGTTTAGGAACATTTCTGTGTTAAGGAACAACACATAAAAGAGACAAATAGCTTAAAACAAATTTGTTCCTACTTGCAAAGTCCAATTTCCTTGAGAATACTAAGATGGATCCTACCATATCACTCCTCACCTTAGATAATTTATGTTATCAAACCTATAAATATTCCTGATGAAGCCTTTGTTAGCCAAATCATATTATCCTGCCACTTCCTCACAATCACTTTTCTCTCTTTTGAAAAGTTTTCACTAAATAGCAATAGCAGTAAGCCTTATATACACCCCATAGTGATTTACAGCACTCTCTGGGTAGTTTACAATATCAGCCTATTGCCCCCCACAATCTGGGTCCTCATTTTACCGATCTTGGAAGTCATTGCCACATAATAAAACATGAGCAGTGAATCTAAAGTGTCTGGCCACAAGAATACAATTGACTAGTGAAAGTTATTTTGTAGAACAATGGATGGCAGAACATCAAACTAAGCTAATGTTAAAGCCCTACTGAGCTTGGAAACTATGTTAGAATTTAAATATCCTGCAGGACTGAGAGAGGGAGATTGGTTACTAAAGAAAACATCATTGGGTGGTTGAGAGTGATTTAATTATCTGATCTAGTATTTGGGTACAATTTGACAAAGCAAATTGGCATTCAAATCAATTTGGATAGGTTTCTCTTTCTGCATTAAGGGGACTAAACTGTTTGCTGCAAAAGTCAGCCAGGATTATAAAAGTGAGACAAGGTGAATGATTTATTAGTTGTACAGCTAAAATTGTCAAAACGGAGTTGAATTTCAGGCTCAGGCTGTTATTGTCAACTGCTGTCAGAAAGTTCTAACTGCTTCCCCCCCCTTTTTTTACTGCAAAGTTGCTTGTATTGTCATTTTGGTAATAATAAATTGATAATAAAATATGTATTTTATTTATTAAAAAGAATAAAACAAATTAGGGCATTCTTAGCTTCAAGGCAATCTAAATCAAACCAGCACTTTGATTAAAGTATCTAGTTGCTAGTCTTTGAAGCCACGTCAATCAGGATGATCTTGGGGCATTCTGTTCTGATACAGCTATTCCTTATGTTTAATCACATCAGGTTGCACAAGAAAAGATGAAAGGGGAAAAATTGTTTGTTTGGTTTTTTTACACTTTCAGAGTGAGGGTACCCCAACTTCTCTTTTTCCCTCTCCATTAATAGCCTGACTGGCCCTCTCTATTTTAAGAATTTGCTTGGGTCTTTGCCTGCTACTTTCAAAATACTGTATGTTAATTTCCCAATTGGCTCTCCACTACTTGCCTAATTTCACTCTACTTTCATTGTACTTTTCAATCCAGAGAGCTTGCAATTATTCTTCTATTGGATTGACATTTCAATGGACAGGGTAATATAAAAATAGCACACTGCTTTAAAAAAAAGAAAAATCAAGTGATAGCCTCTTATTTTATATTCCAATTGCATACATAGTATTTCTCCCTTCGATACTGTTATTATCTGCCACAAAATCCATATTAAACTATGATATTTCTGTTTATGAAATGCAAAATGCAATGTATCATTTTACTAACCACATTCATTCACAGATGTTGAAAAATGCTGTGATTGATGGTTTCCCTTATTTTTGGCAAAAATGTTTTTCTTATCCAAGGTAAATTAAAACTGTTTCCCAATGAACAGATGATGTCATGGAAAAAAGATGAGACTATCATATCTTGCTTCTAAAATATCAAATAAGCATCACTTTAATTATAGTGAATTTGTTACTTTTCTGTTATAAAACCATATTCATCTGAATTATCAAGAGAAAATGAACAATCTTTCATTTTAAAAGAGATTTCCACAAACCTGATGGGAAAAAGTTTTTGTTCTCTTTAGTCCCAACTTTTATTTTTTAGCACCCTTAGTGATTATAGAGTATCAAAATAGAAGCTAGTATAAATATACAAATATAACTGACATTGTATATGAAAATCATAGTCATAGTCATAGCTCAACAAGGCTGTATGTGATAAAGAAAAACATGAGTAAATACGAATTATGTTTAAATAAATAAACACCGCCCCACCAAATAGTTTATTGATTTTAATTCTACGTTTTCCTTTAGTATCACTCAACCTGCCGATTTGAGCAATTTTCAGATCCTCAAGAGATCAATTTTTTGGGTAAAAAAACCAACTGTGCTATTTTAGTAATGGATTCACTGGCCATGAAATCCAAGTCTTAATATTTCTATCAATCCTTTGATTCACACTGTAACTCTCATTTCTAATATTGTGAACGAAACAATGGTAGTAGGTTGCACTTGTAATGCTTGTGAAAAATATGTGATAAACAGAGGAATTGCTATTTAATTCATGGTAGAACAAGGTTCATTTTAAAGACAATTGTGTTTTACAAGGCTGTATTGCTATCCTATTAGACATAGTGCAATAATAAAAAGAGTGTAAGCTTTATTGTCTCTAAATATGCTATGGAGATAAATAAGATAGCACAAAGAAATAGAAAACATGCAAAAAAGAAGAAGAGAAACAAATATTTATTTTATTTTATGTGTATCAACTTCCTTCTCTGAGTCATGTATCACAAAGATTATATTCAGTGTTACTTGTGCCTTCATCTTAAGCAGTCAGAGGCAAAGATAGTCATTGCATTTCACTGTATGATTTACCAGTTATCCAACTAAGTAAAATATTAGCTTGTGGTTTAATTAGAATGTAAATTATAAACTACACCGTATTGTAAACTTACCTGCTGGCTGTTTTCACTGAATTGTTCTTCTTGTGTCCTCTTTCTGATCGGTTATCTCGTAATAGTTGAAGCTACATAAGGCATTCAGAATTTATATGAAAAACAAAGTTTAAATGTTTAGAAGTATATATGTCTTAGCTTTATTATGCTTTTGTGTTTTCTTCAATGAGATTAATAATCTTACAGCAGGCAATATACTGAAACCTTAAGATCAGTTTTTATTTTACTTCCATGCACCTATGACTGTGGTGACATAATACTAAGTTATCCATTCCTACAGCAATTCCTACCTACTCTGCTGTTGTGACCAGATAGTACAGCAAACTTTAAATTGGGTAATATTTCCTTGAAGACCATAAAGAAAGCTTTTGTGGGTCTGGCTGAAATTAAAACCAACATTTGAAGTTTACTAATATTTTCCCTAGCCCTTTTGTTTCTCAAAAGAAATTCCTACTTCCTAAGAGTAAAAGAGCAAAAAAAGGAGAGAGAGAGAGAGGGGGGGGGGGAGGGAGGGAGGGAGGGAGGGAGGGAGGGAGAGAGAGAGAGAGAGAGAGAGAGAGAGAGAGAGAGAGAGAGAGAGAGAGAGAGAGAGAGAGAGAGAGACTACTGCAGGAATGGCTTTACTATGGTGCTCATTCTTTACCCCACATTTTTTCCCTTAGAATTAATTATGGCTTTACCATGAGCTATCAATTCCTGCATTCTTTTTCTTGACATCTTCAACAGAATTGGCTAACTTAAAATGACTTGAATCTGGCATTCTCAGCTTTCCTAATCTGTTTCTAACAGTAGGAATAGCTAAATTAAGCAGGATTTGTTAAATTATCATTGTTGTAACAACCAGACTATTTAGAATTGCTCTTAATTTCGTCTTTCAAATAAGGCAAAATGTTTGCAGTCAAAGATAATTCTCATAGGTTGATTTGTTTTTCTAAAAAAATATGCATCTAAACAATGAACTATGGCCACCATTATGATTATTCACTAACAGAAAGATGAGTCTCAAAATATTACTTTAAGGAAGATGAATTGCAGAGCCAATTGGGAAAGGGAAATTATAGCAAATACTTAATTGTATTTAATTGTGCACTTTATTAACTGTTTTCTAAAAAATAATTAACAGACTTTCAGATTGTAAAAACAATAACAAGAAAATGATGGCAGTTGCCAGAGAGGAACAAAAGACACATTCAAAAAAATGTAACATGAATTTCAGAGAATGAAATAATGTGAGCAGTAGATTTGGAAAGAGACTTTGATCGTTTTGTAAAACATCCCTCTGAATGGTTCAGAGAGACCTACTAATTATTCCTATCACATTTTTCACAGCTGCTGCATCTTGATCAATATTTTCATATAGTTATCTATTCACCATGACTCAAAGTTTCCAGGTCAATAATTGTCAGTTCAGACTGTATGTGTCTGAATATATGAAAGCTTGGATTCTTAGCTTTATAATGCATTGCTTTATATTTACATATACTGTATTGAAAGTTACATTTCATTGCCCCCTCGCTTATCATAGAGAAATTTTTGTATGGAGCTCTTTTCAGTCCATATCAATGGAAGAAGTGAGATATGGTTATGGTTAAGGACAGCAGCAATGCATAGAAGGATTCATAGGTGATAGGGAGCTGCTGCTGCAGATAGTAATTAGTCTTAAAATATATTTGCAAAATTATTTCCCACTCTTGTTTCAGTTTTCTGATTTGAGAGGCAGTCTATAATAATTTTAAATCTATGACTGAGGAAACAAAATCTTTTTAATATACTTATGACAATTATTTTATACATTCTACTCTGTTGCAACTGTGGAACACTATGATCAGGAAAGATTCCCTTATCTTCCCTGAAACATCCCTGCCACTCCTTTTCCTATCTATTCCATGATAAGCGTTTCATTCATTATCAGTTTTAGAGACTTGAAGTCTTTTCATAGTGACTTGATAATATATGTGTTGCCATGCATACTGAAGCAGCCTGAAATTAAATGCAATTTTCTACAGGCTTCTTTTTTAGTATGACCATTCAGGTTTTGTGAGCACAGGAAGAATTCTCAGTGTGTAAAAGTTGAGGTGGAGCTGATAGATCTGGAGATAATACACATGGCTGTTTCCCCTACATTGCTCTTTGAATTATTTCTCACGGGAGCACATATCCACTTGCACACTTGATTGAAACATTCTTTGAGCAAAAGGAACTGCTGATAATTGCCAGCTCTACCCTGTCATACCCAGGAGGCTTTCATAATGAGCTATTTGCTGCTAAATATCTTCAGTCAGTCATTTTCAATACAAAATCAGGAGATTTTGCTCCTTCTTTTACAAACCGGTGTCCCTATTCCTCCAGACAAGTGACAGTTAAATTCCTTCAAATATATAAAATAAAATGTTCTTGATCAAAGTGGTTCTTACCTGGCTATGTTCCTTTCTAGCCGCAGGGCTAAACCAATGGCTATGGGAAAGGGGAAAAAGGGGGTTAGTAACACAGCTAACTGAAGCATGAGCTGTCATATGACCAGCCTGTGCATGCTCTTGGGTATTTTATTGTCCACCAGAAAAAAGTAGCCTTTGGCTATGATTTATTTAAATAGGATATTTTACAGAACACTCAAGGTCTGTAACAGTTTTCATAGCAATGTATCTCATTCCTCAGGTTACTACTGTTTAAGCAAGTGAATATACATTAAACAGCAGCATGCCATTCTGCAATTCTTTACATAATACATCATACAACCTTTCTCTATGTTTGGGCTACAGAAATGTCAGATTTAACCAGTGTAACTGGAAAAACTTTTCAGAAATGTTGATGGCTAATAAGAAATATTTACATATATTATTAGCATTTTGAATTTAATACATTTGCACACATCATTTAGAGAAAATTTAATCAGAATTAAAGCCATAGATTTCAATGATATTCAGTACAATTCATGTACATAGAACTGCATCTTCAGTGTTTCTACAATACACTCCATTGTAATATCATGGCTATTCTTTGTATTATAGAATACTTTGAGAACTACACCAGTTTAAAATGAAAAGTGTGTATTATTTTCCCTTCCCAACTCAATCAGCTTTGTTACTTGAGATAATCAGAGCTTTAGCAAGAGGGGAAATATTTAAGAAGCATTAATTTTGGTATCACTAAGTTGCTTTTTTAAATTGCTACAATTTTCAGTGACTTAAATGATATCAAGACAGTATCATCATCACTCTCAAATCAATTGTTTTATTTAATTGTTATATTTGGTAATTTTGCATTTAATTTCCCTCCAATATTTGTTTCAGGGGATTCTAATACTTGGAAACTTATCCCACAATCAATTTGCTAGTTTTAAATGTGTCACAAAAAGCTTTGTGAAATGTTTCAAAGCACTTGTGCACTTCTCTCAGTTACTCTCCTTTTATCCCAATGCAAAAGCAAAGAAATAAGAAAGTAGTTCTGGGCAGATCCAAGCTAGATAATATACTGTGCTTCCTTTACCTTCAGGTAACATTTTGATTCTAGGATGGAAAAATACAACAATCACTCAAGGAATTGAGCTGTTTTAAAATTAGCACATATTTTCCCCACAAAAATATTGGAAAGAACAGCATTCATATGGCCAGAATTCTAAGATTTGACTGGACAATTAGGATGAAATTTAATATATAATTAAAACCAGGAGATATGCAAAGGAAGCTAAAAAAAATAATGAAAAAATAATATGGACACTTACTCATGGTGATGGAATTCCTGGGATAAAAGCACAGCTTTTTTGTTACTGCATGAGCCTGTGGTAGTAATCTAAAAGAATCACAAGTATTATAAGTTGTGTATAGAAATATAAAAGTATTTACAGCATGAAAAATATTTATTTTGAAATACTAAGATATTACAGATGCTGATTGTAGAGATACCGGTTTTGTATACCCAAGCTTCTTTGAATAATTAGATATCCTGAGCAGATCCAGTCCATAGTATATTCCAGCAAGGCTATTCCAATCTGCTCTATTTCTACATTATTTTGAAGAGATTATCGGAATTATCAATGCACATCGAAAGGATGGGCAGAAAATATTGCATTGTATAGCAGTAATGGGAATAGAAAACCACAAGGGTTATTTATAATTAAGCCTTTTCTGCTACCCAAGATTCCAGAATGAAGAGAGCACATAGTGGCTCTTAGAGATGCACTACTCAATTCATAACCATCAATTAACCTTTCATAGCTTAGCTTACATTATTTTAAAAGTAAGGAGATATAGGGGTAACTAAGTAAGTAATGTGAAATTAGAATGCACCCCAATGACACTAAAAATATAATCAATAAAGTCCTTGTGCTGTTTCAATTTTTAATAACTTCACTTCTACATAGGATATAAACAATCCATAAAATGGTACAGAGCAGGGATTTATTCAAGATTGAAATACAGGATAAAAATGTAGGCTAATAAATGTGATCAGTGGTAGGTCAAATGCATGCTTGGAAAATGTCAAAATTATGACCGAAAGTTAGCAAACTTCCCATGGCAATATATATGCACAGTTAGCAAACTTCCCAGACCAAACTATATCCAAGACTTGGTATCAAAATGATCCCCTTTCTCTATGTAAACAGGAGGTTGAGCTTGGAGACAAGAGCCTGAAAAGGACAGCTATGGGATGGAGTTCCTCATGCCTGATGTAGAGTTGTAACTGCCTCATTGACAGTTTCCAGTAATGTCTGCCCATCCACCAGGGGCAGTAGACAAGTGGATTTTGAACTGGTATAAACAAGAGCAAAAGCAACCTCTAATATTTTCCATCCCGAGAATTACGAAGGGTACAATTTATCAATTTTTGATAATAAAATGTTTATGCAATCTAGTGTCTGGCACAGAACAGAGGCATCCAGACATAATGTAACAGCATGTCTATTTTTTTCTTTAAAAATGTGACAAATTGCTGATACTTCCTGAAATGTTAAATTTCAGTAAGCAAAGAAGGAAGAACATACAAATATATTTCAGGATGGGTTTGAAGTATCAATGATACAAAAAACATTCTAACTGATATGATTGACTGTTTATAACATTAACAGTTTGACAGTTATTTTAACATTGCAGGTAAACATTTGGTGCAGCTCTTGAGTTACATCCTGCATTAAACTCAAAATGAGGTTTTCATGCTATTCCAGTGGGTATCCCTGGAATATAGTAATCCATTTTCTACACTGTGGCTATAAGAAAAGCCGACTGTGCCTATGTCATGCTTTGTTAGAGGTTCATGATCACATTATCTCATGGTGGACCTGACACTTTTATTCAGTTTACAGTATGTTCTGTGTACAGGCAACTTATTTCCTTTGCCAGGGCTGCTGACAACCTTTTCCACACTATATTAATCTTGTTTACTGACTTTATCTTGGTACAAATATCAGAAAACTGAACTTTTTATCTCATGGAGAAAATAAACAATGTGTCGACAGAAGCAGAAGCTATTTTCTGATCTAAAAATGGTTGTTTACCTCTAGCCATACTTATAGAAAAATGTTTCTAAGCCCCCAGCTTGCTACATAATCCATAATTTAATAAATGTGGAAATTCCATGAAAAGTCATTTAGATATATTGGAAGGGATAAGGAAAATATGAACTCCAAACAAAACACAATTTACAGACCAACACAATGTACACAAAACAAAAGCATGTTTTATGCAGTCAATAACTGAATGCTGTTCAGATTATTTTTCACATATCAAAAATATTTTAGAGTAGGGAGGGATAAGCTTTTCTTTTGCTTGTATTTATTCCTAACAGTTTTGTCCACTTGGGAAGGGAATAAAGATTCAGTGCAGTCTTGTGTTGAACATGTAAGAAGTTATTCTAGATGCTTCCAGAAGTTGTAAAAACTGAGTGGTTGTGGTAGATTTATGGATGTGTAGGTGGAGAAGATATATGTGGTATTATTTGGAAGAAATTGCAGTTTCAAAATCTGCATTCTGGAAAATTTAGATACAGGCAGACTTCAATTTACAACTATAATAGAGTCCAAAATTTCCATTACTAAGCAAGAGTGAGTTTTGTCCCATTTTATGACCTTTCTTGCCACAGTTGTTAAGTGAATCACTGCAGATATTAACCTAGTATCATGGTTGTTAAGTGAATCTGGCTTTCCCATTGACTTTGCTTGTCAGAAGGTCACAAAAGGTGATCACTCCAACCGTCATAAATAGATACCAGTCACTAAGCATCTGAGTTTTAATCACGTGACCATGGGGATGTTACAACAGTTGTAAATGTGAAAAATTGTCATAAGTCACTTTTTTCAGTGCCACTGTAATTTTGAATGGTCACTAAATGAACGGTTCAATGAATGGAATAAGTCGAAGACTACTTGTATGTGGGCAAAAATATATGCTGATTTCAAAATATACAATCATTAGTCAGATAATTTTAAATGAATCATTCTTTAAAATATCCCCTTGGGATAGGTGAAAATGCAGAAAAAATATGTTTGGTTAAGAAGCACAAATTCTATTAATTTTAAAAATATTCAGAATAATGTTATGCATAAAATGCAAATTGACAAATGTATTTTACACACTCCTAGAAAGCTGCCATATAGAAAGAATATGGAAGCTGTAATTAAACAATCCTGCTCAGTTTATTCTGTTAGAGTAAAATCTTGCTGTGAAGAACAACAACAAAAAGTTAGAAAGATGTTGGCAGGCTCAGACAAGGTAATTGTACTATGTTTAGAGTGAGTATATAGAGACATAAAGCAGGAAAAATATATTGCCGAATCAGTGTCCAGCTTTATGTAGCACGCAGTGAGTGGCCTCTACTGGCTGACCAAGGGCTACATAAGTCACCTTGTCATCTATTATTATGATAGCACTTTCTGAATAGCTGAAGAGAAATACCTTTGTATGAGGCTTGTTTCATTTATCACCCTACAAAGTTTATTCATTTCAAGATGCTATCGATGTTCTGTATGTAATCTCTTTCTATAACACTAAGGCATGGACAAGATCATTTATATAGAAGTACAAAGAGGAAATGCAAAGTACATTTTCTATTTTTTTCCCCAAAGAAGAGACATGTAAATATAAATTAGTACTGATGATAAAGCAGGGAGATGGCAATCAATTATTCAACTTTTGTTTTCTTGGGTGTTGCTATTATACTTACAAAGCAAACAAAGCAAGCTCAGGAAACAACTTGAATCTAATCTTTTATACATCTAGTCTTACCCTTTCTTACTTTTCATAATTGCAATAAGCAATCAAGCAGTGATGAGCTTTTGGGCTGAATCCCTGCTTGATCGACACTTTTTTTATTATAAAAAATGTTGAAGTAAAATGACGTTCAAAATTCCCATTTATTTTAAATGCTGTAGTGCAGGGGTGTCAAACTCGATTTCATTGAGGGACACATCAGGGTTGTGTTTGATCATGTGGGGACGGAATGAGTGTGGCTAGGGTGGGCGTGGCCAGCTCAACATCACTTGTGTCGGGGGCACCTGTGGTGGCCCGAGCACTCTGCCAGCAAAAACGAGCTATGTTTTCAGCTATGATGGCCTCCTGCAGCCCTCTGCCGGTGAAAACAGAGCTCGGGAGGGATGCATGCAGCCCTTCTGAGCTCAGTTTTCATTGGCAGAGGCACAGTGGGCCAGTCCTTTGCTGTTTCCAAGGTGGCGCCATGGGCCAGATCTAAGCACCCCAGGGGCCGGATCCAACCCCCGGGCCTTGAGTTTGACACCCCTGCTGTAGTGCATTACTGTGTGTTTTTTGCACTTAAGAGGAAAGTCCTATGTACAAAAAACTAAGAAAAAGAAAAAGTCCAATCCAAGGACAATTCAACTCAAACAAATCTGTGTGTGCATGTTTTATTTCAGGAGAGAATATATTGAATGCATCTGTCTTATTGGATTAATAAAGTAAGTTTTAATTAAGAAACACCTGGAAGCAGGTACAGTTGATGCCAATATAAAATAATTCCAGGCCACCATTAGATGACCAATGCCAAGTAATTATAACCTTGTATTATGCTTGTCAAATAAGAGTAATACTCAGTTGTATTTGATGAAATAGATTATAGTCCACAGAATCTTAAAACATAATACCCGACAGATTTTAAGGTGTTGCAAGATATTTATTAATATTTATTGAAGGATCTAATCAATAAGGTATGTTAGCAAAGGAATAATTATTTAGGGGTAACACTTCTGATTACATATAGCAATTTTTTTTACATCAATGCACACCTGTGAAAAATCTTGTCAATTTTGCCCCATAATGTAAAACTTCGTACATGGAGGATACACCTTCAATGTAATATTTTATCATATAATTCTATCATATAACTATTTTACTTCTAAATATATATTCTTTGAAATTATCTATTTATTTTTAATGGAAATTAGATTTAAGTAAACATTGTCAGGATTTAAGATTTGTTCTCTTGTTTACTATGGGATTATGCACTTGATTCTACCATTCCCTTAATTGTACCCTATTAGGGAGAATGTTGTCAGACCTAAATGACTAATGATGGCAAAAGGTGACAGTAGTTGTAAGAAATATTATTTTGCAGACACATAGCATGGTATTCTGGGATATTTCTGGCCTTATTTTAGAGTTCTACTTTGCTTCAGAATTCAGTCCCATTATCTTGACTGCTCAAAATTGTTCACAGGGTTATCTAGCTGACATATAAGATAACCTTCCATCTCACTAGACACCACTGGGATATGACATGCTGACCCACAGTAATCCTTGGTTATTAGCATGAAATATATACCACACAAAAGGAGAGCTCTAGGTAAGGGATTGCTTATAAAAACCTTTCTATCATATATTTTTTTTTAAAAAAAGTGGTATAAGACATACAAAAATAAATGTATTAGATGACTTAGAAACATTAAATAATGCTGAATGTTTACAATCTGATTTTAACAATGTTACATGGAAGCAAATCACACAGGTTTCATTGGAACCTATTTAAAAATACATTTGCTATACATGAAGCCTTAGATACGTAACAGGGGTTACTTCTGGGGGGGATTAGACTAAACAGAAGGGTGCCCAATAATTTGAATTATTAATTCTATTTAATTCATCAATAGTTTACAATTATATGTATCTTAGGAAAATATATTATCCACTATACATGAGGAAAGCTTTCTAGCCCTTGGTAATAATGAATAAAGACCCCCAAATTAAGTTCCAAAGCAGAATTATACTATTACCTTCTAATTAAAAAAATACTAAAAAGCTTCACATCAACCTATGATGTGACAGTTTATTTAAAAAGATATTTTCGATTCCACCTTTATTACTTTATATAACTTTATAAGTAACTCAAAGTTGATTTTATTGTTTTATGAAAAGAGTTAGATTGCTTAATCTTTCTATAACAACTGGTCCATGTACGGTAGAAGAAATGAATTGCTTTTATATGAAAATAACTAAATCAAGTAGCTACTTACTAGCCCTATTCGGTATTCTTTATATCACTGATATAACATTTTTGCATTGTCCCTAACCACTTTTTCAAGTACTTGGTTATTGAAGGCCAAGGATTTCCTTTTGCAAGAACAAAGGGATCATAATCTTGTTCTAAAGGAATTTTCAATATCTTAAACTCTGAGTTGTCTATGGAGATTCTCAGCCATCCAGGTCATGGCTGTCCCACAGGTGCTTTTTCAAGAAGTAACTGGACTTTGTTTTTCTTTGATGATGTTTTGCTTCTCATCCAAGAAGCTTTTTGGATAAGAAGTGAAATGTCTTCAAAGAAGAACAAGAAAGACCAGTTGCCTCTTGAAAAAATATCTCTGGGTTAATTCTGAGTTGCTGCTAAATTGGGGAGAATTATATATTCATTGACATAATATTATTTGTCTTTTCATCTAAATCACATTATTACCTGCTACCATTATGCTTTAAGACAACATTCAAGTTATGGATGAGAAGATAATCATTCACTGTTAGCTAGCAGTTATATTTCAGTAGTAGCTCTGTATTTAAAATATAATTCAATGAAGATAAATGTAGCATCTTCTTTGTATATCATATTAGAGGCATCATTTTCTGTTTAATGTACAAGGCCTATTTTTCTCTGCTGGATAGTTTCCTGCCAGTTCAAAATGGTTCGTTAATAGAACTTACTTAAACGTGAGTTTAGGGTAAAGTCCAAAGCCCATTGTTCATAATGTCACTACTTAGCCAATTCAATCAATAATGCTTTGACAATCAGGATACAAAATGTGCAGCCCTTCTACATCTATTTTGTGTCCTTAAGAGTCCAAACTCTTTTTTATCCTTTACAAAAAGGATAAAATAGGTGCTTTAAGCCTTCCAGTTATTTTCGGCATCTATTTTATCTGTTAAAATTCCAGCAATGCTGTCCTTAACATGAATGCAAACACTAGACGTGTTCCTCAAGCTGAAAGTAGTTACATATCCTTGAGCAAGAAGATATGTTAAACTTCAGGACAGATTTATCTAAAAAGTATCAAGATGATGTGTATTTTTTTTAAAGTAGCAGCATATCTGTTTGAGAATATTGGTAACTGTGGTCTGTCACATGTGCTGTGAAATTTTAAATTGGCCCTAATCTAGTGTAGTTAAATGTCATGGGAATATTTGGGATTTTGCAAGTAAGAAATAGCAAGCACATCTGCAGCCAATGAATGGTCATGCATGCAGAATCTGAAATATCCAGATTTGATTTTTTTCAAAAATAAAATGAAATATATATTACTAGTATTATGCTCTTCTGTCAAAACATCGAGACTTAACAGCAATACAATATCTTATAGAAATTACTAAATTCCCCAAATAGTACTACGTTCAAAACATTTCATGCAGCTCCTTCAGTTAGAATGTGGCTCAGTTTTAGTAAAACCTGTCCATCTTACCAGCTGTTGAAAGTGCCTTGACAGTTCTAAATCACCATAAACCATGCAACAAGGCAAGCTTATTTCACACTAGAAATCAGATTCGGATTCCACCTGCTTCTCCTTTTCATTAAATTGTTCATGGACAGAATAGCATGACAGAGTACCCAGCAAACATGCTGTCTTGCCATGTACTAGTACCTCACTACTGACAGACATCTGACCTGTCACATCTACGAACACCAATAAGATTTTCTGTGTGTGTGTATGCGCGTATGTGTATGTCATAGAGATGTTTTATTCAAAGTCTTTCTACTTCATACTCTTTAAGAGGAAAAAGAAATGCAGAGGAAAAAGCCAGTTTCAGACTTCATAGATAACTTTTTGGAATTGCTCATCTTTAAAACCAAACATAAATATTATTTTTTCACAAGTTGGTACTCAAGAATTTGTGAAAATAGTGTAAGAACTCCTCCCCACAAAGACACACAAAGGGCCCTTATTTCCATTTACAATCTAAACTATCTCAATGGGAAAAAATACATGGAAAAAAAGACGGGAGAAACAAATAAGAAAATAAAATATTGACAATAAATAACAATACGTAATAGAAGTGTACCCAGAGTGAATGCAAGCACTATTACTGTACAGCATATGTTTTGCACTCACTTTGGGCACTAATGAAAGAGTTGAGCCAAGATTTTGAAAAACAAGGAAGAAGGATGGCATCATTAAACTTTTAAGAAATAATTTCAGTTTTAAGACCTGAAATTTAGAAAATGTAATGGACAGAATAATTTGACAGCAAATGAGTTTCTTCATTTATTAACTTAAAAGACAAGCACTTCACAGAATTATGTTGAAGGAAAACATAGTGGGTCCTTCAACACTTTACTCATAGTCTCTGAATTTTCTACTTTTTTCAATATGATATCTGTTTGAGTGTTGTCAATATTTTTCATTGATAGTGTTTATACTTGGCAAATGAAACTGAGTGCATTTAAAATAATTAACACGCCCCCCCCCGCCCTCTGGATCCTGAAATGAGCATTTTAAGCAATTAATAATTAGTTTTAGTTGGGAAAAAAATCTTAATTTTTCTCTTTTGCCTTTCTATAAGTTACATTTTTGGTGAATGTGTCAGGATAAGAGAACTGATATTATCCTCACTATATTTTATTTATCACTATATTATGTATATGGGCAACAGAAATATTATATGACGGAAAAAATATTTCCACTACTTCACAGTGCCAATTACTTTCTACCACATCTTTCAGCTGTAACCTTTATACTGTACTACCGTACTTTTTCTAACATCTAAAAAAGATACTTGATGTTAAGCCTAATGATGATTTGCCTGTTGAAAACTGTGTGTACTTGTCTTAATTATTAATACCCTGTATCTTCACATGCAACATTGAAACAGATTGACCACTAGATGTTTTGAAAAGGGCAACTGCTACACTGTTCCCTCGACACACCAGAATAACACGTCAAACTTTTGTTTCTCTTGTCCTACAAACAATTTTCAAGCCCACGTTCAATAAATGAATTTGGTTTCAGCACTCCCAATCAGGGCTGCACAATCCCCTCAGTAGCAGACCTATGATAAATGGACTTATTTTCCCAAATCAAACACTTGAATTTAAATTCAGATGAGTTAATGCAAAGGTCAACATTGTAATCAGTTCTTTTGATCTTTATAGAATTTCTGGAGTAATACATAATAAATCTGAAACAAGGCAATTTGCGGCTCTGTATGGGTGGCTGGTAATAAAAATCTTAACGATTAGAGCCTTTATGTACTTAGGAAACGTTTTATAGTAATAGCTGCAGTGAGATTCTCCGTGCACAAGAAACAGATAACTAGAAAGATTTGATTGCCTGATTGTTTGTGGTTTCCACAATATGTGTTCTTATATTCTGTAAAGCAAATTAAATCACATCTCTGTTGGTAGTTTAATACTGTCGTGCTCACTGCTCATTTGATAGCTTGTAAGCCTACAGTACAACAGAATACTATGGATGCCTATACAACAGGATTAGCTGTATAGGAAGGTGTGCATATGTCACCTGCTCTATGCTACAAACTTAAACACACCTACCTCTTTGAAGTCTGCAGGATTTACTGAATAGAAATATTTAGAACTTTGCATTTAATGATTTTTATTTATTCTGTTCTTCAAGTCAGAACCCAAAGGTGCTTTTTTCAGGAGGCAACTGGACTTCCTTGTTTTTTTTTGAAGATGTTTTGCTTCTCATCCTCAGCTCTTGAGGAAGCTTCTTGGATGAGAAGCGAAATGTCTTCAAAGAAAAACAAGAAAGTCCAGTTGCTTCTTGAAAAAAGCACCTTTGAGACAACCATAGCCTGGATGACTGAGAATCTCCATAGACATTTCAATCCAAACTGTCTTATTAGAGTAAATTCTTACTGGTTAAAATATCATACTGGTTATATGAATCATAGTTCAACTGTTTGTTTTTTACTTTTGCTGGCAGTTATTTAATTTTTACGGTTGGTTATGTTTTGAACTGTGTTAGCTGCCCAGAGTCACCCTTGTGAAATGTCCAACTATGTAAATTGAATTAAATAAATAAAATTTTTTAACAGATCTGTTTTACAAAACAGTAAAGTTTTTTTAATGGTACAAAATTGTTCTCTAAATGTATGCATTTTTTAATGTTCATACTATTTTTAAAACTATAATATTGAACAAAGAATTATATGGCATTACAAAACTTATTAATTGGTTATACTCAGATCTGTACAGATGGAACTACATAGAAGTACTTAATGCACAGGGTGAATGGTAGCGAGGTTCTTGGCCTCTAAGCCATTTAGAATTTTACAGAGTACTATCAGTGCCTGAAATTGCGTTTGGCAATTCAGAGGGAGCCAGACATGCTGTATCCATGTCACAGTAATTCTCTCCAAGCTGAAACTTCTAGATTGCTTTCAAAAATTGCCTTTTATTCAGTATGTTGGCACTCTTCCAGTCCATCACTGCCTCTAGGTCAGGGCTGTCAAACTCCCAGCCCATGAGCCGGATGCATCATGCGCTGGCCATGCCCACCCCCGGTTTAGCGAAGGGGAAAAAGTTCTGATGCATCATGTGATGCCGCCGTGACGTGAGTTTGACACCCCTGCTCTAGGTAGTTATCTAGTAATAATAATTAATAATAAAAATATTAACAATTAGACCCTTTATGTACCTAGGTACATATGTACTATGGATTGGTTTTGGTATTGATATGTTTTTAATTTTTGTTAGTATCCCAGAATCACTTTCTGGAGATAGGCAGCTTTGTTTAGGTGGGCAACCATATAATTGAATAAACTAAGTAAATAAAATAAATACTGCCACCTCCTATTCTAGAAGCACTGGGCAAAGAGTAATTAAAAGAGGAATAATAATTATTCACAAATAGTTGTGCAACAATTATGGAAGGTGTGAATAACCTGGTCCGCATGTGAATAATTCAATTTGCTGATTTTGCTCATGCCTTTACACAGGAATCTGTACCTGGGTAGAATTATATAAAGTTCAATAGCATTCAAGAGGGGGTTGGACTTTGCCCTTTTGTGTAAGGATGTAAGGATTCTAGACTAATTCCCTGCTTGACTGTTTCCCCTGGCACCACCAGTCTCTTTCCAACAAAAATCAATTTCTCTTTCCTACAAAAAATGTTCACAAATGAACTAGACTGTTTGGATAGAAAAAACAAGAAAATTAATGACTATGCACTATACATTACACCCCATAGTGATATTGATAGACAATAATTGATTCACTGAAATAGGAGGCAGACGTTTATTTCAAGTCAAACTGTCAAAGAAGAAATTGGTTGTTTATGTAAAGTCACTGAAGAAGAGCGCTGATGAAGTTAAAAATTAGAACATTGAGCAGAAACAAAACATGAATATTGAAGTAAAATAATAAAAATATGAACGTAATGTTGGTAAGGAAAAATATTACATAGCTAATTTCTACAAAAGATTGAGGGGAAACCTGGCAATGGATTACAACTGGAACATTAAAAAAGAAACTAAAAGCTTGATTTTGGCTGCACAAGAGCAAGTTATTCAAACTAAAGCAATCAAGGCCAGAATTGAAAAATTATCAAATGACTGAAGGTACAGATTGTGCAAAAAGACAGAAGAAACAGATTGTATGCTCAGCTCGTTTCTAACAGATGGGATCTGTAGCATAATACAAACCTGGGGCATGTAACTGACATAACAAAACCCTGTTCTATCTACAGTTGCATGAAATGACCCAACTTCTTTTCTCTATTTCAGGCTTTTACTTGAATAAGTGTAATTATGTGAGGCTGTGCAAAACATTAAAAAAGGCACTTCATGAACTGAGTTGGCACAAGGGAAGAATATTCCAAACTATAGAAGTAACCACATCCCATAGTAGATGTGATACAGCTGCTTGCAGAGGTTTCTCATGCTGCTTATAAAGAGTGCAGGGGTGTCAAATTCGATTTTTTTTTTTAAATTTTGATTTATATGCCGCCCTTCTCCGGAGACTCAGGGTGGCTTACAATGCATTAAGCAATAGCCTTCATTCTTTTGTATATTTTTATACAAAGTCAGCTTATTGCCCCCACAAACTGGGTCCTCATTTCACCTACCTTAGAAAGGATGGAAGGCTGAGTCAACCTTGAGCCTTGGAGAGATTCGAACCAGCAGAAATTGCAGGCAGCTGTGTTAATGACAGGGTGCACCAAACCACTGTACTATCAAGGCTCTTTGAGGGCCGCATCAGGGTTGTGTTTGACCTTGGGGCACTGGAGTGGGCGTGGTCAGCTTGATGTCACTCATGTGGTGGCTCGAGTGCTCTGCCAGCGAAAATAGGCTCCCAAGCTCCATTTTCGGCTATGACAGCCTCTTGCAAGCCAATGAAAATTGATCTTGGGAGGGCTAGTCCTTTGCTGTTTCCAGCTCTGTAGGCCAAAACTAAGCACCCCACAGGCCGGATCTAGCCTGTGGGCCTTGCATTTGACACTCCTGCTCTAGTGGGTCTGCTCAGCTTTAATATATTAAAGCTAATTTATGGTATGAACTCAACCAATCTGCTTTTGGACTAAAGGCACGAATAGAGCTCTGATACAATAAGTTTCCCAAATAGAATATAGGATTTCTCTTTGAAATTTGCTAGAGGCTTGATCAAATTGAAGAAGTGTTTACAATGTCTGTTATGTTTGAGGAAATATCCAAATATCTCTTAACAGATGACAATATTGTCATCTCTCTAGAAGCATATAATAGTAATTACATAAGCATGTTTTAGACATCAGTGTTTAAACTTAATGTAAGGACATTGCTTTTGCTATACAATTTTGGGGAAAATAGGCAATAAAAAGGCAATACTCTTGTTATTTTGATTATCAGTGCCTATATTAAACAACTGAGCCATATTGTCCCACAGCATGATGCAATCAGATCTCTGCCCAAAATGATGGACAGCTCTGGCCCATTGAACAGGCAGAATGAAAAAAAAATCCCATTTACTCTCTGCCAGATGGGACCTACTGGACGCTTCAGTGCAAACAACTCATCCTTCTTCAGACCTTCTTGTCCAGCTCTTGAGCTAGCTCCAGCTGATAATGATGGATATGAAGGCTACAGTAAAGTGGGTGACAAAAGCAGCCTTGTTATAGCTGCCAGTCTTTCAGTCTTGTCATTATTACACATTGAAGATTTATTTGAGTTTATTGTTGTGCACTGGGCTAGCCATTTGCAATTCATCACCTAGTACAGAAGGTTCAAGATAGTGGCCATAGCTATAATTGCCACCTCCACCTGCTTCTTGAAATTATGAGGTCAGCACCTAGGGCAGCCCCTGTTGAGAGTGCTCTCTGCATCGGAAGAAATGTCTGCTGTAAAATACCAGAACTTCTTTTGGCTAAATAAAAGTTGGTGCTAACCCAACTGAAATTCTAGGCTATATTCTTATATTACTCAAACAATAAACAGTCCTGAAATATCAGAAAACCACAATTGGTTAAAAAGAACAAGTATTAAAAACTTAATGCTTCTTGGTTTCAGCTTCAGAAGATAATGGAAAGTGTATATGAACACAATAGAAATAAATCAGGTTATAAGGATAATATTCTTTAATGTAAGACATCACATCTACTATATTACAGAAATAAACAATTTCTTTAATGAATGATGTGCACTTTTTAATCTGCTGAAAATTATACCCTTTGCCACACATTTCCTCTTCCATGAGAATAGGTGTTTCCTAAATTGTGAGGAAGGCATCATATATACATTTTAAGATACACTCATTTATATTTTTCACAAATTAAATGGAAAGAAGAAACTAGTATTCAGAAATAGAATACGGTCATCAGAAATCCTTGAAAATAAAAGGGATAGCATGCTACATTAGAGTCAAAAACATTCATAACAAACATAAAGTAGGTAATTTTCTTCTTAGAATGAAAGCTAGAAATTCATGGGGAGAACAATTCCATATTATTGGATCACTCGGCTGGATGTAACCTGGCAAAGTGAAAATAAAAACCGAGAAATATCTATATTGTTCCATCAACTACTTCACTTGCTTTCTAAAAGTAATCAAAGCTTAAGTCACCTAGTTTATCTAAATCCCTGCCCTACCTCCCCCACTGGGAGTTAGGTGAAGGGTGGATTCTGAACCATTTTTTTCCATGTGCCATCTTCCCACCCTTCTCCATGCTACCTTAGAGCATTGTGAGGATATTTTTTCTCTATCAAGACGTTACCTGCCAAAATGGAAGAGAATCTCCAATACAAAATTCTGAGGTGCAAACAATCCTATGGCCCCTATAATAGTGTGTCAGACTTCGATGCTATCTCAAAATAAATGAATTTCCAAACTGCCAAACTTTAAGGAAATCTTTTCTTTAATTGAGCACAGCCACTGGATCATGACTTGATGCGGACAAGACTGACCTTTTGCCCACCAATCCCTCCCTTTCCGATCCCCAAATATCTGCTTCTCATTGGCTATCTTCCAAGTCATTCTTCAGACTCCTTGTCTCGTCATTTCCCACGAATGTCTCCCCCCCTTCATTTCCACGACAACCGGACATCAAAGGGATTTAGCAGGCAGAAGTTCAGAGCTTATCTCTCTCTCTCTCTCTCTCTGCTCTCTATGCCAGCGAAATGCTGACATAGTGTTCTTCCATTTATTTTTTATTTATATTTTATTTTTTTATTTTCTACCACATAGTTATTACCTCTATGGTATCTGAAGGTTCAATATGCTATCCATATTACAAAAATGCTTAGATGCTGATATATTTCATATTTACAGTACTGTATCAAATATGTCTAATAGATTAAAATACCTAAAACTTTTACTTGCAAATCACAATGTACTTCAACTGAAAATATAAAGATCACTTCAAATGAGCTAAGCTCAATTAATTTAGTGTAGGTTTATTCTATCAAGTTCTTCGAAAGAACTTAAAATCTTCTAAATATGATAAAATATTGTAATATTTTAATATGTTCCATATTACTATTTCACACATCATAAATGCTTTTCAGAGTTTTTCAATTGCCATTAAGTAAAAATGCCACGCAATGTGCACAAAGAATTAAGGGACTCTGTAACATTTAAAAAGAATTTGTGGTAAGAATTACAACTGAGGCGCACAACTCAATTGTAGCATATATGAGCAAGTTGTAGATTTTTCTTACTTGTTCAGAAAAAAAAAATCTCCCTAAGGTTATTAAAATTAAAAAGCAAATGATTCAACTACTTCACTTGCTTCCCCCAAATAGTGAAATGTTTTCTGTATCCTACCTGCTTATTTTATTCAGTTTTTAAAATGTTTAAAATGTTAATTTATTTTGCAACAAGCTAGATTTAGATCTCAAATACGTACCCATTTATTTATTTATATATATGCAAAACTTAATACTGTTTTCATTAAAACCGGGCATAGAATCAATGAATAGGAATTAAAATTTATATTTGAAAGAAGAGAATTTAGTGACATTTTTGAGTACAGTGGAAGATACAGTAGAAGCCCTCCTCTATTATTCTAAAAAATGATTAGGAATATAATCAATTTTAAACAAGTAGTTTGTTGGCATTGCTAAACAACAAATATTGGCATTGTTAAACAATGAATAGTCACTTCTTATTATTTGTAGTAATTTTATTCAAGATAATTATAACAGTAAAAACTAACACAAATTGAAAAAAGCTAAAAAGAAAACGAAAGGATAGAAAATGCAGGGAAAATAAGTCCACTAAGGGTTAACAGAAATAATAACAGATCTATTTTAATGAGGGTCACAGCCGCTCCGTGAGGAGAGCGACTAGGCCGGCCTGTCTCGCAGGGTGGATGGGCACCTGGGCAGCCCGAGTGGAAACTAAAATGACTTCATGGCCCAAAGTAACCATAGATCAAGCACAAACACCCGATCCTGAAAAAAGGCAGAGACCGGGGTGGATTCCTCTACTTCTGGACATAAGTCCTTACAAATCCTTTCAGAAGAGTTCTTACTCTCCACCAGATGGTTATCCGAAGGGTCAGAAGGATGGTAACAGCTTTGAAGAACTTTTTGGGCAGCAGAATCATCCATCAACAGAGAATGAAGATAATTATGAGAAACACCAGTACCCTCAGAAAGGCCACACCAAGGATGCTCATCATGATAAGTTGTAAACCTGCAGTTTTACCAGCAGATAGAGAAGGAATACAACAGAGAAAGACCTTCAGACTGTGTCATTGTTTCCATCAGCAAGGATCAAGCAGATTATTCAAGAGCCATAGGCCATCGGTTGCAGGATCATGGCCTTGTGATGATGATAATGATATATCTTACTTCTGAATCAAGTCTTACACATGCCCTCCTGGAAGTTAAAAATTATGGTTCTCCATTTTGCATTCTTGTTGAACCATCTAATGTAACACTTTCCTCATGCACCGTAATCATGCTTCATCAGACTATCAAAATTCTCCGTAATATGCCCATGGAAGATGCCCTAGCTCTGATAGCTAAAGAATTTCATGAAATTTTTGCTGAGCATGAACAACAGCAACGCACCATTTTCCCACAAAGCAGCTGATCTGGCGGATGGCTTTCTAGAACGGGAGCTTTATGAGAGTTTCCATGTGCCTCTAGGCATTAGACAACTCCTCTTTCTGTTAAGTGAGGGAAAGCATTTATACGTGGAAGAACTGAACTCAGTAAGTGACTACCTGAAGACCAGGAGAAATAAGCTTGAAGAAACAAATACAATAGCCGCTGCAGGTGAAGACAGCGAGTATCCAAAGGCCAGGCCAAGCGGAAGCGCTCTCCCCATGATGCTGAGCAAGCCACCACCCTCTGGTCGAACTCCTGCATTAGGGCAGTCTGCTGAGTCCTCGCCTAAGCCAGCTTTGTTGGGCAAAAGACTGCTGGGGGCTCTTCTTCCCACTCCAGTAGTGCTGGCTGGCCCGAAGGGGAAACCCCCCCTCCCCTTCTCACAAAGATCTTCAACAAAACAATACACCTGCTTCCTCCACATCTCCCCGCAAAGCAACCACTGCTCGGGGGCAGACCTGGTCTACTACCTATTCCTACCTAGAGACTTCCCAGGTGAGACTGTCTTCAACTCTGTGGCTGGATTCACACCCAATCTATTTTAATTTTGATCAAATAATTTTTTATTTTCCTTTTATTTTCCAATTATTTTCCTTTCTTTTACTTCTAACAATATTAATCTTTAGTCCATTAAAATAATGTTGTAGAACTTGAATTTTCTTTTTTTTTTTTTTGCAGCTCAACAACAACATAGAACAATCCAGCCAAAATTCAGTTCTTTATTTGCTTATACCGTATAGCCAGAACCTTGCCAGATTAAACCTATACTACTCAAACAATAACAAATACACTCTGGGGAGACTTTAGGGAGAGATTATGCTAAATCTCTTCTTCTTTCTCCAATCCAGGTCCAGATTGTGTTGTCTTTTTTCTCAGCCCCACCCCCTTAGAATTTACTCCATCTTTCCTGGGAAACTGCCTCTTCACTGTAGTCCAGGGGTGAAATGCTCCCGATTCAGACCGGATCACCCGATCCGGTAGCGATGGAGGCGGGTGGTTCGGAGAATCGGTAGCAATCATCAGAGGCTTTTTCTTTTCATTTTTAAAAACATTTTTTCTACAACCTCTGAAGAGGTTGTAAAAAAAATGTTTTTAAAAGCCTCTGACGATCCCAGCTGAGTTGCCTGATTGGCAGAGGCTTTTTTTCTTTTAAAAGCCTCTGATGATCCAAGCTGAGTTGCCTAATCAGTAGAGGCTTTTTTTCTTTTAAATGGCTCTGACGATCCAAGCTGAGTTGCCTGATCGTCAGAGGCTTTTAAAAAAAAAAGCCTCTGACAATCAGGCAACTCAGCTTGGATCGTCAGAGGCTTTTTTTCTTTTAAATGCCTCTGACGATCCAAGCTGAGTTGCCTGATCAGCAGAGGCTTTTAAAAGAAAAAAAGCCTCTGCCAATCAGACAACTCAGCTGGGATCGTCAGAGCCTTTTGAAAGCATTTTTTTACAATCTCTTTGCGGAAGAGGTTGTAGAAAAAATGGTTTTAAAAGTAAAGAAAAAAATTGGCCACGCCCACCGTCACATCACCCCACCAAGCCACACCCACAGAACGGGTAGTAACAAATTTTAGATTCCACCACTGCTGTAGTCTATTAGACCATCTTCCCCTTCATAGACATAATCTATCATACTTTGTCCCTTCTCATAAGATATTCAATAACTAGTCTTTTTTGTAAATCCATCATAGGAAAATTATCCATATCACTCTCTTGGTTTATGGTTTAATTTTTAAGACATCAGTTGGTTTCTGTGAAAAGAGTTCAAGAAGAACAAATGAAGGATTGAAGACGTCTCTGAAAAGTGGAGCTGGCAAGCAGTACTTCTCTGGACAAGGAGAGGACTTGGGATCACTCACAAATGCTCCAGACAAATGCAAAGAGACCGTAAGATAGAGACATATTCACATTCTTTTCTAATCATTTTCAGAACCTGCTTGTTAATTGCTTTCATCTATTAGAAACATTTGGATTGACATGATTGAGAGCACTGAGTGAGTTTCATTCAAACCTTAATAAAAGAAGTTTTAACTACTTTAAAGAACTTTTTAAAAAGTTTCTCAAATAAATAGCAAAGCGGCAATTGAAATATTGATTTTAGAAAGTTACAAATGGACTAAAATCCAGATAAATCTTAAATAAAATTTTGGAAGTACTTATTAAAAATATTTCCTGTGGGAAAATGTTTCATTTTGAATGTTTTTTTTAAAAACATAGGTTTTTAAAAATTGCACCCTAGGGGAAATGAAACAATTTCCACTAACTATGAGGAAGTTAAATTCAAGCATGAAAAATCGTTTTTATTTGGCGATTTAAACAGCATGCATGAGCTTACTGAAGTTGGTGTCCTTTGCACTAAAATGAGAAATTGGTGAAAACAAAATATATTATTTCCAAAGATTTGCTATGATGCTAAATTAAATTATGAAGTTTTTGCAGCATTGTTAGTTGGAATCAAGAACACACACTAATAGATCTTTTCATTCCTATTTTTTCAAAACATAACAATAAAAAAATGCAAATCAAGAATGAGTGCATTCTTGAGGATAAAATCTAAACTGGTTTTCTTTTCCTCTGATAATCCTTTCTATTGATCAAACAATTGGTGACTACAGGAGTAAGATTCTTTAGCTATCAAACATTCATTGAAAACTTCATCATTTTATGTATATTAATGTTTACAAAAAGATCATAATTTAAGGATTTTTTTTCAATCCAAGGTAGAGGACGATAGAAGAGGAAAGACAGCACCATGTATGGATTAAGGTTCTGGAATCGGACTGGGACTAATTCCAGAACCATAATCCATACACCGTGCTGTATTTCATCTTCTATCATCCTCTAGCTTGGATTGAAAAATCCAGGTTCAAGTTTATTCCAAGCAATGGAAACTGAATCCAATCTACTTCACAAAATTGTTATAAGGATAAATTGAAGGTAGATCTCTACGTATTGCCTTGAAGAAAATATGAAAGATAAACCAAACAAAAGAATTCTCTACCATTCATTAACTAGATAATTCATGTAACTAGCTGATCAGCAGGTAAATGGGAGAGGAAACCACAAATCAATATAGGGGTATTGTCTTGTACATACAACAAGTACCAAAGATTGTCTTCTAGAGCAGAGTTCCCAACCTTTCTGGCTTTGTGGATGGGTGGGGGAGAGAGGAGATGGTTCTCTGTAAGTGGTGTGGTGGGAATGTGTATGCAGCTCCATTTGAGTGACCAGTGGACATGCGCCCCTGCCGCTGAAGCAAATTGAGTGCATGCATTTGCCTGCTGAGTGTGCAAATGGGGTTGTGTGTGGATGCTCACCCGCCACTTTCCCGGCCAGGTTCTAAACGGCTCAAGGCTCGGTAGTGGGCTGATGCCCGGGGATTAGAGACCCTTTTTCTAGACTAGCCATTTAAATGAAGAGCAAATTTGTTACTTATAAACATAAAGGTCAGAATCTGAAATTCAAAATGAAAAACTTTTTGAAATATATTAACAATTTTTAAAAAGTTTATCAAGCATCTTGCATGTATAAGACTCACCTTTTTCCCCCCTAAAAGAGGGTGAAAATTTGGGTGTGTCTTATACACCAAATGTAGCCTCACCCAGCCTCTGAAACTGAGGTTTCAGAGGCTGAAAAAAGCCTCTTAAAGGGAGGTTTCAGAGGCTGAAAAAAAGCCTCTTAAAGGGAGGTTTCAGAGGCTAAAAAAAGCCTCTTAAAGGGAGGTTTCAGAGGCTGAAAAAAAAGCAAGGCACAGAGCTCACAATCAATGAACCTGTTGCTAAAGTTCACCTCTGGGAACAGCTGATTGGAGGTATTCCGGGAGTCCATCCACCCGCCAATCAGCTTTTTTCTTATTTTCCTCCCCAAAAACTAAGGTGCGTCTTATACTCCGGTGCGTCTTATAGTCTGAAAAATACAGTATCTTAGTGGAAATCTCAGTGATTTAACTAGAACATGAAAGTAACGAAAATAGTTGACAGTTATCAATACTATAAAGGTGCCATTATAGCTTGCATGTTGATACTCAAAAAGATAAGGTAGAAGTGGACAAATCTTAAGTATATAAATAATTAAATACAAGTCTGGGAGGGGAGGGGAATTGTATCTTTCAGGATAATATATTGCTGATTATAGGGCACATACTAAAAAGAGTACCAAAGTTTACTACCTCTAATTTGACGAGTGATATAAAAGTAATCTCTTAAGAAATATAACATTATTTGCAAATTGAGCAAGAGGACCCCAATGATAGCCATATATAATCAGTTGTCACCTTGCAGCTCAATTAGCCCTCATGTAAAAACGAGGCATGTAAGGAGAAATGAGGTTTTGACATTATCTCTGCCAGCAAGATAATTACACAGTCTTCATTTAACAGTAGGGCAACACTACTGTAGCAACAAATTAACTCAGCTCCATTTGCAATTCATGGTGTGTTTTCTCATTTAACACCATTTGTCTTACTCCAGTGAATGTTTCCATTAGTTTTATTCAGCACAGCAAAATACTTTATTTTGACTTCAGCGTTACATCACTAAATCACTATATCTTTATCCCAGTAATTTTAAGCATGCCGATATATGTCTGATTTTTAACTGCAATTTTTTCTGCATTTTTAACTGAAAATTTTCAGCATAGTTTACCACCAATAATAGAACCAATTCTTTTGGATTTAATCAATACCAGATTTTTTTTTTCATTCCTCATCCATTTCACTGAAATCACGTTTCCTTTCATTATTAATCAAAATAGACATATTCTAATTAAATTGCAAATAAAACCAACAAAACTAACCAAGTGTATTGCTACAGGGCAGTATTAATTCTGAATCACTGCTGAGTCAGTGAAAATACTTAATGTATTTGGATAATCTCATAACATTCACTCTGCCTGCTTCTCTTTATATAGTATCTGTGATTTAAATATACAAGCACTATTACTACAAGCAGTTTTCTATAATATTACTTTGGAAAATACACTTTAAGTTGCAAATTCTGATTAGGAACAGAGCCTGGGTTACCATGATAGTGTATATAATCTGAAACTATTGTTAATATAGTAGGAAGAATTATCTATCTGGCTAAATGATGGTAAGGGATAGTTCGACTGTAGTGATAATAAAAGCATTTGAAAAAAGTACTACTCATTCCAGTTGCAGCCAGCAAGATTTTATTTATTTTATTATTTATTTGCAACCTTTCATTGTTTTTAGAAATAACTCAAAGCAGCCAGTACTCCCTCCTGTTATTTTCCCCCATAACAACAACCTTGTGAGGTGAGCTTGGCTGAGAAGAGAGACTGATCCAAAGTGACCCAATCGTCTTTCATGACTAAATCAAGACTAGAACTCACTTTTCATCATGGTTCCAAACTGGCTCAGGAAAATATCTGATTATACTCACACTTTGATATTATAGCAACAGACAGAGGAGACCTAATGGTCACAACAGCTACAATATTTCATTCCACCCATTTCATGCAGGTCTGCAATATGCCATGTGATTTGAAAGGACGAAGAAAAGGGACACCGAATGAAGGAATCAGCAACCTTTCATACCATTGCCCAATTGCCTGTTCCATATTGGAGATTTTTTTTTCTGTAGGGTTTCTTGTTTGTGCCTTATCCATACCCTCCATGTTTTTGTGCCTACTACTGTAGGACACCTCTTTCATTAGCCAATATGAATGATCTGAACAGGGCTTCCATCCCAGCATACTTACATTAGCAACCTTCAAATGGAAAACAGCAGTATGAAAATGCAGACCCAAGTATTCTATCACAGCTCATGACAACAGAAATTAAAAGAACTAAAAGTATCAGAGATAAATCTGTTGTAACTTTCTACATTTAAATGTCACCTTTTTCCTTCTTAAAATAACCTCTGATAACCACCTGACTCTCTTTAGTTTTTTAAAAAAACCCACCATATTAAATTTCTCACATTATTTAACACATACAATATGAACTTTGAGACAATGTCAAAGCAAAACAACTGATTCTCAGATTAATTAACAGAAAACACAGTGGACAGTTGATCTATCTGAGTCAACTATACAAGATCTATTTAGCCCATAGCCAAAGAAAGAGTGTCACTTTCTGTTATGCGAATCCAAGGTGACTGCTTATATTTTGAATTGCTGGACTAATTCTAGCCTGAGCAAAAATCTGTCTTTTATTTCATAATTACTTTCTGTGTCAAAACTGGTAGATGTCCTTTTGTACCAACCTATTAAGGCTGTTAGCTATAATACAGCAAAGTGTGATTAAACATTATTACTGGGCCGACATTTAGAAAATAGAAAAATGTAAAATAAAGGCTAACAAAATAGCAAGCAAGTTGCATTCTTTAACAAACTTTTAAAGTCAATCAAAAACCTTATTCTCACATTTATAATCACTATCAAACGGATTGGAAGCTGCTTATAATCTTTTATAAGTTATAATTTTTATATATATATATATTTCTCTCACACTTTTTCTCTTTTCTCACAACTCATTATCTGCTCTATTCCTTTTCTATTTCTGTATAGAAAAGGAATAGAATTCTGTATCATATGTGTGTGTATGTATTCATATTCTCAAATCTGTTCTTAAAACAGTTCTAATAGAATAGAATAGAATTTTTTATTGGCCAAGTGTGATTGGACACAGAAGGAATTTGTCTTGGTGCATATGCTTTCAGTGTACATAAAAAAAAAAGATATGTTCATCAAGAATCAATATATTAACAGGTCTGATAAATCACTCAATGGAAGAAGGTAAACAATAGGATTCTATATGTTTCTGTAATGGGACCAGTACTTTTTAATATATGTCTAATGAATTTGAATTAGGAATGACCAGTGACATGTTCCCAAAACAACAAATTAATTAAACTGAGTAAAATAAGGCCTACAAAAGCATCTCTCTCTCCCCCCCCCCCCTTTCTCTCTCCCTCCAGAATGGAGGAATGAACATTAGCAAATGAAGTGCAAAGAAAGCAAGTGTAAAATAATGCATGCAGGGGCAACAAGCACATAGACATGAGACCCGAGTCCTCAGTAGGCAATGACACATCAGGGTAGTGAATTGACTATAATGTACTCCTTCCAATGAGAATATTCATGTTTATGGGAAAAAAAATAATCAAAGAACATGCTTCAATAATAGGTTCAAGTTTCTTAAGATATTGGGAAATAATGTTTGAATGTGTATGTGTGGGGAGGGGGGTAAGCTTTAGATGGAAGTTCTGAAAGCTGGGTAAATTTTGGATAATATTCCATACCTGAGATGGCATCAATAGTTACAGATTCTACAGAATAGTTAGCCCGTCCCTCAAATTACAGATAACAAATTCAATGCGTCTATCAGTTACTATTCTAATGATTCTGAGGGGCATTCATATCCTAATAAATCAGATTTAAAAAGTAACAAAACTGCAATACAAAAATCAAAATACATCTACACAAATACTGAGAATAGAAGTAACAAGTAGTTCAAAATTAGAGGAAAGAACATTAAAAATTATGTTAAAACAGCAAAGTTTTAACTGTCTTCCTACAAACCATTCAGAACGCAAGTGATTTTTGTTTGTAGGGGTTGAGCCTAAGCCTTTTTTTCCTTATCCAGGCTCTAATAATTTCCAGGCACCATAAAAATACTTTGGTATTGTCTATTCAATCCAGGATTGGAGATGTAATGTTGAGTATTACCTGCATTCTAATTATACCTGACCTTAGGTGATCTTTCCCAATGGCTTCAGGCAGATATTAATAGGAGCAGGGGATGTTGACCCAGATGCATCATACAATAGAGGATGAGCTTACAGCTTGATCTCTCCATCCCTATCATCACTGATTATAATTGCCTGCTTAGGAAGGAGTAACCATTGTAAATCAGTGCCACAAACTCTTCTCATGTAACAAGATTAACAACACTAAATGGTGGCAGATCCAGTACACAGTAAATGAATGATAAAATTTACTGAATGATAAAATTTGCTTCTATAAAATGTAATGATAGCTGCCAATGTTGATGTTTTCAAAAGGAAAGATCAGAGAACAGCATTACAAATGTCTATGAATTATGATGACAACATATCTCTAATATCAGAAGCAAGAAACCTCTGAATATCAGTTGCTGGGATCCCAAATGGAGAGTTCTTTGCCATGCTTCTCATCTTCTGATGCAATTATGTGAAAGCTATTCTCTTGTTTACTGAATATCTTTATCCATGAAAGCTATCAGATTTTGGTGAGGGTTTTACTGATATTGAATGATTGAAAAAGAATTCCAAAGTTTAGTGCTTGTTTCATTTATTTCAGACAGTAAACAGACTTGCAATGTGCCAGTATGGAAAAATATGCCTCCCTTTAATTCATTCAATTAAAGGGATAACTAGGGCCAGTTATGCGAGTTCTTCATTTAACAATATGGCCTTATTTGTGCAAACCCTGTCCTGTATAAATCTCACAAGGTTTCCCTATACACTATAGGAAATGAATGAAGTTTTCACCACAAAGATTCTAGAAATCTTGTCTTGTAATTAAATGTAATTTTGATTAAATTTCTGAATATGTTCTTTAAAAACTCACTGATGCCTATCAGTCTGGAAATAAGTACATAAGTATTTCTAAAGCTCCAAAGCTTCACCAATTCATGGCTAAGAGATTTGCTAGAAATGAGAAAACTTCAGTCAATAGTGAATCTTCTTAAATGCATCCATCTTATCAAAATCATTTCAGGAGTGCAGCTCAGGACATCAGAAAGGACTCTAGAACAACATCCAGGAATCTGCAAACTTCATTTGCTTTAGTTAAAACCAATGTTTATGACTCCATTGTCAAAGAAGCACTGGATAAAAATGAGAGATCAGCAAGGTAGAAGCAATTACTGAGAATAACACTGATGACCATCTCATATTTGATTTTCCAGTTTCCTGGAGGAAAGTTTAATGGAATGATGAATCAAAAAGTCAGAGACTTTTATATCTAGAAAAATGAAAGACTATGTTCTAATTTTGAGCCTCATACCAACTTGTGAAGTGTGAAGATGACATAGTTTGGGGATGATTTGCTGCCTCAGGACCTGGATACGGTGCCATCACTGAAGGAAGCATGAATTCTGCTTTGTGTCAGAGAATTCTACAGAAGAATAACGGGCCATCTGTCCATCAGCTGAAACTGAAGTGCAAGTGGATCATGCAGCAAGACAATGATCCCAATCATACAAGCAAGTCTATAAGAGAATGGATGAAGAAGAACAAATTCAATGTTTTGGAATGGCCAAGTAAAATTCCAGATCTAAACCCCACAGAGATTTTGTATCAAGATCTGAAAAAAGAATTTCATGCTAGAAAACCCTCAAATGTTACTGAGGGAGTTTGCCATAGAGTAGATCACAATCTGAGAATCTGGTCACTAATTACAGGAAGTGGTCAGTGGCAGTTACTGCAACTAATGGTAATGTAACCAATCACACATTTTTAACATTGATACACTGCATGTTGAATAATTTTGTTTATGAAATAAAAGAAACAAGCACCAAATATTGGTAACATTGGTTTTCGTAGACTCAGTTTCTCTATTAGTTTGGCCTACATTAATTTCTGACAACTTTCAGCACCAACACCAAACAAATGTTCAAAAAAATCTGAAAGATGACAAATGTTTTTTCACAGAACTGTAGACATCTAATTATTTTATCAGGAATGAATATAAACTATTGGAATTATATAAAAATCATTATTAAAATCACAGGCACCCTTACAGTAACTAATCTAATCATGCAGAAACATGTACTAGAACACAAATGTGTTGATTGTTTATGAACTGCCAGTGGAAGCTGGCATTTCCCAGGGAGAAAAAATTGGGAGCCACCACAGAGTGGGTCTATTGCTTCATCCAGTATCAATGTATTCTGTGAGGAAGACCTGAAACATTCTCATTTTTAACATAGGTAGAATTCTGATAAGATATTTCATGGTATTTCTAGTGCTGTTATAAGATCCTTGAACTTGTACAGTATGATATTTTTATGTTCATGCCTAGAACATAAAAATGTTCTAGGTTTACTAAAAACAGGAATGAATTTTTTCATGGGTCCACTGATGTTCTATCAAAATTAATGCTGAATCTACAGTTACAAGTGGATGGACAAAAGCTCTACTCTACCACTTTTGGGGTAAACAATGATTGCAACTGTTGATTTTGAACAAGCAACAATAAAATTAGGACAAAGTATCTAGAGCACAAACCTCAGATGGTAGATTTTTGAACTGGCTGGCAATGGTTTCATGAGAATTCAGTGAGGAGATGTCAAGGGATCTATGACAAATAATTTTATATCATTTGATAAATAATGGTTACTCTACCATATAGTCAGACTTCCCCTGCCCTTGGTTTAAAATAAAAAATAAAAAAGATCTGTATAAAATTGTATAAAAATAATATATATGGCCAACAAATATGTAAATAAATAATTCTACCTTTCAGGCTGAAAAGTATCAAGAATTCAGAACGGATGTTCCTAGATTCATTTTTATTGAACTGCAGTGATCCAAATACATTCACATCATGAAGTAATTCCTTTTGAATTAAATGAATTCTATTATAATGGAATGACTGAGAGACTTGAAAGAATTGCTTACAAATGCACATGGGGGGAGGGGGGCAATTGCTAAGTCTAAATTAAGATGTCGGCTATGAAGTTTCCAATAGGACCTTGACATGACTGTTGACCTACTCATGACATGATCACACCAATAAGGATTTGGAATTCTATTAGTATTACCAGAGGAAAAAAGTCAAGGAGTCATCAGGAAAACAAATCTATATCTGCTACTCCATCAGCCAATTACTGTTGTTAAAGTGGAATTAGATGGGTATTGACAATGTGAAGGGGATAAGGATTAAACAGATGACTGAGTATACAACTAGCTACATTGCCATGCTTTGCTGCATAATTTTTTTAAAAAAAAAACTGCCTGAGAAAGTAAAAGAATGCTTTGCATCAGGATATTATTATGAACTTCAAAATATCCTTGAAAAGAATAAGTATATAGTATAACAACAGAAGAAAATATAATTTATTGAATGAATAAAGAACTATACAAGAGTGTCCAATAAATTATAGTTAATTTGATATCATAGCTCACCAATTATCTAATACTTAGGGATTCTGACTAATTTTAAATAATTAAATAATATTCAAATGATTTCTTTCAATTACTAAAAGGTGTCTGGAAGGCATGAAATTAATAGTGAATTCCACCTCTTTGGTATAGGTAGGCAATATAATGATTCATGTACAAAAATAATGTGTCACAATGGCACATTCTTCTTTCATTGTATCCAACTTCTGAAGCACTGCCTCAGATATATGTACTGCCCTTCACAAGGTATTATCATAAATTCAACAATGATTGCAAGAAATTTACTTATATAAAGCATAATTTAGGAGTAATTACAGTGGAGTTAGTTCTGTCTTTACATTAAAATAGAAACAAACGTTTTTAAACTCTTCATAATTATCCCAGTGGAAGAGAAGAAAAGAGAATCTGAGGCTGACGTTTTTATTCTTTATTACCAATTGCTTAGTGTGACATGTGAAAGGGAAGGCAGAAGTAATTAAGAGCTACATTTTCATGATCATGCACATGACATGTATCTGGCTAACATATTTGGCTCATTTACCCCAGGACTGGAAACATTGCTAATGACACCTGTTATCGGCAAGTTTTTCTGCTATTGGGAAATCAATTGCATTGACTAGTATAGTAGTTTTCTCCTTGCAATTATTCAAAGTTATGGCAGTCCCTGAAAACGGGGCTTATGACCAAGATTTGAAGTTTTGATGTCCAGTCCCTCACACAATCACATATATGCATTTTAAGCACTTGAAATGCGGCTGGCATTTACTGCTATCTGCAGGGTCCTGTGGTCAATGGGACCATGATTTAAGATGTTTTTACAAGCATTTACTTCTGGTTTGCAGCAAAAAATGCCCCATAGCAAACAATGCGTTCATTTAACAACCAGAGTTCACATAATGACCAAACCATTTGCTTTATGATTGCCACAAAAAAAGGTTGTAAAACTGGGCACAGTCACTTTACAACCATCACAACCTACAGCCGAATTAATGATGATCATAAATCAAAATAAGCAATGACTTCCAAAGGATGGAACTTTTTGTTCTTCGTTTCTTTTTGTATTCAAACCATTTTAATTACAATTTTGTCTTTCCTCAATCTTTTATGTTCCAATTGTATTTTTTTCCTTGGGCAGGACACGTTTTTTTAAAAATATTACAATGATGAATATAGGTTTAGTAGCTTTATAAATGGTAATTAAAATCTATTCTATGGGTTCAATTTGAATGTTTAAATGATAAAGTCTAAACTGATTAGAGGTAAATAAAGCAGGAAGTCAAATGGGCGGCCTGCAGTCCAGATGTGTCATGTGCAGGCCATAACCACCCCAGTTCTGCAAAGGGGAAAAATGTTGCAAAACATCATGTGACGGCAATGTGACGCTGCAAGTTTGACATCCGTACTATAAAATCTAAACTGCAGAATTAAACATTAGTTAAAGTGTTAATGCTTGCATAAAGAAATAGATTAAAAAGTAATGAAATATTATCCAGTGCTAACTCCCTCATGCTAAATAACTCTCTATTTCAGTGCCAAAAGTAGGGGGAGTGTGTGGGGGGGGTCACGTGTGCGCGTGCCCACACCAATAATTCAGAGTACCGCCCACATGCCTGCTTTTGGTACACGATGGCACGGTAGGCCCGTTTTTTGTTCTCCCCAGGCTCTAGAGGCTTTCTAGGAGCCTGGGGAGAAACCACCCCCCCCGAGGCCCTCTGGAGGCCAGAAACAGCCTGTTTCCCAACTTCCAGTGGGCCCAGAAGACCCGAAAAGCAACTGGCCAGCAAATGCATGCGACTGGAGCTGAGCTAAGGCAACACTCACATGCCCACCAATATGGCACAGGTGGCACACGTGCCATAGGTTCACCATCACGGCTCTATTTTGTTTCAACCAGATATTTTACTTGTTGGAATGTTCTATTCCTAACTTATTTGATGAGTTTAATAGAGTGGCATGAACAATGGGACTAAACTTCCTACTTTCACTTTCTTTTTCCTTCTTCCTTAAGAGAAGAAAAATGTTAAACCAATATTAAATTCTATTTTGGACACAGAATGAAATAATTGAAAAAGGAAGATAATCAGTGAACGTACCATCAAAGAGTAAGTTGTGGCTGCTAAACAATGGATTACCAAACATAAAATGAATATCTGATTTATCAGATATTCTAGATTAGAATATTTTGAATCACATTTCCAGAGGATATCAGTTAGAAGGAACAATTAAATATTTTCCTTTTACACTTCTGCAGATAAATATGGGTATCTGTTCACATTACAAAAAATAATTGATGAAAATCTTTATTACAGGAAAAACGTATTCAAGGTACTTGAACAAATTAAAACTTGCACAAATAAATTATTCTGTAGTCTCTATTTTGGCTAGAATAGAACATCCAGTACCTTGCATGTAAAGTTGTGTTGACTTCAACACGATAAACTAATGCAAGCATCGGAAAGTTGCAAATATTTTATAGTCCCATTCATGTTTTCTATAACATATTATTGGCAGAATTAAAGGCTGAATGAATTCCTGGTAAGATTTTATTCTGGCAAGCAAGAAGTTTCCAAAACCAATTACATTTCATTTTTTAAAAATCCTTGAAGCTTTTCTAATAGTAATATAAAATTTGTTCAATATATTTCCACATCATCTTTTTTCTCATTGGCTTGATATACTGAAGCATTGAAAGTCCTAAAATAGACCTTATGTTCTTTTGACTGATTGTAGCGTATTCTGGTTAACATTATCTAGCATGACATAGAACCTATTTTTTCTATTTTGAGAACCTAGGCAAATTTCATATTTACTTTATGTATTAATGTACACTCACTGGCCTCACTTGGCTACCCAAGCTATGTGACTTTTAAGGGTGAGAGAATACCAACAATATTTGCTTCATACTATGTACATTCTTGATTAACCAAGAGAAACGATAAGTAATTACTCTGAACATTCATACAATAGTATTTTAGGATTAATTTTCAAACAAGCCAAACAGATTTTACAAGGTCTGTTACATACTATATACAATGAAAATGTCAGAAATGATAACATTTTAAATAAATTTTATGGCACTCTTTCAGTTATTAAATGAATAAACACCTCTTATTCAACCGTGCAAGGCATCTTCCTGTTGATTCAATAAACTACCAATTAAATGACAATAAGTCTGTTTGATGGAAAGATGTTCTTCCTCAGATTAATAAAATAAATGACACTTTTATTTTGCAGATTATTTAATTTTTCTGCTGCGAGGGAAAAGGCAATCACCTTCCTGATGAGAACAAAATCTGGAAAGTATTGATGTGTTCAAACTATCAAATAAAAGTTTCACTTTCAGAGAATGCCTGCTATTTCTGAGTCACTAGTACTGACTTGTTTCCTGTGAAGACAGATACTCTCCCTGTAGTAACAGTAAGAATGACCCCTTTTGTCTTTATTTAAAACATTTATATTTTTTGGGCTCCATGGTGGTCATAAGTCGAGAACCACCTGTACTCTAAATAGAAATACTACTTGGAGTAGGTTTCTCTTGGAATTCAATAATGTCACACAAAAAAGACAGGGAAAATGATTAAATTAATTCTGAATTATCCAAAGATGCTAGTTTTACAATTATCTGACCCATCAATTCTTTTGTTTAAACAGCTAACATATTTAGAAAGTTATTTATGGGGCAGCATGGACATTACAAATATTAAAGAGAATTATATCTGTGTGAGGATAAGAGGACATTTTGAAATTCTAATACTTAGAAAGAATACAAGGTAAAAAGTGAAAATATTTAATATAGAAGTACGAAGTACGAATATAAATTTAAGTTAACTCACACAATGAAATCTGCCTTGCCAAATCTTTTTAACTTACTGTAAAATCCTTTCACTTAATACTGGCACAAAGATGTATAAATCAATACATTCAGAATGAGTGATATATTTTAATTTAAAAATACTCAAACTGTAGCAGAAAATCTATATATTTAGCACAAATAATAAAAAAAATGTATGCGTTTTGCAATTTAATATCAAGATATTACAGGTCATTCTTTGAACTGCAAATTTAATTTAAAAACAAAAACAAAATTCTTGGTCTCCCTAATTGTTGACTTTTGCAGTCACTAAAAAGAGGGAACCTTCTTTGCTGATTTTGGTATGTAAATATCTCAAAGTTTAATAGATTCTAAGCCTATTACACTGAGCTCAAAAATGTAGTGCCAAATGAACTAAACTTGTTCTTAAGCTTATCTCATAATTTTGTAACTTTACTATGAGTATTCTGTATCTTGTGCACTATTTTTGGATTTTTTCCCAGTTAACATGTACAATTATATCCAGTGAAATGACATAATATTAATATGAAAAATATAGGACAATATTAATTCTAACTTTTGGGATCTTATCCCAGCATATTTTGATGCTGTTAATGATTTTTGCAGATGCCATGAACCTAAGGCACAAAGCAAATTATAGCTTCCTAGGTCATGGTCAATAATTCCATATATTTCTTGAAAAATATCTAGAAACCAAGGCTATGAGATATCCCAAGTAATTCATATTCCTTAAGTAGTAAATGAATGCCTTTATCTTTAACTGTCATCTCCAAAAAATTTCAGCAATTTTATATTAAATATGATCACTATGGCTGATACGTATTACAATGACTATCAGGCTAAAGCTTTTGATCAATGAAAAAACTTGGCGACAATAACATCCCTTTATTTATTTATTTATTTATTTAGTCACATTTCTATGCCGCCCAACTCCCAAGGGACTCTGGGGGGCTTGGTTTATACAATGGCTGAGTACAACGGTGTAATTGCTGTTGCTTTCATTAAAAGAAATAAAATGTTCTTTTAAATAATTTGTTGGGGTTTCTTTACAAAAATATTTACAGAAAAGGATAGTAGGCCTACAGACAGCACTGGACCATCACTGTATCTAATAACAAGAAAGATCAGATAACCTGGATAAAAGAGTTATCTTTTCTTTAATATTATTTTCTTTCAATGCATCTGTGATAAAAAAAAAATATCCAAAACACTTTAAATAGGCTTCAAGTGATTATATGTCAGGCATTTTGCCAAGGGACAGACCATTAAAGATTTCAATGATCGTTTCCACACTGATGGACATGTCAAGACAGATCTTCTCAGATAAAACAAAGAGTTTAAGTGAGGTCATAAAGTCTTTCTTTTCACAAGCTATGGGCGCTTCAGGTCCATCAACATTTTTCTAGAGCAATCAAGGAACATTGTGAGTTTATATTTAATTAGGTTGGTGCCAATAGAATTTATCTGAACTGCTACTATGTTCAGGTTTTGTCCAATTTGATTAATTTAGCACAATGGTGAACTGATTCTATCAATTTAACTATAATAATTTGTTTGTGAAAGTCAAAATCATTTGGCCTATATATATTTCTGTTTTTTCGAATACGGAATAAAAATAAAGCATAGATAATTTAAAACAGTATTGCAGTTATTAGAGGCATTTTCTCCTGTTTATTTGAAAATATCAACTTTTTTTCCAAAAAAAGAAGAAATTTAGAATTGGGAGATACATTTTCATAAAAATAGCACAAGTTCACTATAATGTAACTAATAAGTAATCTTTTATGAAATCCTACTTTACTGTTAAGAGAACTTCACTTGCTCGGTAAATTTTTTTTTAAAAATTGTATTTCAGGCTGTCACAAGATTTGCCATGAAAATAAAACAAAATAGAAGACAGAAAACCAAACCTATCCACTATTTTTAGATGAATTGTTAAGACCTGTATTTAATATCAATACTCCAGTGTTTGTGGGTAACAAGCATTATATGCACAATACAGTAGATATCACAGAAGAGAGAAAGAGGAATACAAACACATGTTTACAGATAATAAATGATACCTCAGCTCTGGGAAAAGTGGTAAGAATAAAGAAGAGACTCTAAAATAATTCTGGCTTGATTCTACACAGAATAAGAGGACAGAGGGGAATTCTGGGAAGCTTTCAAGACCCTGTTATTATTCCCTACAATAGAGTTCCAATGGTCCTTATAGTATCTGTTTCCTGCCCAAGTCTATCGCAAAAGGATTATACACAGTAAAACTATGCATCCAGTGATTTGCAAGTCCCTCTCCTTGACTAACATCTGTTACTTATGTGGTTGAGTAGATGTCACTTCATAAGCAAAAAAGTTATATGTATTGTTCACCAGTGAGGATCAATAAGAGCAAAAGAATATAAGCAATGTCCTGCTGGATTGGATCCCTGGCCCATCTAGTCCAACAGTCTGTCCGCACAGTGGCCAAACCAACTGTACAAGGAATCCCACTAGTTTCCTAGCGAGATGGCTTTCGGGGGAAGACACACAGCTATCAAGGTTAATGGTCTCCGATCTCCATTACTTCTGTGAATTGTTCAATATATTTTTGAAGCAGACATGCTGGTAGCCAGCATCTTTTCTTATGGTAGTGAATTCCAAATGTAAATTGCCTGTTGTGGAAAAAAAATATTTTTGTTTCTCTTGATTGCTCCAGGATTTCATTTCATTGGGTGACATCTGGTTCTCAAATTTTGGAGTGGGTAAAATACTTATCCTAGTCCATTTATCCATGCCATGCATAACCCATGCCTATGTATACGGCAAAAGGGACTAATGTCTATGTACATATATGAAGGGACTGATTCTTTTCAGTTTCAGAGTATCTAACTATAAATCTCCCATACCTCTGAAATTAGCTGGAAAACAAAACAAAACCTGCATGGAATTAACATTCTAGGAATGGTTCCATACTGCAATTATTCCTTATACCTGACTCTTATGTTCAGCAATTGGAAGCTGACTATATCTTTTAGTTAATTCTATACCAAGGTTCAGACAACATTAAATATGCAACACCACAGTTAAAATAACCAAAGTTAAGAGTACCTCTGCCTTAACACCAATTTCAGACAGTCCATTTTGAATAGCACAATAAATATCATGAAAATACACTGTACAAATTAGCATTCTATAATTAGCAATAGCAATAGCACTTAGACTTATATACCACTTCACAATGCTTTACAGCCCTCTCTAAGCAATTTACAAGTTCAGCATATTGCCCCCAACAATTTGGGTCCTCATTTTACCCACCTCGGAAGGATGGAAGGCTGAGTCAACCTTGACCTGCAGTTTAGCAAATCGAATCTCACCAGATTCAAGGTTGTTGACTCAGCCTTCCATCGTTTCAAGGTGGGTAAAATGAGGACCCAGATTGTTGGGGACAATATGCTGACTCTATAAACCGCTTAGAGAAGGCTGGAAAGCATTGTGAAGTGGTATATAAGTCTAAGTGCTATTGCTATTGAGCCTGGTGAGATTTGCACTGCCAAATTGCAGGCAGCTGGCAGTCAGCAGAAGTAGCCTGCAGTACTGCACTTTAACCACTGCGCCACTAGGGCTCATAATTGCCCTCACATTGAAGATGGGAAACTAAAATCAACAAGTGAGTTATATTTAAAGTAAACTGATCTAGCAACACCAATTTACAAATGAAAGTCACAGGATTAAGTCCATTTATAAAAAAAGAAAAGTTTTGTAATTATATTTTTGTAGTGGTATTTGAATGATTTTTGTTTTCCTAATTTCTTCTAGACAGAAAATACCAGCATGACATAAAAGTATATAAAGAAAATATAGATGATGATCTATATATTTCATACAAAAAAAGGCTTACTTCTGAAATGTATACCCAATTTTGTCTAAATTTCTGGGCTTTTACTAATTTTGGGCAATTTCTATTACTTAAATGTTTTGCCTGGCTGGTTAACCACGTGATTTTTTTAAAATCAAATTTAAAAAAAAGTTGAATAAACATACCTTAATTATGCATATTCAGTTCATATATCATATGAACTGGCAAGCTTAAGAGACAATTCACTTGTGGGCAGGGGTGGGTTCTAAAAATTTTTATTACCTGTTCTGTGGGCGTGGCTTATTTTGTGGGCGTGGCTTGGTCATGTGACAATTATTTAGGATTTAGCCTACCAGGCTTTTAACTGCTTGCAGAGCTGCACCGATCTACCCATTTATTTTTGCAGGGACTTATCTACTCATGTATTTTGGCAGGCACTGGTCTACTCATGTATTTTTGCAGGCACTGATCTATTCATGTATTTTTGCAGGCACCAGTCTACTCATTTGTTTTCTTTTAACACTGATCAGCTGTAGGGTGGCCCTTTGAAGCCCTGCGGCAAGAGTTTAAACAGTTTTTTTTCCTCTAGCCATCAGCTGGGACTCAGCAGGCAGCAATAGATTGGGGGTGAGGCCAAATAAAAGGTAAGAATAACATGGGGAGTGGGTGGGTGGGTCTGGAGGGCAGAACCGGTTCGGGGAAACAGGGCTGAACCGGGAGGAACCCACCACTGCTTGTGGGGGTTTTTTCCTAATGAACATTCTGGATCTGCAAATAAGCAGGGTCTCATTTTACACTCTGGAAGAAGTTGATACGTAAATGTAGCATATGGACCATACTTAAAAATTCTTCTTTTGCCCTCATTATGTGTCATGGGCATTTAATCCTAACATACATCCCTCAAAGCATTTCTTTTTCTCAAATTCCTGGATGTATATAAATCTCATTATAGACATTCTAAAATAATTAGAAAAACTATTTATTAATTAACAGTTTTTTTGTTACTTAAAATTGGAGTGTTGTAATCTAAAACATTTCTTGAAAAACTATCAATAGCTTGATGCTTTCGTTAACATAATTTTATTTGAAAACTGTCTTATTAATGAGGTCTTGACAATTCCATAATGGCAAGACTTTCTATGAAAATCAACAATTTAGAGAGAAAAACTGAACATATTGTCACTATTTTTAGATGAACAGGTAAGACCCATAATTAATGTCTGCTCTTTAGTGAAGAAAACAGATGCTTTCTTCACTATGTAATTAGTGAAATTAATGAATTCTAATGCTTCCATGCAAATGATTTCTTTATCTCTGAAATTAATCATTTCATCGCCCAATATGTTATCAGCTCTTATCAGATTTACCGATATAGTATACCAAGCTTCAATTTTATCTACTTTATTATGTCATTTTTTACTTTGTTGTCATTGCAGTGTTTTATAATAACCCACTAGTTTATCAACATGTTGATGTTATGGTACAAACAAAATAAGATGAGGAATTACATTTATGATAATTACATGTAATTGCAATTATGTAGTAATTAAATACAGAGCCAAATACAGAATCTGAAAGATGTATCGAGTGATTTTTAAACGTGGCTGAATCAATATGTGCAATAAAATGAGTTCCCGTAAGTCCTTACATAATGCAAAGTACTTTTCTACTTCCAATTATAATTGGTGGTGGAGAATCATATTTTTAATGCTGCATTGTGTCAAATGAATAGCAAGATTTTATCTACAACTTCTTGGTCCAGAAGACAATGGCAAACTATTTCCTGTTGCCAGAAACTCCTACATGGACTATTTGTCCATATAATCCGTTTGGAGGATTTATTTATTCATTCAATTTACATAGTCACCCATTTCACACAAGCTACTCTGAGGGGCAGAAAGAGTTGAGTTTAGTAGAAGGGATTTTTTTTTTTTTTTTGGTAATAACTCTTGTGGGTGTATATTTTCAATCCCAAGAAAGAAAATTTTATTCTTTTTTTTAACATAAGGCAGAAGTATAACTATTTTTAAAGTATAAAGTTCATTTTCTAACAAGGAAACCTAATGGGATTTCTGAATCTCCAAGGATCACAGAATGATCAAAGATTAGGATTGGAATGAAATGCTGCTTATTAAAACTGAGAAGGTATTTTGATGTAAATGAATTTTTCTATAGTTGCCCATCTCAATAAGTGATTCTGCGTGATACGTATAATAGAAATATAAAACAAAACAATACAGAATAAATATGTATGTATGCTGAGTAAACTAGATTTTAATATAGCCAAAAATGTGCCCTTAACACACCTGGGCATGAAAACAGGTCTTCACAGCCATACAAAAGACCAGCTGTATCCAGTGTCATCCTGGTTTCTGAAGAGAGAATGTTCCAGGAGGACAGGGCCTATGGCCGAGAACCGTAGTTCCTAACTAGTCAACAATTCTTGGCTAATGGGACCCAAATGCAGCTCATTAAGTATGTGCTATATGAGTCGAACATCCAATACCATTTGGATGTTACTCATGCAACCTCATTTTGCAACAGTTGAAGATTCTGAATACTTTTCAAGGGCAGTCCCTAGTAGCATGTCTTGCAATAATCCAGATGAGAGGACATGAGGACAAATGTAACTATGAGCAAAGCCAAGAGGTTTTGCCACTTTTTTGGGGGGGAAGAGATTCTTTTACATAGTGGCAAATTCTTGAAAAAAAAGTATTTGAGCAATTAATAGTTTGGTAGTTGGAAAATTCAGTACTTTTATAGAAATCACAATTTTATATTATTCCTTTTCAGATAGTTTAGGGTGTTTTTTAAAAAGCAAAAGGTGGAAATGGGAATGATATCTAAAAATAGGAAATATGCATCTGTGGTGCTATATGATATCACATTATAAAAATGTTTGCTATTTTATTTCAGGGATAAAAAATATAGGTAGACCTTAGCACATAACCACAATTTGGACTGGAATTTGCATTGCTTAGCACTTCAAATATTAGATAAAATATGTGACTGTGCCATTTAGCAACAGCAGTTCCACTTGTCTCAGTTACGATCTCCTTGCCCTCCCCGATACATCCCAGGGGTGCATCCCCACCCAGCACCTGGATCTCAGGTCAGCAGGAGGAGGAAGATGGGTAAAGTCAACTGTGGGCAGTGGGGGGCAGCAGCAGAGAAGTATGTGATTGACTGCAAGGCACCCAAAGGGCAGAAATGGGGGGATTTGAGATGCCTATGTGGACATAAATGTGGACAGGCTTGAATTTTGACCATGTGACCATAGGAGTACTGTAACAGTCATAATGTCAGGCATGAATAAATCCATTCATTCAGCAATATCATAACACTGAATGGTTGCTGAATGAATGTCATAAGTTAAGGACTACCTATACAGCACAACATTTATTCTTGTTCATATTCAACTATCTTACATTTGGTTTAATTTATCTGATTAACTGATGTATGCAAATAAAATCTATAATAATCATTTTCATACTGGTTGCTTTACTATTTAACGCTTTCAAAGACCATAAAAAGTCTTCTGATCATCTTATTGGGCTGAATCAAAGTTCAAGGGTATTAAAATGTGTAAAGGACAAAAAAGAGAAGTGGTTGGGTTATAGATTTTAACTTTTAAGTAGCAAATGGATTCAGAATAGATTTATAATTTACAATGAATCAAAAGGGAAAAAACCCAACAACAATAGACTATAGCAAAAATGGTGCAAATGTATCAGGCAGCAAATGAATAAACATTTGAGAAGATTTATTATTAGAAATTGCAATAAATTTTGAAAAGATGAATTGATTTAGTTAAAAGGTATAACTGACAATTTATTGGGTGGGAAGATGCATTATTTTCCAATTGTTATCCACCTATAGTAAAACTGATTTGTGTCTCATTGTATTTTATGGAAAAGGAGAGAGCAACTTTCAGTGATTTAGATTAAATATATTAATCATAACCAGACACTGTGAACTATATATCTACTATTAAAGAAGATTTTTGACATTTAATTCTGTAGCAATATTTTGACTCTGTACCTCTCTTCCTAAATCTAATTCCTGCTACAGTTGGCAGATTTCTTCCTCTAAATTTTATGAGTCTTAAAGTAGTATTTTACCCATTCATGCGGTAAATAATGCAGGATTAGAAATATTTAGTGTTTTGTTTCTCTTTAAAGAGTAGAAATCCATCAAACCCAAAAGAAGTTTCTGATTTCTTCAAATTGTAGTTATAGCATAACCAATAACAGCTCAAATAAAATTCTTTTTAAAGACAGACATTAATAAAAAGTATAGTTTTAAATTATATTCCTACACTTAAGAATTGAAAGTCAAATATATCTATATCTATTTTTTAACATACCAGAAATTAAAATAAAATCACAATGCAGACTATTACACAAACACAAATAGACAAATGTTTATATATAAATATAATCTGTAGCAGGTACTATGAGATTACAATAGAAAGACGATGATGAATAAAAAAGAGCTAAATGTGCATGTGAACTGGCTTTTGTGTGTGAAACAACTTTCCTTTCTTTTAATATTTTGTGTATGAAACAATTTTCCCTTTTTCAACATGACCCACAACTGGAAAAACTAGGAAAATATTAATTATACTCCTTGCCTCTTCATTTTCTTGCATAGGAGTCATATTTTCTGGATTTCTATCCTTCAAGCAGTATTGTTCATCCCCAAAATAATTGTTAGATTATCAATGGATTTGAGAAAGCCTGCATCCCACATCCTGCAGTGTGTATGAACATTGGGAGAACAACATACCTCCTGCATATCTCCTGCAATATATTAACAAATAAACAAGAACTACCTGCAATAGATAGTTCTCGATTTATGGTCCCAACTCCGCCCAGAATTTCACTTGATAAGGTGACTGTTAAGTAAGTCATGCCCAATTTTACGACTTTTGCCATGTTATTGGGTGAATCATATAGATGTTAACCAAATCCGCTTCTCTTACTGATTCTGCTTGTCGCAACTGGCTGAGAAGGTTTCAAATGGGGCTCATATGACCCTGGGACACTTCAATAAATACATGCCAGTTGCCAAACGACCAAATTTTTATCATGTGACCATGGGGATACTATGACAGCTTTAAATGCAAGGTCATAAGTTACTTTTTTCAGTGCTCTTGTAACATTGAATGGTTGTTAAACAAATGGTTGTAATACAAAAGCTACCTGTAATGCAACCTCAGTTTCTCTCAGCAGGGCATTAAGGACCACAATATATTTCTCCAATGTGATTATTTGGCTTCTTTTAGCCATGGAGACCTGACTGTTTTCTGAGATTGGCTAGTTTATTCAGGCCGCTGTGGACTGTCTTCAGGAGTGAGAGACTGATCCATACTTCCTGATCCACTTGCTTCTTTGAGTCACAAACTTCCCCTTGATGTTCTTGAGTGTTTATTTCCCTTCTCTGCCTCTCCTGAGTTTAATTTGTCATTGCCAGGAACTGCCTAGTTTCCTTTGTACCTTTGTCAAAAAAAAGTATTCTCAAAACTTTTTCCCTTTTCTTCCAATAAAGACACAAGCTTATACATGTGTTCATTTTATGGATTACAATATTTTCTACCAGGTCACTTTCTACTAGGAAAAATAGAGATTCACAGTATGATATAGATAGCAATCTTTTTTTAATGCATATCTTAATAGAAAACACCAACATAATATGCTTCTTGAATGTTCCTTGTCTTGTCTTGTCTTGTGTCTCTCTCTCTCTCTCTCTCTCTCTCTCTCTCTCTCTCCCTATATATATATATATATATATATATATATATATATATATATATATATATATATATATATATATATATTAATAATCCTTACAATAATATGACAAAATTTTAAGAAGTTCTATCTCCACACTACAGGTAGCAGGAGCTGAAAAACAGATGCATACCGTAGAACAATTCAATGTGTTTATGAGGCAGTATCTTAATCGGAGGTTGTTTGTCCACATATTTCACAGAATTTAAATCAATTGCAAGCTATACCACATTCAAGAACATTCTTGGAAATATTGTTCTGCAATTAATAGAACCATGAATAGTAATATTCTAATGCTATATAACAGATGGACTACACTGACCACCACCAGAAGTATTCACTAATAAATAAATATTAGAGCAAGAATATTGGGATAGATGTACCTCTCCACACTTCAGTTAATTTCTTTCATTTTTTAAAAAATTGCAGCATGTCTTTTTATTATAATAATGATATTATTTTAATTATGTTTTGATTTTATATAGATGCCTTTTGGAAATATTTATACTTTCAAAGGCTACATATCAATCATTCCATTCTAACGGAAGAAACAATTTGGAACTTTCAACATAAATATATAATAAAGGCAGAATTGCCAGCAATGAGGTATATAGATTTCAGCTTCTCCAGAATCTGTGAAAAATGACTGCCCATTTTTTGAGTAATAACTTCACTTACACTTTTGATCAACAAAACAGTGAAACAAAAAATAACCTTGTACCTCTTCACTCCTTTCCTGACTCACTTAGGTGAGTTCTTAGGATGCACAAACACTGTGGAAAAAGGATTTATTTACACTGCGCTCCTATTGATGTTTTATCTATTTATTACATAATATGTAATCTATTACATAATATGATTAAATCAAGCTGAACAGAAATGCATGGTCAGTGCTCTATGTGCATTGCTATGCAGTTTATGATTTGGCCCTTTATTCAGATGAAACCTCATCAGAAAGTATGTCCTTTTGCCTTCCTCCCGGTCCTTTCTTCTTTTCAGAGGCACTGAGAAACTGTTCCTGCACAGGCTTTGCAAACTCATCTGTGTTAAAAGTGAAAGAACAGGTCATCATCTCAATTCTGTTCAAAGAGTTGCATTTGCAGTATCCTATTTAGCTCAGGGAATTAATCTTTCTAAAAGCACTTTTGCTTTCAGTGTAACAGTCTAATAGCAGTAATTACTTCTTGTTCAGCATTACCAGATGTCACAGGCATTAGATTCCTCCTTTTGTTATTGGTTTTCAGCATTTTTAAGATTGCTTTTGAACTTTCTTCACTGATAACTAATAACTTTATGTCTTCTGTCGTGACAGGTCAAATTTTCAAAGCAAATCTATTGGGTGTGTCTGTAGTAGATATTAGGAAGTATAGGCTGCTGATAGGAAATCAGCTATACTGAAGTTATTCTTCATCCTTCCTTAAATTGCATGAAGCAGCAATATACATATTAATAATAATAATATTACAAGGCAAGCTTAATACATATGGGCAAAGAGATGGAATTTTTATCAGACTGAAAATTATCCACAAAAATATTTTTTCTACCAATTTACAGAGATATCAGAATACCCTCACCAGTGTTATATTTCTAAAATGAACAGTGGTAATTTATTATATAAAAAGTTGTGCTAAAAAGCATAAATTATCCAGATTTCTGAAAATTATTTAACATAATTAATATTTGTATGAATCATACAAATATATATTTTGTAGGAGGTATTTACCAGGAAAAAGAAAATATTTCAACTATTAAGATCTTATATCAGAAAACAAATCTAGACTCTTCCCATTTATTTACATATACACAAACATTAATGTATGCATACACACACACACACACACACACACACGTATGTACAAGGCATACTTCCACCAATTGAAATTTAATCACCTTTTTCACAATTTAAGGGAGAAATGCAGTTTTTAGTTTGGTTAAATCATGTGTCCTCAATATCATGAACTTAATCTATCAGTTGTAATAGCACCTATAAAATACTAGAATGAGATTGCAATAAGACTAGAAAATGGGCTACAAATCCCAGATATGTTCAAGCAAGCAGTGAACCAAAAATAAAAATACGGAGATCTGTAACTAGCAACTAGACACCATTCATCTGATTCATTACCTCTAAAGACAAAGTTCACAGGCCAAGGTCTTATTTAACCCAGAACTGCTACTCTTGCACATGGAGATCTAAAATTTCATTTAGTTAGCCAAACTAGTTTTCACAAATAGACTTTTTTATACTAACACAATGTTATGTTTATCAAGCATACATGTAAAAATCCAATGCATATTAATATTAGCTTAACATTTCAAATAAACTTGACAGGTTCAAGCTTCCCCGCCCCCGCTTTCAGATTTTGTCTACTACAGCAGGATAATTTTTTAGTTTCCAGAACAAAAATGATTTTGTTCTGGATAATAATGAAGATTAAAATTAGGTTTCTCCAAACTTGTTTATAGTATTTCATACATTGCATTCTAATCAAACCTTAAACATCTGAGGGTAAAAGATACATGGATTTTCCAGAATTAAGAGGTAAGCAGGTCATCTATACTACAGAATTACAAATATAAGGGATAGAAATTTGAGACAATTGCTAAATACATTTGTTGATAAATATGCAAAATGCTAAATACATATGCTAAATAAATAAATCTTGTTTATCATTGATTGTCATTATCATTTAATCAGATCATCATTTAATGTATCTCTACTTTCTTGTATCATGGATTTGTACAGTTCTGAAAAAAGTCAATTATTAAAAATGGTGGGAGACTCAAATATTACTGTAAGATAATTGTTTTATACAATTGTTTGCACAGTTAGTTGATACTGGAACATAGTTTAATTTAATAAGAAAATGTGGCTCACAATAAATTATGAGAACCAGCTCACCATTGCAGTTGTGTTCCCTGTTACCTTTTTGATGTTCCTGGCTGGCATTCCATGAAGATGACTAAGCCTTGTCTGGAAATCTAGAAATAAAATTACAGTTCAATTAATATATAGCAATATACACTTATAAAGGGACAATCTAAAAGATAAAGATTTGTTTTCTTCATCTAAAATAGTTTAAAATTCTCTTTTGGTTTAAAAATTATTGTATAAGAAAATTACATATAAATAATAGGTAAAGGTAAAGGTTCCCCTCGCACATATGTGCTAGTCGTTTCCGACTCTAGGGGGCGGTGCTCCATTTCAAAGCCAAAGAACCAGCACTGTCCAAAGATGTCTCCATGGTCATGTGGCCAGCATGACTAAATGCCAAAGGTGCATGGAACGCTGTTACCTTTCCACCAAAGGTGGTCCCTATTTTTCTACTTGCATTTTTTTACATGCTTTCAAACTGCTAAGTTGGCAGAAGCTGGAACAAGTAATGAGAGCTCACCCCATTACGCGGCACTAGGGATTCGAACTGCTGAATTGCCGACCTTTCGATCAACAAGCTCATATAAAATATGGCAAACCTCTACTCCAATTTTAACATGTTGCATTATCAGGCATGGATCAACATACAATATATATGTTATATGAAATTTACTTGTACTATTAAATAATGCTATCACAGTGTTGGAATCATTCCAACATTGGAAAGTTGATAATTATACATAGTTATAAATCACTCTCTTAAAGGTAGTCATGTCATCATCCAAGAGATGAATAACCAGACAAGGCACAATTAGATTGTTTACTGGATTGCAATTTTCAAAAAAGTTATAAAAGGAAAAAAACTGAAATAGAGTATTTGTACAGATGGTATTGTTGAAAAGTCTTCATTTTCTTTTAATAATTTTTAAAAGGAATAAATGAAGATCTTTCAGATAATAACTAGTTTGAAGTCTGAAGTGCCTCGCTTCAATTGCAAAATAGCTGTTTCAAGTGTAAAACAACCTATCACTGGGAAATGTTTCAAGCTCAGTTACAAACTTGAAACAGAATTGCCTCAAACTTTACACTCTTTTAAAATGAAGAGTTTTTAATTAAACAATGGTTTGAAATAGAAACTGTTCATTTTCTTAGTAATAGACCATCCTGAAATCAGGATGAATTGGCACAAAATATTAAAGAATCTCATGGTGCACTGAAAACTAATTTTACTGTGGACCATAATTCATTTTATCAAGTATGCATTCCACAAGATCTTTGGCATATTTGTTGTTTAGAGAGCAGCACTCCTATCTTCTTAGAAGATGGCTTCAATTATTACTTCAGAATGTAAAGACATCACACTGTTGTTTAAGGACTGAAAACTAATTTTGGCCTTTTCACATTTACTGGTTATGTATGTATCCAAAACTTTTTTTTTTAAAGGTTAATTTTTACCGGAGAACACAATGGGATAGGTATAAAGGAGAAGGGAGGAATGAGATCTAGAATATTGAATAATGTTTAGAAAAATATTGGAAGTAGCATACGGAGTTATAAGGGGAGGACATAATCAGCCCAAACTATGTTGTTTTCTCTTCCATAAATACCTGAACTTTTGATAATGAAACTCCAACCCCAGTGAGGATCCAAATACCTTCACAATATACAACAATGTAAGCTTTAGACTGGAATCAAAAAGACGTAAGTTGGTTGCAGACTTCAAAATCTATTAACAATATTTAATTTAATATAACTCTAATTTCAAAACAGTCTTTTAAAAGTTACTAACCTCTCTTGCCTGAATGTGACATAAGTGGGAAGCTGCCTGTTAAAATACTTTCAAAGATGGGGTCAGGCATCTCTTTCTCCAGTCCTGCTGAATCTTCCTTTTCCCACCAAGGAATAATTCCAGTAATCCCACAGGCACCTCCAGATTCACTTTCATGGAACCAGTCACTTTGCTCATCATCACCTATAAGAAACATTCCACATGTTATTCAGAAAGATATACTGAAGTGTGTTATCCACCCAAGTGTTTCATCTGTAATAAGAACTATTTCTTCTTTCTCTTCTATATTGTATTTTCTTTGGCAGCAGAACTTTGAGATTTCTCATTTACTAGCATGAGATTCAAAGGAAATGAAATTCTATTTGCGGGTCATTTAAAAATCTGAGAAATAATTTGAAGACCTAATATTTTAATGATAACACCAAACAATTTTATATCACTTAGTGTGGTTTCAACATTAATAAAACGAACTATAATCCCATGTAGAGAATTTTTTAAAAAGTATAAATCTGTGGAATCAGTTGTTTGCAGATTATAATGATACCATAATTAGCTTAATTTTATGATTTGTGTGGTAAATAAAAGGAAACAATCATAAATAGGTGTGGCCAAATAAACTTAATTTTATTAAAATTAAGAAACAAGTTTTTAAAAAGTTATTTTCAAATGAAAGATGACAGCTTCACAGAAATATTGACCATCTAGGGCAGGGGAGAAATCTACTTACCTTCCTTACCAGTTCATAAGTGCACACGCCGCGCACGCACATAGTCCTTCTGTACATGTGCAAAATCTTCTGCACATGCGGAGGTAAAAAACACATTACTTCCTGGTTAAACCCAGGAAGTAAAGACACCCGGGCGGGTGGGCAGAGCTTCACTCCGCCATCGCTACTGGATTGTCGAACCAATGGCCAAGATCGCTACCGGACCGGGCAATCTGGTCCGATCCAGGAGCATTTCACCCCTGATCTAGAGTAATAGTTCATAGTTTAGTTTAAAAATTCAAAAGAAAATCTCAAATATGCCCTTCACAAAATTATCTGAAATTTTTACATCTTTGCTAAAGGGCCCTAAAGCTATTTTTCATTTTCCATGTGGCTAGAGTGATACAACTGGTAAAAAGGGTGGATGATGTCAGAAATGCCATCCTGGAACAGCAGTCACTTTAAGCAAGGATTTGTTTTAGCTTGCCTGAAAGTTTTCAGAATCACCATGAGGAATAAAAACCTGGGCTGGACATATAATAAAGACTCTAGCTCCTGTCTTTCAACAGCAGTATGGGAACATTTGAAGTTACCCGTCCACTCAAAAGAATTCATCCCATGGTCTGTCTGAGTACATGTGAGAAAGCACTTAATGACTTAGATGTAGCTAGATCAAAATCTCTTTTCTGAGATTTATATCCAGATTTGCTTTTATATTTTATTTGCTTTATTTATTTATTTATTTGCTTTATTTAGCAGATGAGCCACATTGGCACAGTGGTTGGAATGCATTACTGCAGGCTACATCTGCTGACTGCCTGCAATTTGGAAGTTCAAATCTCACCAGGCTCAAAGTTGACTCAGCCTTCCATCCTTCCGAGGTGGGTAGAATGAGGACCCAAAAATTGTTGGGGGCAATATGCTGACTGTAAACGGCTTAGAGAGGGCTGTAAAGCGGTATATAAGTCTAAGTGCTACTGCTATCTATCTATCTATCTATCTATCTATCTATCTATTTATTTTAAAAAGGTTCTTCAACTTGTTCTCAATGAACGTTAACATACACTTTTAAACTGTAAAAATTATCCTTGATTTAAAAGAGATGATACAACAATTCAGGCATTTTTGGAGTCCAACACAATGGAGATTCAGATAACCAGAAAGCTAGAACTGTGCAGTTTTCTCCCTAGAAGAAGAAAGGATGCAATTTTTGCCACTTCCAGTTTCTGCCTGCAATTTTGTCAACCACATTCTCCTGAAATTTTTTTTAAAGCTTTAATGGGACCGCCTACTATCACCAATAGCCTCCCACCGGCCAGTACGCTCTCATAGAGAGGGACTCCTCCAGGTGCCGTCAGCCAAACAGTGTCGACTGGCGGCCCCTAGGGGGAGAGCCTTCTCTATGGGGACACCTACTGTCTAGAATGAGCTCCCCCCGGAGATACGGAGGATCCCGGATCTGCGCACCTTCCGCCGCGCTGTGAAGACCTTTTTATTCCACCAGGCAGGCTTGGCCTAATCTTTTCCCTCTTTTTAATATGTAAATTTTAATCTGTTTTTAAATTATTGGGGTGTTTTAATCTGTCTGGGCCAAAATGATTTAATTCAATTTTATCTGGTTTTTAAATTTTTTGTATCTATGTATTTTATTGTTTGGCTGTTCACCGCCCTGAGTCCTTCGGGAGTAGGGTGGTATACAAATCAAATAAACTAAATAAACTAAACTAATGTGCAAAACGGGAGTGGGACAGAATTGAGAATTTGAGAATTTCTTGAGTATTCAATCACACTTGGCCAATAAAAAAATCTAATCTAATCTAATCTAATCTAATCTAATCTAATCTAATCTAAATCTAATCTAATCTGTTCGGTTCCATTCCATTCCATTCCATTCCATTCCATTCTGTGCACCCCATCCAGCCTGGCACCTAGCTAGTTGCTAACGAGCTAGACAAATTCTCCTGGTACCTCACAAAACAATAATCCTAAAATCTCAGTAACTATATACACACATATCACAGTAAGTACACTGTAAATACATTTTGCCATGCAAATGCAGTCAATGTTTCTTTTGTCTGTGCTTTACAATTTTTAATAGTTATTCACCAGTAGACTCTTGATCAACCATAGAGAGAGAACTACCATCTTAAACTGTTCAGTGTGCAAAAAACACAAGTAACCCCACCTTATGACAGCCAGAGAATGAATAATATTGAATGTCATTGATCACAACTAAACACAGAAATTCCTATTTACTGCAACACAGTCTTAAACAAATATATTATCTTTGAAATTAATTCTTTGGGACCATAAAACAATAATTTAAAATGTGTATGTCTCTTTAAACTCAGTTGTAATGAAGCAGAAGAGAACAATTGGACTAAAGTATATTTAATGAAGTTATAAAAATAAAACATATTGATTGTATCAAGACTTCAGTTCCAATTCTGTTACTTAAATTTCAGCAGCTAATAATATTTTAATATTAGATCACTGCCAGGACAACTCTAACATTTAAACTACTTGTTTATAACACCACGATAAATAATATCAGGAGTTAGAAAATTATGACAGTACAGTAATCTAGTAAATACCAAATCAACCAAAATATTTTACGCTATGATATTTTAGGATTCATATAAAATTTTATCAGAAAGAATTTTATGTTGATTTTACAGGAACAGGATGAATTGTTCTATTAACTCTAGAGATAATTCCATGTTTAAAGCAAAAATAGCAAAAACACATACAAACCCTGACAAACTGGATTTTCTATACAATGTTTTTAGTTAAAAAACAAAAACTAAGATATTGATTATCTGCTTATGAAGTATACAAACACTTAACTGGATACATTTCTTAAAAATGTTTCAGTACCTTGTCTTCCCTCATCATTGGTAAACAAACCAGCATCACTACTGCTGAGGCTGCTGGATTCACTGTGATAATAGGGAAAAAGAAAAGATCAGAAGTACAATTGATATCTCAGTCATAAAATTTTAAACAGGCAAGATTGCACTTAGATGAAACTTAAGCCTTAACAAAATCTAAAAGAAAATAGGATATTATTTTTTTTTAAAAGAAAGAAAGATCAAACTGCAAATATCACGGTTCCATTAACTACAGAACATATTATTTTTGGCACATAAAACCACAGGAATCTAATGGGACCCTGACAGTAAGCCAGATGTGACTGCAATGAGGTGCTGATACAATTGATGCATTTTATTATCTGCTTCCATCTAAGGCTCACTGTTCTTTTCTTATGCTGTGCTATTCAGCTTGATCCTAAAATTATTGCTCACTTTTAAAAAAAGGAAGAAAAAGGGGGAAAACGAAGGAATTTGAGTCAAAACTATTTCAGCTTTTGGTTGCATGAAAAATAGGTATCCCACATCAGAATATCTATTCTTAACATTTGGAAATATTATGGACTTACCTCATAAACGTTCATTGCAATTCTATTATTTAATTAAAAAAGAAGAGCTTTTGTACAATGATGTCTTTTAAATCAAAGTAAAAGGTCTCTCGACAAGAAAAAAAATCAATATAACAAAAAACAAAACCAAATCAATTTCTGTTACTTTCTATTTTCTGTTTCTCACAACATATTTTTATATTCATTACCCAAATGTTTTACATGTGTAAGTAAAAAATGTAGAAAATTATGTACAAATGTAGATTTAATATTATGAACATTTAATATTTTAAATCAGCATCAGGATTCAGAATGCCATCAATGTCCAAACATTTCTAATTTTCTGCAGTAAGTGGTCCTGAGTTTTAAAATTTATCAAAATATCACTGCCAATGAACTACTGTGTCACACAAAGAATTATTTTTCTAAAAGATAAAAAGTCAAATCCCACAATAACTTGAAATACACTTTTTATTTGGAATTTAATTGTGACCAACAAAAGGGGACCTTTAAACATTTGCAGTGAATTTTCACTTTTGTACAGCTGAGATTAATTCCCAATCTATTTATAAATCCTAAAGGGAATAACTTTACTGTATCAATATGTTGATACTGTATCAATTTTGAATTTAGTCCAGAGACTTACTATCAGTAATTTAATACAAATTAATCCAGTAATTTAACACAATCTAATCCTATATTTTAACTATTTAACACAATCTAATCCTATATTTTAAATTTTTAAATAGTTCTTAACTTTGTTATTTAAACTTCTTTTAAAGTTATATCTTTGAACTAGGTTATCTCATAGATTTTTAGCAATTTTGGTGCCTAATTTCTCTGATGATTTGGGTTTTTTTAAAGTGTACTTTTGAACTTTTAAAACTATAACTGTTCTATCACTATTGTTGTAAGTACAGTGAGAGTTTATGCACCAGAGACAAATTCTTTGTGTGTCTAATCACACTTGGCCAATAAAGAATTGTATTCTACTCTGTATTGTACACAACTGGATGCTTAGTTACTTTACTTACCCAAATTGCAAAAGAAATGCTGTGAATTTCATCAATTCTGGTAAAGATTTGGAAGCTATTGTTAATAATCCTAAAAATTCACCTGTGTTCAGTAACATTCACTTCTTCAAAAAGAGTTTCGTTAATTGTAAATTAGAAATTAGTATAATCTAGGTCTGTAGGCAAGCAAGTGACACTTATAACCAGGAAAGAAATCTGATCATAAAAGGATTCAGCAATCATCCAATCATCACATCCAGCCAGAACTGAATTTCAATGCTGTTTGCAATAATAAGGATTGGACTTAAAAAGCATAAAAGCTTTCCAATGCCAATTTGCTTAATAAGTGTGTAATTGTGCAGTCACATGGCTGCATCTATCACAGAAACTGCTGGTTTTCTCTGTTGGTGCTAATTTATAATGTCCATAAGCAGTACTTCAGTTTTTATATATGTTAAAAATATTTTCAATATTTCAGGGCATCAAGTGTCTACCACTTATCTAGGAGAGCTCTTATCAAAAGCAGAATAGGAACAATTTTGCCATGAAAAAAATCAAATTAGAAATGTCCTTTATAAATGCCTATGGAGTTTTTTTTTTAATTAAGATTTTAAGGAAGCCCTTTCAGATTTCTTCCAATGGTTCCTTAAGTTTTCTCCATACAATTATTTGACAATTTTATTGTATATAACAGTTAGGAAATACTGAAAATCGTTTATAACAAGTTAACCTATTATTCCATTTACCTCTGTTAGTGCAGAGATTGGTTTACATTGGTTTTCAAGGTTTCAGGCAGATCTTTTTTTCCAACCCCATTTAAATAGTCAGGGATTGAAATGGCTTGCCAAGCACATACTACACCTATGAACTGCACCCTTTTTCCAATCTGTTATCAGTTGTTAAATGTCTTTGTTTCCCATGCTAAAGGAAGATGAGGCAAATGTTTCAGTAAATAACTACAGCTATTGTTGGATGAAAGTTCTCAACAAATAAAAGGCATTGTACTAAAAGGGAAACGCATTAGCAAGAACATAGAGACAGTGTTGTATGAACTCTATTCATACTGGAAAAAAGACAAATTATTAATTACATATATATTAATATCCTACCCAGCTTCTCATCTTCAAAAAAGTGGTAAATGGCTATAGATTGTGGAAATTTTTAAAAAGAGAAATAGCAATAGCACTTAGATTTATATATTGCTTGGTAATGGTTTACAAGCACTCTGAGCAAGTTATAAATGTCATCATATTGCCTCCCACAATCTGGGTCTTCATTTACTGATCTTGGAAAAATGGAAGGCTGAGTAAACCTTGAGCTGATCAGGATCAAACTCCTGGCTGTGGGTAGAGTTAGCCTGCAATAATGCACTCTAACTACTATGCCACTATGGCTGTCATTTCCTTTACTATCTTATTTTCTTTAGTTTTGCAGTTCTTCAGGTTACTATTAATATAGACAGAGCCACCACAATGTTAACTTGTCATCCTTATCCTGAAATCATTAGTTAACTGATATTCCAGCAGGCTTCTTGGCAACTTAGTTTTTCCTAGGATAAAGATGGAAATTCATCAATAAAAAGGCAGAGCCATGTAGTTGGTTATTTAAATATAAACCTGAGCTATCCCAAAAATAGAAAGAAAGAGGGAATCAAATAGATAAAAATATCCTCATTAATTTAGAACTTACTATCGGCATAGAGCAAGTGGAGTTCTGGTTTGAAAAACACTGTGATGCATCTCCCAAGAACAGTTGTGCCAGTGATGGTGAAAAATAGAATATATTTTATATTACAATATTTTCTAATATTTAAATTCTTTTTTAAACATGACATAATTGGGAGTGGATGAAAGTATCCAGGACTGTAAGTTTACAAGAAATGTAAACATCTGTAATAAAGTATTTGAAAAGGAAATAAACAATTGTATTCTGTCAACTTTATAAATTCAAAACTTTTAATTAAAATTTGAACTATTTGCCCTTACTTCTCCTTTAATGGGAAGTAAAAAAAATGAGTCATAGGAAAAAACCCCAAGGCGGCTAAATTTATTTTATTGAAATCCTCTGCATACTTGTTTGATAATAAGTACCACTGACTCCTGTAACTTACTTACAAATTAGGCCAAATAGGGTAGCATTGCACAAGAGTTGCACTTTTTGTACTGAAAGATTTAATGCAGAATGGCAGAAAGACTTTAAACAATTTTAAATAGTTCAACTTTGGCAGTATACTATGGAATCCTAAAGCAAAACATAATACTTTAACATAAGAACAGCACAATAATCTAAATTTCACAATTAAAAGAAAAACTGAAAACAACCTGTCGCTCATGTTTTCATCTGAACCCTTTTGCTCTTCATACTCCATTTTATCCTTGTTCACAGGATTGATTTCATCATTCTCTATGACCACGCCTTCATCCAAAATGTCTGGGCCTTGCCTATTGGCTGCTAGCTTTCTTTTTTTAACTTTACTCTTTGATAGTTCTTGATGGGAGTAAGATCTGTTGTCATTGTCCATTTCCTGGTCCTTAATGTTGCCTTGTTGGGGCAACGTAATTTTGTTTGTTACTTCAGAAGGTAGATCAATTGCCATTCGTTTCACCTTTCGACGTCTACGCAGAGTCCTATTACCTAAATTGTCAACAGCTAGATCAGGTTCATGCCAGAGAGGTCTTTTGCCTCTTAGGTTATTTAAATTTGAATTTGGTCTGCGTTTTGCAACCAACAGTTGGTCATCAGAATCACTATGGTCTTTCTTATTAGCAGCATAGTTCTCTCTATAATCCTTGTTTGGCTCTTCAAGGCTGGAATCAGAACCTTCACTTAAACAATGTCCAGTCTCCCAGGGATGATGTGAATTAAATGAACGTCTTTTCCTTCCTCTTCTCTTTCGAGCCTGGCGTTTTAGAAGACATGAGATGCTGCGAGAATGATCACCCGTATCTGCAAAGCCACCTCTTGCTTGCTCTGAACTTTCTTCCAGTGCAGAGACTAGATCATGAACTAGCTCCTCCATAGTCTTACTAAAATGCCTGTAAATAGCAAAAAAAAAAAAAAAAAAAAAAAAAAAAAAAAAAGACATTTCTAATTAGCAAAGTGAAAGAATACTACTATCTTTGCTCGCTTTATGTGGTGCTTTAGAATTGGTGGCACTACACTGTAAGATTTTTTTGCCCTAACCATTTACCTATCAGATGGTAAGTAAAACAGAAATAATCACTCCCCACCCACATATCAAACCTTTTATTCTTATGCAAAGCCCTACAAGAGCAAAGCAGTATCTTGCCTTCATCTGAGTCTCAGGGGAAGAAATATAATAGACCACTATAAATTGTGAAAAGCTGTGCAGAATTTACTTGTCTTAATTCTACTCTTTCAAAAACAAGAGACAGACAGACATCCAAGCTTGTTGGGAAGTATATTCAGGAAAAGGAAGGATTCAGTAGTAACGATAGATAACAAGAGCAAAAAAAAAAAAAAAATTGTTAACACGTCTCCATAATAAAATATCACAAAATAATTCTTATGCTTCACGTTTCCTTAACATGAAACTTAAACTTAACAAAAACGTAACACACAATAACTTTAATAGGGCAATCTATTTAACTGGTAAAGTACCAATTTAGCACGGTGATTAATTAAAGAAACAAAACCTTGTATGCTATAATTTCATTTCTGACTTTATAGTGAAAATTAGAAAGGCATTCAAAACACAAAGACAGAGAACAGAATAGTTTAGTTTAGTTTTACTTTATCCTAAGAGATTATATGAAAAAGGTAATTTAGACATTTGTTATTACTAATCTATCAAACAGCGAGTTTATTTATTTGATTTATATCCTGCTTTTCCAGGACTATAAGACAACATACATGGGGATCTCCTTTCATTTTAACTGCACAACATGAATATTTTTACATAGTCATTCTATATGTATATAGACCAAATGACATTCAATTTAGTATTTCCTTAATCTTAGTGTTTCATCATTTAAAATATGTATTTTGCTCTCTGTTATCCATGTTGCTAGGCTGGACAAATGTTTTTTGGCAACCATCATAAACTATGACTAACATTTAAACTAGCTTAATATGCTTTTCAGACCACAAAAATCAATTACATCTATATTTTATCCTCTGAATGGCATAATCCAAGAAAAACACAAGAGAGATGAGGTAGGGCTGCAGGGTGGTTTTTTTATATTCTTAATTATAACGAAAGAACAGTACAGTATAAAATAGGTATGAGCATAAATCAACTGTGAAAGCCATGTAAATTTAGTTGAAATACTATTTGCAGGTACCTCTTCTTATGCATGCAGTCTTTATTTTTCAATCCAAATGTCTCCCATAGTTTGTGCAAGTAATGACATCATTTGAAAAAAATTGGTAAAGTATATGTTTATGAGATACGGCTATAAGCACTGTGAGTTACTAAATGCCAGATTTTTTATTTCAATTTGATCTCTGAAGATGGTTGCTGAGAAATCCCATTAAAATCACTTCATGAATGGATGCAGGAAATAGACTGGCTTGTCTGTCTCTTAAAAATGCAGCTTGAATCATATTGATGACATTCCATCAGCTAAAAGAAAGCTGTTGCATGTTGAAGGCTAAAAAGAAAGCTGAATAAATTGTAACCAAAATTTTGATCCGCTTGACCTTTTGTAAGGCCTTGAAGATCTGGCTTTGAGCCTAGGCCCAAGGCCCAGAGGGTATGAAGGGTCATGTTTCCTAGCTATACTGATATCTAGGTTGATTTTTTTTATGAGGAAAATGTATAGTCTAGAAATATAAATAAAAATATTAAATTTGTATTATATTGTAATTGTTTTAACTGTTTTATGATCATTCACCACCAAGAGTCACTTACTTGTGATGGGTGGCCATAGAAACTTATTAAATAAAAATATGAAGTCATATAATCATCTAGTGATTTGCTGAATGTTCAGCATCTTGTTCTTTTACCTATTTTACCCAAATCAAAAATTCAGCTTTATGATACTTTGTTACACCTAATGAACTTCTCAAGGATTGTATATTTCATCTTTACTAGGTTTTACATCATAGAACTACATGGAAATTCAGGGTATATAATTATAAAAACACAAGCAAAAATATATGTTAAAATGTTTTTCAATTAAAGTCAGTCTTTTAATTTCTGTATTGTATATTGTTTTAAAAAAATGGAGTGAGGTAAAGCTATTATTCTATTTATAAAATAGAGAACTATCTAACAAATTACTTGACAGAAAAACAAAGCACTCCCCTTTTTAAAAATTACTTCTGGAAAGGAGGTGGTTTGTCTTAATGTTTGCTGAGAAAATGGTGTGGAAAATAAACAAAGGAGCAGGATACAAATCACTGCAAGCATTGCTGCTTAAAAAGTAGATACTTTTGAAGAATAGCCTGAAAAGTGTGCATGCCTTGAATATTAGATTAAAAAGAACTACTGCCTGAAAGAGGCTGGTTTTAAACAGTTTTGCTCCCCCACCCCACATTTCACTTTGGTTTTCTCATGCCCACAAATCCAGCTTTGATTTTCTGTAATTTCTTTTCTTCTACAGTTAATATTGTTCCATATCTCATAGTATATTGTATCCTTTTTTTACTTGATATTTTTGCTTGTAAGTGTACAAATGTTCTCTGTACGTGCATGTATTTGAATGTATGACAGCTATTTACTATACACAAATGTCAATGTCTATGGAGATTCTCAGTCATCCAGGTCATGGTTGTCCCAAAGGTGCTTTTTCAAGAGGACTTTCTGGTTTTCTTTGAAGACGTTTCACTTTTCATCCAAGAAGCTTCTTCAGCTCTGACTGGATGGTGGACTCTTAGCGAACTGTTAAGGTCACTTGGTTTATTTGTGTCAGAACAAACACATCAGGACTAGATTCAGCAGTCCATCTGCATTTAAAAGATAAAGGCCACTCTTTTGAAAACAGCAAAATTTGGACAGAGAGGACCACTGGTTTGAAAGAGGGGTTAAAGAGGTCATCTATGTCAAAATTGAACAGCCCTCTCTCAACAGAGGAGGGATACGACATCATCTATCTCCAATCTATAACACAGTCCTTTAAACAGTTCCAAGAAGGCTCCACACCCAGTTGCACCACTCAGGTGATGATACAGATAAAACCTCCAGGTGACCTTAGCAACCTGCTAAAGAATGCAAATGACCAGCTGTCTGCAAGGAGTATAAATCCTTCCATTCCCCACAGTACAGTCAGACCTAAAGAAGCTTCTTGGATGAGTGAAACATCTTCAAAGAAAAATAGAAAGTCCAGCTGCCTCTTGAAAAAGCACCTTTGGGCTATGCACAAATGGAAGATAAATTAAGCAGTTGACCAACCAAGATCACATCAAGAATAAGGGATGGATTACTCTGGGAGATCTCAAAGAAACTTAAGGAAATGTCTAAAGAACCAAAGGCCTCTCTTGCATTGGTTGAGTGTCATTGTTATGAGACCACCATCCTGAGAACACTGAACAACAATGGTATGTGGGTATGTAGCAGGATTGCAAGGAGAAAGAAAATTGCTGCCTGTCCACAGTTTATGAAAGACCATGCAGATAAGACAGAAGCCTATTAAGACTATTCTGTGGATGGATGAGATCAAAGTAGAACTTTCTTGATTAACTGAAAACGGTTATATTTGGTTAAAGCCAAACAGTGGATTCCTGCATAAGAGCCTTATTCTATCTGTGAACTGTGATGGCAGTATCATAGTTTGGGCCCGCTTTACTGTATCTGGATCAGGATGGCTTGCCATCATTGATAGACTATTCTGAATGGTACCAGAAAATTCTACAGTAAAGTGTCAGGCTACTCTGTTAATGAACATAAGTTTAAGAGAAAGTTCGACATGCAATAAGAAGATCTAAGAGACAAGTCATGCAAACAAAGGATGGTTAAAGAGTAAGAAAAGTAATGTTTTGGAAAGCCAAATAAGTAATGTTTTGGAAAGCCAAGTCCTATAAAAGTGTTTTAGATTATATTTAGAAATATTACATTCAAAAGGATTCACAAACTTTAAAGCACCATTTTATTATAGAAGGTGTTCCATGGAGGCCAGTAGTTGTTATGCTCTGCCCATAAAATGAGTCAAGTTTATAACATGGTTATTTAGATAGCAGTATAGAGTTAAACCTCCCTTTTATGAATCAATATTTTTTCTATTATATCTCACACTTTAACTGTACTCTATATTCCCTACAACTTTTTTCTCTAGCCTTATTTATGTGCAATTGAAGAAAATTAGCTTTTTACCCCCTAGCATATGAAAACAAGCATTCTGGATCACTTGTTGATGTGTCAAAAATTTCTGCACTATTCTTTTATCTAGCTACAGCATATATTTTCTATAATTTGCTTTAACAGTAAAGAGTTACCAATTTTAGTACTTGTCATATATTTGAAAATGAAATTTTCATTTATCCTTGTTTCCTCCTTGCCAGATTTGCAGTTATTTCCTATTCTTGTACTTCCACATAAATACATCATTAACCTCATTAAGGGCCTGGTGGCTCAGCAGACTGATAGCATTGTGATTAACACCAGCTGTCTGCAATTACTGTAAGTTCGAATCTCACCAGGCTCATGGTTGACTCAGCCTTCCATCCTTTCTAAGGTAAGTAAATTGAGGACCCAGTTTGTGGGGACAATAAGCTGACTTTGTATAAATATACAAAAGTATGAAGGCTATTGCTTAACGCATTGTAAACCGCCCTGAGTCCCTGGAGAAGGGAGGCATATAAATCAAATTAAAAAAAAAAAACCCTCTTTGGACACTTCTGAATTTCATGCATTCATGAAAAGTCAGCAAGAGAAAGCCAGTTTGGTCTAGTGGTTAGGGCAGCAGCCTACAAACTAGGAGACTGATTTCTAGTCCCACCTTAGATATAAAAGCTGACTGGGTAACTTTGGGCTAGTCACTCTTTCAGCCCATAAAATCAAGCCTGGGCCAATTGGTCAATTCCTGTCGCAATCAATGTATCAACACTGGATACACAAACAAACAAACCCTGAACTTGAAGAAATGTTAGAAGAAGAAGAAATCAAAATAGTGTTGGGATTTACAGCAAGATTCCTTTTTTCTGATGTTGCATTTAGCAATATTTTTTATCAGACTTCTGTTGGACTATATTTCTGAAGGCACTGCACAAGTTTGCAAAGGGAAAACAAATTTTGCCCTATTTTTCTGCTTTTCCTTCTATACTTACATGCTGCAAGCATTTAAGACAACTGTATAAAAAAAAAAAGAGCAAGAGAGAAGCAAATAATTCGGCTGCTGAAAATAAATTCATGGCCTAAATGATTTTTTTAATAATAATAATAATAATAATAATAATAATAATAATAATAATAATAATAATAATAATAATAATAATAATAATAATTTTATTTCTATACCGCCCTTCTCCCGAAGGACTCAGGGCGGTGTACAGCCTATTTAAAAACACAGAAACAAAACAACAATTAAAATTTAAAATCATTAAATAATTAGGCTCCAATTAAAATCCCAGAAATTTAAAATACCCCAATTTAAAATCGTTATGTTAATAGCCCGGCCTGGCGGAACAACAGGGTCTTCAGAGCGCAGCGAAACACCTGGAGGTCGGAGATCTTACGTATTTCCGGGGGCAGTTCATTCCACAGGGCTGGGGCTCCCAGAGAGAAGGGCCTCCCCCTGGGTGTTGCCAGCCGACATAACTTGGCCGATGGCACCCTGAGGAGACCCTCTCTGTGGGAGCGGACTGGTCGGTGGGAGGCTATTGGTGGCAGAAGTCGGTCTCGAAGGTACCCAGGTCCTATGCCATGGAGCGCTTTAAAGGTGGTAACCAACACCTTGAATTGCACCTGGAAGACCACTGGGAGCCAGTGCAGCTCGCGCAGGAGGGGTGTCACGTGGGCGCAACGAGTTGCACCCATAACCACCCGCGCGGCCGCATTCTGGACCAGTTGGAGCCTCCGAGTGCTCTTCAAGGGGAGCCCCATGTAGAGAGCATTACAATAGTCCAGCCGGGAGGTGACAAGGGCGTGAGTGACCGTGCGCAAGGCGTCCCGATCCAGAAAGGGCTGCAACTGGCGAATCAGGTGAACCTGATAAAAGGCCCCCCTGGCCACGGCCGTCATGTGCTCTTCTAAAGACAGCCGTGCGTCCAGGAGGACACCCAGATTGCGAGCCCTCTCTGTGGGGGGCAAAGATTCACCCCTAATAGTCAGTGATGGCACCTGCTGACTATATCAGGGCGCCGGAAGCCACAGCCACTCGGTCTTGGAGGGGTTGAGTCTGAGCCTGTTCCTCCCCATCCAGGCCCGCACGGCCTCCAGGCAGCAGGACATCACATCAAGGGCATCGTTGGGGTGGTCTGGGGTGGAGATGTACAGCTGAGTATCGTCAGCGTACAGATGACACTTCACCCCAAAACCACGGATGATCTCACCCAGCAGCTTCACATAAATGTTGAACAGGAGAGGCGAGAGGACCGACCCTTGCGGCACTCCCCATGCGAGATGCCTTGAGGTTGACCTCTGCCCCCTGCCAACACAAACTGCGAGCGGTCGGAGAGGAAGGAGGAGAACCACCGCAGAACGGTGCCCCCTATTCCTAACCCCTTCAACCACTGCAGCATGATACCATGGTCGATCGTATCAAAAGCCGCTGAGAGGTCTAATAGGACTAGGACAGAGGAGCAACCCCTGTCCCGAGCCCTCCAGAGATCATCCACCAATGCGACCAATGCCGTTTCTGTGCTGTACCCAGGCCTGAAGCCGGACTGGCATGGATCTAGATAGACGGTTTCATCCAGGTGCCGGGGAAGTTGTCGTGCCACCACGCTCTCAACAACCTTCGCCACAAAACGGAGGTTGGAGACTGGACGATAGTTGGCTAATTCAGCCGGGTCCAGGGAAGGCTTCTTGAGGAGGGGCCTCACTACCACCTCTTTCAAGGTGGCAGGAAAGACACCCTCACTCAGAGAAGCACTTATAATCCCCTGGAGCCAGCCTCGTGTAACCTCCCGGGAGGCCAGCACCAACCAGGAGGATGTTTAATCTTGTAGCATTAAAGGATGTTTAATCTTGTAGGAAAAGAAGTACTCTTGTTAGTTTCCAAAATACCACCATCCTGTTCAGAGGTATCCCTTCGACAGCGAACATAAAAAATCACACCTTAAATTATGATCCTATGGAAAATACAGTGGACGTCTTCTGGTATCCCAATACAAGTAAATGCAGGGCAATCTCTTTCAAGTTTGTAACAGAAGGAACTACAGCAGGTGCTCAAGGGCTAACCCTCCTTTCCCCAAACTAAGGATTCACACCCCTTGGCCACTCATCCCAGCCACCCTTTCCTTGCATTCTCATCCCAGCCAGCCCCATTTATATTAAACCTCAACTTTACCCCCTTAGGCTTGGAGATGCACACAGGGGACGGCCAACTTCTTCCACAAGGCCCTAAAAGCCAGTCTCATCCAGGAGACTTAAATGAAAAGACCGACACAAATTGTTATAAGCCGCAGTTGCTCTAAGAGTTGATTTTCGAAAGACTCTCTCTACGCAAAGCTCGTAGCAGTAAGGTCATCGCTCCTCTCCTTCGACGCCGGGTGTCCTCCCCAGCCTAAAGGCAACCTAGCCCGTCGCCCCTCTCCCTCCGCCCCAGGGCCACCCGTTCCTCTGGCCCCCCGCTCGCCACCCCTTTCCCCGCCCCTCACCAGCTCTTCCTGGCGGCCGGAGGTCTGCTCGGGTTGGGCTGAGCCACCCGGAACATGTACTCAGCGCCCGCAGTCGGCCGCTCCCTGAGGAGACAAGTGCCGCTTTGCAGAATTCGGGAAGGAGGAGGAAGAGGAGGAGGAGGAGGACGGTTCACCGGGCCGCGGACGGGCTGCCGCACCTCTCACTCCCTCATGATGGTATCCCGGAAGCAGCTTCGGCGCTGGAAGGAAACCGGGCTCGACCATGACTGCTTCCCTGTTAGGGACGTGACACAACGGTGAGGGGGGTATTGTCTCCCCGCCGCCGTTTCGCCTAATTTATTACCCCCCTTTTATCCTGCGGAACTAAACCCGCCGCTTCTCTATCTCTGCCTCTCTCCACGCAGAAGTTGTCTCCTTCTCCCCTCTAGGCGACTGGGCTCAGATGGTACGATCCAGTTGCCATGACGAAAATTTGTATACCATCCCTGGGAGCCGGCTGGGAGGGTGGGGGGGAAGATGGCCACTTTGGCCCGCTTGCAAGAACGGCTACCGAGCTTCAAGGAAGAGTATTTCAGTAGAAACAGGTAATTCGGGCCTCCTTCCCGAGGCTCTTGAATTATTCGTCCAGAAGCGATTCCCTTCCTCGTCTCTGAGATGATTCCAGGTTTGAGGATGCTGCTGCTTCTCCCATCCCCCCACCCCCGGTCAAGAAGTGTCGGGAGTTCCCACTCCGCAAAGTAGAGTTCATGCGTTCACACGTGTAGCCTATGAATCAGTCACCATGGTAACGTAAGAGTGATGGGGAACGTAGGTGGAAAGATCAGCGAAGGAGCATTGGAATTGAAAAGGGAAGGGCGTTCACGTTCTGGAAAACTGAAACTTGCTAACGGGTAATGATGCTTTTTTTCTGCTTCTAAAAGCGAGGTTTCCCCCAGAAGTAAACAGTGCGGCTTCTTCATCCCCATCACTGTTAACTCCACCAAATTCATCTTGGCGACAGAGAGAAGGCAGCTACTTCTGCATTGGTTCCTCATCTTTAGCCTTAAAAAAAAGTGGCTTGGCTCTTTCCAGATGTCATGGGAATGTTGTCGCCTTTAAATGAAAATAGAAAGCAGTGTGACTAAACAGTTCTTTCAGGAATAAAGTTGACAACAGCTTGAGGACACACAACTTGTTTGCCCTTGGTTAATCCAGGGGTAAAATGCTCCCGGTTCGGACCGGATCACCCGATCCGGTAGCGATGGCAGCGGGTGGTTCGGAAAACCGGTAGCAAAAATCCCTGTGCCCCCCCCCATGCCCAGCTGAGCTGCACGATCATCAGAGGCCTTTTTTTTTTACTTTTAAAAACATTTTTTTTCCTACAACCTCTTTGGCCGAAAAAATGCTTTTAAAAGTAAAAAAAGAAAAGCCTCTGATGATTGCGCGGCTCTGCTGGGATCGTCAGAGGCTTCTAAAAGCATTTTCTTCTGCAACCTCTCTTCTGCAACCTCTTCGGCTGAAGAGGTTGTAGAAAAAATGCTTTTAAAAGTAAAAAAAAAAAAAGTTGGTCACGCCCACCCAGTCACATTACCACCCCCACCACACCAACCACGCCCACAGAACCGGTAGTAACAAATTTTAGATTTCACCCCTGGGTTAATCATAGGAGGGGAGGGAAGAGTCGCATTGCAATCTGACATAAGTTAACAACTGGGTTAGCAGAACATACAAGGCTGAAGTGTGATTGGCTAGTAGTTTGTGGTTGAGAGATATGTTAGCCTGCAATTTCCATCAGAACTGTGTGGACAGGCTGGAAATGATGAAAGCTGTAACTATACTTCAAAAGTACCTGATTGGGAAGAACTGCTTTTGAAATATCACTACTTCTCCAACTAATTTGGCCATAGGAATAAATGCAAATATTGCCATAATCACAAAATAGATAGCTGCAGTTTTTCTTTCTTTTTTGTTTTGTTTTGTATGGGCAGCAAACTGACTATGAATGGTTCAGAATTTATCTACCGGTGTTCTAAGTCCCAACAAGGAAATCACATTGTATTACTGTTCTATTTACCAGTGCATTTCTAGATCCAGTTGAAAGTGCTGATGATGATCTCTAAGTTACAAATGATTTGGGGCAGTGGAATGAATAATTATTGACTGATTATTGACTGGAGTCCTAGTGGATAACCATTTAAATATGAGCCAGCAGTGTGCAGCAGCTGCCAAAAAAGCCAACACAATTCTAGGCTGCATAAACAGAGGGATAGATGTAAAAAAAGATGTGGAGACTCTAGAAAGAATGCAGAGAAGAGCCACAAAGATGATTAGGGGACTCGAGGCTAAAACATGAAGAAGGGTTGCAGGAACTGGGTATGTCTAGTTTAATGAAAAGAAGGACTAGGGGAGACTTGATAGCAGTGTTCCAATATCTCAGGGGCTGCCACAAAGAAGAGGGAGTCAAGCTATTCTCCAAAGCAAACTTCCTGACAGAACAATTAATCAGTGGAGTAACTTGCCTCCTGAAGTGGTAAATGCTCCAACACTGGAAGTTTTTAAGGTGTTGGATAACCATTTGTCTGAAATGGTATAAGGTTTTCTGCCTAAGCAGGGGGTTGGACTAGAAGACCTCCAAGGTCCCTTCAAACTCTACTATTCTATGCTATGCTATGCTATGCTATGCTATGCCATGCCATGCCATGCCATGCCATGCCATGCCATGCCATGGTATGAAATCCTTGTCAACTCTTGGTGGCTGCATAGATTTTCTTCATGGCAATCTGCCCTTAACCATGTCTTTCAGTCTTCCAACTACGCAACAATCACCACTGGTGGTGGTTCTCCTTGCTGCTGGTTCTCCTCTTTTCTTTCCACCTTTCCCAGCATTAGAGGCTCTTCTAGAGAACTAGGTCTCAGCATTATAAGTGCAAAGTAGGATAATTTGTACCTTGAGACCTTTGAGTTTATTTGTTCAATGATCCTTTTGTTTGTTTTCTAGACTGTTCACAGTATTTTCAGGAGTCTTCTCCAACACCAAAGTTCAAAAGCATGTTCATTCTTCCTATCTTTTTTCTTCAAAATCTAACTTTCACTTCCATAGAGGGAATACTTTGGCATGCATAAGGCATTCATGGCTGCTCTATCAAGTCCTAGTCTGCTGCATATTTCTTGACTGCTAAATCCCATGATTTAAGAACTTTTTCAGAAATCCTACTTATTGGACTTGAGTAAAATCAGTAGGGTTGTTTGGGACTAAATAGAGTACCTTTATTAGCTTCTAATGTTTCAAATCCATTTGTAAATGTGTTTGAAAGCACTTTCAAAACAAACTTGCATCATCTAACTTCTTTCAAATATTTGAAATATTTTTCAATATATTTTTGAAATATCTATATTTATTTATTTATAAATAAATATATTTATTTGTATCCCATTTGTATTATTTTTACAAAAATTCAAGGCAGTGAACATAGCCAACATACCTTCCTCCTCCTATTTTCCCCACAACAAGAACCCTATGAGGTGAGGTGAGCTGAGAGAAAATTACTCATCCCATATTCTACTAAAACTCCATGTCTGATTGTTTGGTGCTTCATTGACAAGATTTTTTTAATCAAAGAGTGCAAAGCAGAGCAACAAAGCTGTTTAGGGGACTGAAGGCTAAAACATATGAAGAATGGTTGCATGAATTGGCTATGGCTAGTCTAATGAAAAGAAGGACTAGGATGTGACATGATAGTGTTTCGATGTTTTAAGATGAGGGGGTCAACCTATTCTCCAAAACACCTGAAGAAAAAGAAGCAATGGATGGAAACTAATCAAAGAGAGAATCAATCTAGAATAAGGAGCAATTTCTGACAAAACAATCAGTTCTTGCCTAAAGAGTTGAGGGTGATCCAACACCGGAGGTTTTTTAAAAGAGATTGGACAACCATTTATCTGAAATGGTATAGGGCAGAGTTCCCTAACCTTTCTGGGTTGGCAGTCCAGGGGCGGGAGGGGCAGGCACCTTTACACTTGCATGCACAGTGCAAATGGGGCTGCGAGCATGTGCACAAACAGCCGTGAGTGTGTGTGATGCAAATGGGGTCACAAGTGCCCATGCGATGCTGAGGTAACACTAGCACCCGCACAATGCCACAATGCTAGCGCAAGTGGGGAGTGTATGCTTGCAACGAACCTAGCGCATGGACACCACCACAATGCTAGTGAAGTGGGGGCCTGCACTCACAGCAACACCAGTGCCTGTATGACACTTGTAGCATCACTAGCCCTTGTGCGATGCCATGATGCTAGTGCGAGTTGGGATGATGCGCATGCGCATGCATTGGCCAGCCATTCACTCAGCCAAGAGGCCATGGCCCGGTAGTAGGCCGTGGCCATGGCCCGGTAGTAGGCCGTGGCCCACAGGTTGGAAACCCCTGCTTGAGCAGGGGGTTGGACTAGAGGCTGTCCAAGCTCCTTTCCAGCTTTCTTATTCTGTAGTTCTGCTTCAGTGCTGCCACAGTGTTGCAGTCAGCTGCGGTCATTTTTATATTCTCTGCCAGCTATAGTATAGCCTTTATTGTCATTGTACATCATGTATACAACGAAATTGGTTAGAGTTAGACTTCAAAGTCAGAGGGAAGCTGGCAGGAAGTTGGAAGTCACTCCCACTCATCTGTGGTGATTCTGTTTCTCTGTTTAGGTAAGGAAATATCTCTGAAAAAATGATCCAACAGCCCATAGATTGTCTAGTACAGTAGATATATAAGTATAAGATCCTAGGCCTTGCACTCTTCAGTGTTTTATTAGACAGAATATTTATCAGATTCACAGAAACAAAATGATAGCTTGATAATACTACAATCATACAGGCTAAAAAGACAAAGACATACAGAGAATAAAAGAGAGAGAAAAACAAAGGAGATTAGCCCCATCATTAATTAAAAACAGAATCCAATTTACAAATGACATTCATAAAACCACCTAAACCATCGAGTGAAAATAAAAACAAGAGGGAAAAATCAACACAATTTTAAACTATTTTATTCCCTTTATAATTAGCTACCACGGCTTCCACTGCTTTTGCTCTAATCTTCCTTGCTGCAGCAACATCCAGTTCTGCTTGCTGAATTATATATACCAGTTAGACTGATGTAACCATGGATAAATAAATTGAATTCTTCATGCCAAGTATAATTTACAGATCAATACATAATGCATTAAATCTTTTGCCCTCAGAACACACAGATAAACAAGGGTTTTGCTGCTAGTTCCCCCTTGTACCTCTTATCCAGATATGATGATGGCGTTTACTGAAAGGTAAGGGTGTAAAAAAACATGCCTCAAGCAGAAATCTGTCAAAACCTGAAGATAAGTGGACTTTCTACTACAGGTAGTCCTCATTCAATGATCATTTGTTTAGCTACTACTTGAAGTTATGGTGGCACTAAACAAATGGTAATTACACCCAATACCCAAAGTTATGGCCATTGCAGCAGCCCACGGTCATGATCAAAATTTGGGTGCTTGGTAGTTTGCCTTCATTTACAATTGCAGAGGCACTTCAATTCTCCCTACCTGCCTGTTTCTCCTGAATCTCTGCCCTTTGGCTACCCTTCTGCTGGCCCTGCTGTCATGAGCTCCACTGGTCCTACTGCCCTGCTGATGTTGTAGCTCCCACTACTTTACATAGTAGTCCCTCCCCTCCTGGTCAGGTGATCAAAATGCAGATATTTAGCAGCCCATTTGCATTTATGATCACCCACCCACTTAACTTCTTCCATCTTTTGGCTGCCCTGTCCTTCACCATCTCTGCTGTTTCAACTAATCTGTGCTCCACTGGCCTTGCCACCCTAATCTCTGGTGGAACCGCTTCCCTGAGCTTCCAAAACCTTCCAAAATGTCATGAGAAGACTGCACACAATTTGGCAAGACTACATATCATCTTGGGGAAAAGGCCTGGTGCAGCCAGCAGCTGCCTCATGAAGGGTAGGCAGGCATGCCTCAGCAGCAGTGGGAAGTAGAAGACAATGAAAGTCAGCTGGGGCTGATAGGGCAGTAGAAGCAACAGAAAACATGGTGGCCAAAATGGTAGAAATGGGAGGAAAATAGGTGAGTAAGGAGAATTGAAGAGGAGGCAATCCCTTCAATTGGACTTCAATTGGACTAAGACAGGAATGACTTGATTTGAGATGGATTCTTGCCCAATAATGATTCAGGATTCAGTTAGCAATAGCAATGGGAAGAGCTGGATTTTGGCCCCTAAGAGATGAAGTCAATTGGCATTAGACTTTATGACTACCTCGCTTAGCAATGGAAATTCTGATCACAATTACTGTCATTAACCAGGAATTACATGTACACAATTTAGTCAAAACACACTTTAGAAAATCTGGAGAAAATCCACCAAGTGAAGCCACTTCCTCAGGTTATCCTTAAATCCTGAAATATGCTTGTCTTTTTCAGGTGGGGATAATATATGAAATATAAACAAAATTAAGCTCAGACATCCTTTCTAGTACTTCTTCCAGACATAGGCCTGGCTAAATGGGAATCTGGTATTTCATCAATCTTTTAAAATATAGAAGGATCTTAGCTACATTAAGAATAATTAAATACTTCCATACTAAGCAAAGCTGCAAGGGAATCTTGGAGAAGAATGGAGATTGCCCTTGTATTCTAGGGGAGACCGTGTTCAAACTGTGTTGTAGGGTATCCTAAGATTTCACAAAAATGTGATGAGGTTTTGTGAAAGATTAAGGACAAAAAAAATCAAGCACAACCAATTTTCTATTACTAAAACTTTACCTCTTGATCAGTTTTTTTTTTTAAATTAAGAAACATATTATGTGGCCTGAAAAATGTTCAAAACCCCTTGACTAAAATATAGAAAATATATATTCCACATTGCCTTGGTGAGTTACAAAGAGGGCTGAAAATAACAGAATGATAAATAAATATAATACTTTAAAAATAGAAGTCCAAAGATGGTGATATTCCTTAGTAATATTCCTTAGTAATATTGCTTATAAAAAGAATGTGGGGTTACAAAGCAAATATGAGTGTGTTGTGACTGTCCCCCCACAAAAGCTAAAGCAATTTTAGAGGGCATCAACATAAATATAGTTTCCAAATTGCAGGAAATAATGATTCCGTTTTTGTTTGTATTGTTCACTCCACCTCCAATACTGTGTTCAGTTCTGGGTACCAGAAGATTCAGACAACTGAAAAACATACAAACAATGAGGACGATCAAAGGCTGGAGTCTTAGGTTACTGAACTAAGTACTGGTGGAATTGAGTAAGTTGAGCTTTTCAAAAAGATGATGGAGTTGGGGATATGATAGCACTTTTCAAGTACTCGAAAGAATAGCATTCATAAAAAGGTTAAAAGTTATTTTCTGTCGTGCCAAAGTACAGAATAATGATCTAAAATTATAAGGCATATTCCTCCCTAACGTCATGAACTACCTAAGAATGGAACCAGTAATAAGGAAGCTAGTGAGCTATTTTTCAGTAATTGAAACTTTGGCAGGAATACAAATTAAAGATCCCTAACTAATATTCATACAACCTTTGCTAATTTGGATCCTTTCCCAAAACACAGTTTGGACTTGATGGTTCCTATGGTTCCTATTCCTATGGTTTTTCTAAAATGATACTAAAATGATACTGTTGTAATTAATATAAAATTCAGTTATAAATGCTTTTATAGTTTAACACTGAATGTTGTAGGGCAGGGGATCTTGCAAGTTGGCTTTACACCTAAGAGTGGTAAAAAGGTATTAAATAAATAAAGGTACTTGATTTAATGAAAATAATACTACTTGCTTATTCTGATCTTTAATGTAAATGATCACAGTACCAATTGCGAAATTTATCCCTTTTGCTTTTAGGTGTGTAGATGAATACAGAAAAACAGAATATTATGCTGCTGTAAAAATTCAGAGTTGGTTTCGAGGGTGCAAAGTCCGGGCATATATCAGGTAATTTAAGCTATACCTGTAAACATCATAAATACGTTTATCTGAAAACTAATATGCATGTCTACTTACAGTAGAGATTAAATTCTTTTTTACATGAAATGGGGAGTTTAAGTTTAATGTTCATTTTTTTACAAAGTATACAATTTTTTTTCATGTTTGGTGCTGTTTGAAATTGGTTAACAGGAAAGAAGTACTGAAACATACACATAGGGGGAGCTAGTGCAAGAACAAGAACATTTGTTATAATCAACAACCATTTTGTTGATTATATAACAAATTAACACTGAAAAGATCATATGTTTGAAACAGCATTAAGAGTTATACTCAATATGCTATATTGAATGTAACTATCAAGATAATATCTCTCAAGATACACTATTCAGAATACAAATTGTTCTAAAACTGATATTGATAAAGTTGATATGGAAATGGAAAAAGAAATTTTTAATAAGTTAGTAGAATAGAAGTTGGAGTTAATGGAGGAGAATATGCTGAGAAATCAGCCAAACAATGAAATGCTGGAAATCAGCCAAAAAACTAGGTGGAGTTAAGGAGGAGAATGCTGTTAATCAGCCAAAACAAAACATGCTGGAAATCAGCCAAAACAATGGAAAATGCTGGTAATCAGCCAAACAAAAGGGGAAGTTAAGGAGGATAATATGCTGAAAACTCAGCCAAAATATGATATGCTGGAAATCAGCCAAATAAATAGGTGGAGTAATGGAGGAGAATGAGGAGAATATATTGAAGAATAATTATTAATAAGGGGTGGGGGAAAAAAAGAAATGTTGGATGATAATTAAAATGAAATGGTAAATTTTGAGATCTCTGTGTAAAAGTTTAAGAATATGATAGGATAGATTGGGTTTAGAAAACGAGAAAAATAGAAAGAAATTTTGATTAATAAATTGAAATAAAAATTGAGTTGTATACATTTGGAAATTAAGATTTGTGGTGATAAAATTGTAAGGTAAATATATAGATTAATAGAAAAGATTGTTTTTGTGCTTAATGTTGATGTCAAAAGGAGCACGGGATAAAAAATTTAGATAAAGGGGTATTGAATTCTGATTTATAATTGAATTTATAATTGAATATAAAAAGGAGCTTTGCCTTAGTAGGAGATTAGGATGTATGATGAGATAATAGAAAAATTTATTAAGATGTTGGATTTATGTTAAAATTGTTTGTTTCTCATTTGTTAAATTAGTCTACCCATTTGTGACCGGACCAAGACTTTGTTCTTAGAAAAAAATTCTTTTTTATGTTTATGTTGGAAAAAATAAAAAAAACTTTTGAAAAAAAAAGTTAATATCTCTCAAGATATACTATTTAGAATACAAATTGTTCTAAAACCGAAATTGATAAAGTTGATATTGAAATGTCATATTCAGAAACTTAAAAGCTGTAAAAATCTCTATTAATTTGCAGTATTATATCCTTACTAAAGTATTTTGTTTTAGGTATCTGAACAAGATGATGGTATTTATTCAGAAATGGTGGCGGGGCTATCAAGGGCGGAAAAAATTCAGAAAAATGCTGGAGGTAAAATTAACTTTCTAAAACTATTTTTTAAGTTTTCCATAATTTGCATTAGTACAAAATAAGTGAAATTATTTTATTGGAAGAAATATTTAATATGTTACGTATTTTCAGATTTATGCATTTTTGGTCATGCATAAGTGTTCAGATATCTGAAAAAATAAAGCAAATAGGCTCGGATAAAAAAGATAAATAAATCTTATATTTTTCTATTTGGAATTTGTGCATTGCAAAACAGGATTTCATTGGTTCCTTGTGCTACTACCCTCTTATTCAGCAGTGACCACAGAATCCTGCTACATTTGTTAAGTGCTGAAGTGTTGTTGTACCACAAGTTCCAGCCTTTTTGGGTGTGCATGTACCATCAAATGTCTGTAGAAAAGGAGTGAGGCTTGTGTCACAACATTGCAATTCTACTTTCATTAGTTCAATCTTCCCTTCCACCCCAGTGGACACTGCTGCTATTGTCTAGAATTTCCAGCAGATAGCACAACTGGCTAGCCTTATATGAGTTTTGAAGTTAAGCAAAAGGAGGCTTAATAGTATAGATATTTCTCCTTTAGCAATTGCCTCAGATAACAACTGTTCACAAATATAGCACTAGTGAACAGTAATAAAAAATTAAATTTCTGACCAATGCATGCATTTACGACAACAAAAGTATTCAGTGTGAAACCGATTAAGGTTTGGCCAGTTTCAAGGCACAACCGTGAGCTTGTGGGAGATCAACTAATTAAGGTCACAAAACTGAGTTTTTTAACTTGCAGTTAGCACATTTTAGGAAAGTGCTCCACTACAGAGAAAGGCAAATTCTTGCTCTACAAGGAGGGGAAAAAAGGAGGGGAAAACACACCAGGGACAGGACATTATAAGAGAGAATTTCATTTTAATGGGATGGCAATAACCAGCAATCTTTGCAGCACCCCCCCCTCTCTCTCTCTCTCTCTCTCCCTCTCCCTCTCCCTCTCCCTCCTCCCTCCCTCCCCCTCCCTCCCTCCCTTTCCCTTCCCTCTCCCACCCCTCCCCCTCCCCTCCCTCTCCCCCTCTCCCTCCCTCCCCCCCTCCCTCCTCTCTCAGTTCACTTAGCAACTGTGTCACTTAATGACCATCTTTCTGGAAACAATTGCAGTCATTAAACAAGAACTACCTGTATTTGATTGAAAGATTACCAGTGACTCAGAAGTTGAAAAAAATCAGTAAGGCAATGATAAACAACTTATTTAAGAAACTGCATGGATGTCTTCATTCAAGAGTAATACTTGATTTGAGGACGTCTTTATTTCTTAATCTAGTTTCCATACTTGATGAAAGGAGCAATGGCCATCCATGAAGCTGAGGAGAGTTATACAGCTTTCTTCTTTTACCCATTAAAATAGAGCATCAGAAGTTTTGGAAAAGTATAAAAGCTGCTTTAGACCTGCTAGCATGTCCTTTAAGATATAAGAACTAGAGCTTTATAGATATAATCCAGAGATAATATATAAGCCTAGTTACTAGTACCCTAAAAACTACAAAAGTGGAAGTTCTAGATATTGATAAAACTTTTGGGAAATTAGGCTTCCACAATAATATGTGTTTTAACTTGTCACCTCTGATCCATAGCATTCCATTCCCAGTTCAGTCTATTTAAAACATATTAGCAAAGCATAGTTAAATAAAGATTGAGTTATGGAAAGAAGAGAAAAATATTCCCATCCATTGTCTCCTATCTATTGTAGGGATCTGAATAGGAGGTGGATTTTATCACCAAATTGAAGGATTTCTTGGCTTAAGTATATCTTTTTTTTTTCAAAAGAACTATCTCTTTTCTGTTCCCCCCCCCCCCTTTTGGGTATATTATTGAGGAAGCAATATGATATTAAGGTAAGCATTTTAAAAAGTGGCTTAATTAAACAAAAACAATAATGCCTCAACTAATGTAATGAAGAAAGTGAATCTAAAATGAAGTAGCGTCATTGTGTTCATTTGTAAATAACATATTGCAGCCAACTGCTTCTTAATTGCCCAGACAGTTGATAAATAATCCAGTCCTGCTGCTCTCCACAGACAATTTGCTTTGGATCAGACTAGGCAATTCCAATAACACTAATTACAGTGAAACTCTTTTACAGTGAATTTTTTTTTTGCCAGGAGGGAAGATCGAGAGTACAGGGAACTGCCTATCAAGGAGAGGTTCTTTCTCTCTGATTTGTAGTTAAAACACACTCCCAAGCCCCCAGAGTCTGCGTGTTATGCTAAATAAAGGACGTTCTTCTATCTCGAAAGTACTTATTTTACTTTTTTTATGATACTGTTGTGAATTATGTTCATTTTGCATTGGTAATTAGAGGGTGGAACAGATGTGAAAGCTTAGTGTAAAGTGATGTATCCATTAAAATAACCTATCTTGCCAAGTGAGTGTTTGCTGTAACAGGAGATTCTTTCACCGAGAGCGGAATTCATCTTTATTGGAAGGGAACCAGGAAATGTTTTTTTTTTTATATCAGGGGATTCACTGTAACATGTTATCATTGTATTTATGATTTTATGATGTTAGAATGAATATTAAATGAAACAAAATTCCCAAGGATTACTCAGGAGGCAACTAAGTACATAACGTTTAGTACAGATGGTTGGAAGGCACAATTTTGCTCCATCACTGAATCCATATCCTTGAACGATTTCGACTGAAGACAGCATTTCTTTGAATTTTTCATTAAACCAGGCATCTTGAAATATGAATTCCTTTTATGTTTCTGTGAGTTTTGGTTAAAAGAACCCTGGTGAATAAATCATATAATACTATATGTCACCAGCACTTGTGAATATTTCTGCTTTGTTATTCTACTCTCAGTAGAGCACCATTGATTATCAAACTCAGCGGAGAGCATTTTATGATCATATATCTCCATTAGCTGCTGGTTTGACTACCATAGATTTTTCTGGTTAAGCCTGCATTATGTATTAGCAAGACCATCTCTTCGATTCTAAGTTTGATTTTATTCCATCCAAACCTAAAAGTCTTATTATGTATTATGTATAAAAATTCTTACCTTTTATATGTAAAAATAGAAGTATAGTATTTGTGTAACTGAAATGTATGCCATTTTTTTCTCTCTACCCCTTGTTTCACAGACAGCATATTTTATTATGAAGATGAATTTCTACAATGAAATGGCTGTCAGGGTAAATATTTCTTCACTTGTTAAACAAATGAAAAGTCAATTGTGCTCTGAATTTGCTTTTAATAAAATAAGCAACCCAGAATAATATAAACTTGATTGATATGCTGATAGTAAAGTGAGGAAATGGTACATAGTTACAAATTTCAAGTTACGCTAAGTAATCCCAAATTGCATTTTTGAAAATCTTGGTTAGATTTAAAAGTACAAATTCATTGTCTTTTCTAAATATTGTGGCATTTCATCTTAGGGGGAAAAAACATTTTTTTTTAATGTTTGAATGCATTTGCATTTAAATCCCACACTTCATCTATGATATTCAGTATTTCGTAAATAGGTTTTACTGGACTCATCCAGGCACTGAATAAATATCTGCTTAAGTTTAGAAAGTACATTTAGTCACATTTGATGTGACTAAAAAACCAAATTAATGGCCTGAACTTTCTGCTGTACAAATACCTAGGATGTTTTCCCACATTTTCCTAACCAGATTAAGAACTGCAAATGTTAATGTATAATCTGGTATGGTTCCCATTGATGCAAGATTTTCCAATAGACTTGCATAAATATAACATATTCAAATTTTAGAAATGGTTCTAAATTAGGTACAGGCAGAAAAGAAAACCACCTGGCTAAATATAATTATAGTCCTGTATCATCACATGTTCTTTAACATTGTACCTTAATTATATTTGACCTACTATTTCAAACTTTCATATTTGGAGCCAGAAAATAATAAAGAGAACAATAATTATAATGCATAATTTTCTGAATCAGATTTAGTTTTATAATAGTAGATTGTGATATAGTAGTCTTATTTTCATTTGGAAGATTTAAGGGTTGTTGTGAAGAAAAGTAATCCCCATTTTTTAAAAAAAAATCTGTATGAGCAGATGGCTTCTGATATATCAAGGTTTTGCCACTTGTTTAGCATTTAAAATAAACATTATTTATAAGACCACTTACATTTTGATGTTACTTAATGAGGAATATGCATCATTGATTTGACTAGTTTAAGAGGTCATTCAGAACTTGCCGTTAACAATCTGTAATCTGCTGAGCACACAATGACTTTGTTTAAAATTATCTGTTTGGTACTGATCAATGACAATAATTGTTTGGTACCAATCACCACTGAAACTTGTTAATTACTTTGAAGGGCATATATTTTGTAAGGAAGGATAAATATTCACCTTGGAATTATAAGAGATACAAGTAGTGTTCTATTTTCTATGAAATGTGTATGTTGATGGGTTGAGTTATTGGGTAAAATCAGAAAAAAATGATTTGATACATGGATCACGTTTGATCACAGAGAAAAAACATTGCCTGCACACTTCTGATCTTTGTAGATATAGACATATCATGGCATCTGAATTCTTTTCCAAGGCTTTTGTTACTACCCTATCAATTGCTAGTCTGTAGCTTATTTCTTGATTGCTGCTCCTTTACTAATGATAGTTGATCCTAAATAGCAGAAGCTATCCATCAATTTCATTAATAGAGCTTGCAAAGCATTTGCATTTTCAGCTATCAAAGTAGTGTCATCAACATAGCACAGATTGCTGATGTTTCTTTCTCCCAGATTTAAAACTACCATCTTTTTTTCCTGTCCAACTTCCCTTATTATATATTCAACATACAGGTTGAATAATTAAGGAGAGTCTAAACTCATTTTTTTGCTGATCCGGAGTGTTTTTCACCATGTTCTCTCTTGACTCTGGCTTCCGGCCCAGTTGTTTTACACGCGTATTATAGGATGTTCTGAGATTCCCAGTTTCTTAAATACATTCCACATCTTGACATAATATAGCTGAAAGTCTCTCTATTGTCAACAGTAAAAGTCATTCTTTTACTATTCTTTGGCTTCCCCAATTATCCAGCATATAAGAGCAATATTGTCTCTTGTTCTTTGTCCTTTTCTAAAATGGCTATGACTATCTGGAATTTTCCTTTCCATGTTGGATGGTCCAGTATACAAAAGATGTAAGGCATATAGAGGCCTGAATGCATTGGAAAATGCAATGATTAAAATTAGTAAGGCTTACATAAACAGATTCCTCCCCCCAAACATACATGCTATATAATATCTATGTTTAAAGAGTGAACAACTAAGCAGCTCTATATGGCAATATAAATTAGTTTATGCCAAACATTTTTAAAATCTGAAAAAAATATCATTTATCTACTGGTAGTCCTTGACTTACAACAATTCAGCAACCGTTTGAAGTTATGGTAGTGTTGATCAATCCCCAAAGTTACAGCTGTTGGAGTCACATGATAGCAATTCTGGCGCTTGGCAGCCTGCACTTATAACTGCAGGGCTGCTTCAGCTTCCCCTCATACCAATCTCCCTCCATCCATTTTTGGTCCTCTGTACTCTGCAGTCTCTGCTGCCCTAGCTGACCTTTTGTCATCTTTTGCTCTTGCTGCTAACCATGCATACCTGCCCTGATCTTTCACAAGGTAGCTATTAGCCACACAAAGTTTGTTCCCCAGATCTTGCACTGCAGTTTCCTTGTGAGACATGAGAAAGATGGTCTCTCACATGGTCAGCAAATTACGAGGAAGGGCATGCCTCATCAGTAGTGAGAAAAGGAGGACAGCTAAAGTAAGTTGGGATAGCAGAGGGTATGGTGGCAGAAGTCTCAGAGTGCAGATGGCTGGGCTGAGACGGCTAAACCTTCTCGGACAGCTAGGACACAGTTGCACTGCTGAGGCTTCTGGAGGGGCTGGGCTTCATATTGCATTGCTGGGCTATAGCTTCACACTGTGTTTCCCAAGGTGGTTGCAGATTCCTGGGATATCTGCAGCTTTGTACTCCATGCTCAGCTGCAACTTTGTACTGTGTGGCTGAGGGGGCTGAGGCTTTGTGCTACGCTGCAGCATAGCAGGTAAGCCTAGAGCTGGCAGTTCTTGGGCCACTTGCCTTTCCACAAGCAGGGTGCAAGGTGGCACAAAGGCAGAGACAGACAAGTGGGGATAGTGGAAGAGGCAATGCCTTACCTTACTGATAATCAGGGCTGGGAGGGACCAAGCCCAGAATTGACTTTTTATATTCCTGGTTTCCAGACCTTTGCCAGTTACAATGGTAAAATGTAGTTATTTAGGAAAGTAGTTTGTCAAACATTTTATTTAAAATTAGAACAACATTCTAGACAAATAGCTAGTTCTTTTTTAACTGGACCAGAGGTTGAAGAATATCCATGTTTTGCTCATAGCAAATTCTTCTAAGCTTATTGATCCTCCATCTTTCCTTTTTAAAAAGAATGATTTTCTTTTTATAATTATTTTGAAACAATATGAGAAAAGAGAAGAGAGAGAAGAGAGAAGAGACCCCCTTTTATTGAACTCCTTATGTCTGAAATATACTGCTCAAAAAAATAAAGGGAACACAAGCAGAAGACATCCGAGATCTGAATGAATGAAATCGCCTTATTAAATACTTTGTTCTTTACATACGGTGGTTTATACACTGCTCAAACAACTAAAGGGAACACAAAACTACTGTATGTAACAAACAAAATATTTAATAAGGCGATTTCATTCATTCAGATCTCGGATGTCTTCTGCTTGTGTTCCCTTTATTTTTTTGAGCAGTGTATATTAGGCCTCATCTCTTTTAAGTAATTTACTTCTTCCAGGTGGCTTCATTATTTTTACTTTGTTTCCTAGTTGGTTCTTAGCCTACTGAAATGATTTATATATTATTTTTCTTGGGTATCAAATATATATCGTATGTTTTTAATATTTTTTTTGCACTGAATTTTAACAGCCACTGAGTCTTTTAATAGAAAAGTAGGATGAACATATTTTGAATTACTTAGTTAATATGGAGTGAAAAATATTTTTATATACCACCTTACGTCATTCCCCAAGATAGTTCTGACAATTTCTTAACTATCCAAGCTCAAATTTTTAAATAGCTTTTCTAGTTTAGTGTATAATAAAATTTGGGCAAAGTCAGAAATATCATTGTTATTCCCAGGAATTTTAACATTATATTTATTTATTACAACTTTTGAATATAGAATTAATTTAATCAGAAGTTCCACAGCTCTTAAACAATTTTGGGAGCACTTTTTCATTATCCGGTGCCTATTAAACAGCATAGTTTTTACTGGAAAAGTTTGCAGGGGGAAAGGTACAAGCGGTATGTTAGCTAAGTATGTTGATATGCCTCCACCTTCTGAAAAGCTGCTAGCCTGAAGGTGGTAGATAAGTAAGTTTTATATGGTGTAAAGGCAAATCCTGATTCATAACATATTTGATATGATCTCTTATCAGTATTTTCATTCTACTAAGGTAGAAATGAGATTTTTTTTTTTTTACTGGGAAGGACTACAGGAACAGACTTCCACTTCCCACAATCTGTTCAAAAGATTCTAATTACGTTATGATATTATGAAAAGTGATGGATGGTGAAACAGATACTTTAATTAGCCTTCTCATTTGTTTGGATGAAAAGTCTTATGATTCTTAACAGGTGGAGTTGAACAAGTGGGCTTCTATGTGATATACCAATATTGTTGTAATATGATACTTTAAAATATAAAATACAAAGAAATAAACTGCCCATTTGTTCTCTACATGTAGTAAGTTATCTTTCTCAACTTTGATTTCACTTATTTAGTATAATATTAATGATTTATCTTTGCAATATTATTAACAGCAAATAGCCAAGTAACTAATGTATGTATTTATGTCAGTATAATAATTTTAGGGAGTTTTATATCCATATTAATGAATAGGCAAATATGTACGCATGCTAGCATTGAAGCAGTTGTGTTCCTTGCAGAACAGAATAAATATTTCTTATAATGTTTGGCAGTTATTTCTCTATTGCAAGAAAAACCAACACTCAATGAAGCAAATATATGTGCTCTTTTTTCCCCTAGATTCAAAGAAGATGGCGAGGCTATTACGTCCGAAAATATATCCATAATTATTATGCGCTAAAGAAGTACTTGGAAATTGTTGCATTGAATAATGAGATGGTCAGGTAAAAATGAAAGTACTGATAGTAAAATAGATATTTTAAAATAGTAACTTTAAAATAGATTTAAATAAATCATAGTGCTAATTAGATTATTCATCATGGAAAGAATTGCCTTCTTTATCCCAGTACTGAAACTGGTCTATTTTATCTTCTACCTAAGTGTGTGTTTTCAAATTATTATTTTGTTTATACCAGCATGCAGGTAAGTATGATAGAATTGAACCTATTTGAATTGGAGCAAAACTGAAATGCATAAAACAGAGAATTTCTCTGCGTAGAAAAAGTATCGTAGACCTTCTGAGTAAGTGAATCTGCAGAATAATGCAGTACTGTTAAAAGTTTGTTATTGCAATCTATTTGTGACCTGGAATTCTGAGCAAAGGATAAGGCAAGTCCTATGGGGCTAGGATAATTCTGTGCTGCATCGGTACTATCTTTCAGTAGGTACAACTGCCAGGTTTAAACAAGGAATACATATTTTGTCATCTGCTCCACTGAGAAAATCTGCCTTGAGTGGGCCAGTCTAAAATTAGCCTAATCCCTATTCCTCCATGGTGAATTTAGCTATCGATTTAAAATCAATTTTTCAAATTCCATTCTTTTTATTTCTCTGGCTTTATTTTGCTTTTTTCAGCAATAGGACTAAATCCCAAGACAGCATCTGTATATTTATATATCACTCAATATATGTTTTTACTATTCTAATGATAAAATAATGGTAGAAGCCTCATTTGGCAGAAATATTTGTTTTCTTTTAAGCAACTCTGGGAAGACAATTTACATTTACTTTAACCTTCTGGAAATAGTTTTTGTTAGATGAAATATGCTGTGTTGCTATAGACCAATGTACTGTACATTTTGTTATTGTAGTGATAATGACATTTTGCCTGGTTTAACATTCACTGTTAATACAAATAATAAACATGTAGTTAGAAATTTAATGCCATTTGGAAACATATAATTGATGTTATAGCCGTGAGATCAGAAAGCTAGATGTCTAGAAAGGCCATTTTGTCATTATATTTATGTAACACATATAGGATAATGTTTTCATAGGGATACTGTGCCTCTCACAAAAGATAAATTGGTTTGATTAATTTAAAGGCTGAGTATGCATTTGCTAGAGGTGTACACTTGTAACCTATCGCCTCATATGCAAAAACTGCCCCAGGTTATGAATAAGAAAATGATTTCATGAAATTAAAAACTAGTCTCATAGATAGAGATAGGCAGCATTCATAAAATATTATGATACTCATAAAAGGTTTTTTTTTAGTACACTTAAGATTCCCCTTTACTGTTTCAAATACACGGTGGTTTTAACTGTTCTTTAATGTTTTGCTGGATACAATCAATTGAAAAATATTATTAATTCTAGAAATAGATTAAGTTCATGAGAACCTGTTAGCCACAAGCTTTTTGCTATGGCTTGTGGCATTAAACTTTATTCAAACTGGAGACCATTGGATCAGGCTAGAAATTAGGAGGCAAACATGAGATTCCCAACTGTATTGGATTCATAACATGACTGTAGGAGTGTTCAGAATTTTCAGAGAAAAAATAATTGGAGGAGGTGCTTGTGGTTTGCTCCCTTGTCACTTGTTCCCTTAAAATCTTTTCCAAGCTGTTCAATCTGTATTCAAGCTGCCTGAGCTTGAATTTCCACAGTTGTAAGAAGAATAACTGAAGCACTATGTTTATAAGAGAAAATCACTGGACAGTACCAACAACATATACTCCCTCCCATCAAATATTTATGGGTAGGTGGAGTTTTAGATTAATTAGCATTAGCATTGATTTGTAGGTTTTTAAAAATAATTTTATTAAAAGTACAATTGGAAAAGTAAAAACTAATATGAACTACAATAAATATAAAAATGAAAAGTGCAGGAAAAATGAAAAAAGGAAGTAAAAAATAAAGAAGTGACTTCCCCCTTTATCACAAGTACAATTTTAGTAAATTAACACTATGTCTTAAGATAGAACAAATGTACTCTTCTTCCCATAACTTTACTATTAACAAAATTCTAAGGCCTTGTCATTCATTCCTACTCAGCAAAAGTCTGTTAAGGCTACCAGAAGTAATTATATAACTGTTTTAAAACCATGATCAAATAAACTGATTCTGTATTCTTTACATGCACTTTTAACAATCTTAACTTTTATTCCGTTAAATAATGTCCTCTTGCTTGATTTCTTTGAATTTATTTCTTTCCAGCAAATCTTTGAAAGCTTTAACAGATCTGTTTTGTAAAAAAAGAAATTATCCATATCATTATCTTGAATTAATACTTGATATCCTTTTCAAATATCAAGATATCAATCAGTTTTATTTGTACATCCATCTTTTTGCATATAATTCTGTCATTTGAACACCATTCCCTCCTGGCTTATCTAGAAAGCTAACAGCCAAAAGCTGCCTAGCAGATTGATTCAGCCCTTCTTGGGACTGAGTCCTCTGCCAAGCAGCTCTTCCGCTCTCAAAGAGGCTGACTGAAAATGTCTTTCTGTGCATGGAGTCGGG